>VZTI01001292.1:269451-394424 GCA_013397865.1 Struthidea cinerea | reverse complement strand
AAAAAAAAAAAAAAAGCACATCCTTGAAAGAAAGCCTAAGAAACCAAATCTAAAGAAATCCTCAGCAACACTTAGAAATAAAACATGCTGTGTGGGAATGGCTTCATTTCAGAAAGTTTCTAACTAAAACTGTGGCTCAAGGAAGTATTCACAATGGCAGTTGAAAATTCTGTCAAATCTGTCTTTATTCCAAAGTTATATAAACTGGAGATTGTTTGAAGTTAGATTTAGTTTTTCATTATCCAATCTTGGGAATAAATAACCACATGATAGAGACAACTACGCCATTTTCCATTCCTTCTTTCCAGTTCTGTGGGAAACAAACCAAGGTGGGAGGAGGAAAGAAGGGAAGGAAGCTCTGCAAACAGCTTTGCTTCCCATTTTCTTAACTCTGATTCCAACTGTCCAAAAGAATTCAGAGCTGTTCAAGGCATCCTCTTGCAGCCTTTTCCTGCACCCTGTGCAACTAGTGACTTTCAACAGTTTCCAACAACCAGTTTTCAAAGGCATTTAGGTAGCTAAGGATGAAGCAATAATTTACTGGCATTTCCCAAAGTACTAAGCTGACTAAGCCTCTGAATTTTATTGACCAGACTTTACATTTTGAAGCTGTTTAGGACTCTTCAGAAAACCAGTTACTTAGTGTTATTTAGCACCTGAATGCCATTTTAGCAGAGTAGCTGACATCTGAGAATGGAATTTAGATCCCCCAGCTGCAGAAATTTGAAAAAAAAAAAAAAAAATCCCTAGAGAGAGTATTAAACAGAGATATGCCACAATATAGAGAAACAGGAAATAACAGATATGCATACACCACATATTTTTTAAAAATGCAAACAACACCCCCATGCACTATATTTTCCATTTAATTGTTTAATTTCCCCCCAAAGCTATCAGGCAAGTTGCTAGCCATAGGTACAGCACAACTTTTCATCCGGAGAACTTTTAAGAATTTCAGATCTCGTTGCAGGGCTTTGACTTAGCTTATTCAGGAGTTTCGTACTTCACTCACAGTAAGTCCCTCTCAATCTGCAAATAATAGTCTTCAATTATTATGGGCATGGATGGACTACAGATAAGCCCAAGGCAGTGTTCACCTCATACCAGATCTGCATGTCTCATGATTCAATCCGAATTCTGACCTTTGAAGATCAACAGCCCATCCTCTGTGGAATGTCCTGCTCAATCGCAGGCTGAGAAAGCCACTACGACCCTCACTGACAAGAACTACTGAGCTCAAGGACAGCCTGTCTCTCCTTGTGTCCCGCAGACATTGCCCCACTAAGCAGAGCTCCCTTCAGCATCCTTAACCAAGAAAGCAGAGGGTAATGAAAGGTGTTCTCACTTCCATCCAACAAATCTAAAGAAAACTAGCTTAAGGGCAAGTGAGAAAGGGAGGGCTCTAAAAAATTATCAAAAAATACATTTCACTCTTGACATATTATACCTGTTGATTAATGATGGAAACACATTCCTGGAATTGTCTACTCACAGAATCCTAGTTTTTATATGACTCAAAAATGCTGAATTCAGGTATTTTATTATATAGAATATATGTCTAAATTAAAATGGGCATATTAATTAAACACCTTCCACTGAGAAAAAAATAATCTTATAATTTTTCCCCAATTGATGTTGTAGAACATGAGAAGCCTGTTTTCTAGTTTAATTAACAAGCTAATGCTGACAAAAATACTTGAAGAACGTTACAGAGTACTTAATAATATTACCAACTGTGTTACTTTGACAACATTTAAAATGTCTGTTAGATTCAACTTGTTGCTGGTCTACCCTACGCTTGTAAAACAGATGCAGGTAAGTCTGAGACATTGAGGAACTCCCCAGCAAAAACCTGTCAAAACCAAACCTTAAATATGCTTAAACCTTATGAACCTCAGTGGCATTTTTGCTGGGAAAGGTTCCTCAAGACAGATGATAAGCAAGCTGCACAGGCTGCAGAAAGGAAAAGGTTTGGGACATTAACCAAGAGCAGCTGAAAGCTCAAGCTTTCTGCATCCCAGCCCTCATATTCATCTCCAGTGGGATGCAGTGAGGAAAGCAGCTCCCTGGTAGAATCTAGTAGCCAGAGTACAAATGATGTAGGAAAGGGAAGGACAACACAGAGCAGGTGAACTCCTGCTGGATTCGGCTGCTGTGCAAGTCAATGCACAGAAACATGAGGGGCATGCATATATTCAGAGTTCTGATGGCTCCAGGAATAACAGGCCGTCCAGAGCCTCCCTGCCTGCACTGCTGCAGACTGCATCTGCAGACTTGCAAAGCCAACCACGTGGTCCTGCAGGACACAAACTGCAAAACTTCTCTCAAATGTCAGTCTCAAAGCCCTGACAGCCTTAATTGCTCAGAGACAGCTGCTGGCGAAAGCAGTGAAGATGTTACACACAGCTGAAAAACAACATGGCTCATCACCCTGTAACTGCAATAAATACTACTCTGTCTTAACCAATGCATCAGTGGGCATCTGTGTTCCTGATAATTTTCTCCCAAAATTCATCTTTAGTTGCGTTTGTGCTCAGGGCTAACTGCATTTTTACACAAGCATGTTTCTGAATAGTGATGCATCTTGCTTGGTGATGAATTCATGGAAATTAGAAGCAGGGTTTAGGAAATAATTTTGGCTACAAAGTTGTTTATTTCTAACTTTCTCATACTTTAGTATTTCTCAGACTTAAAAGTTCTCATTTTATTCTTATTTCCCTGGGATGTGTATTTCTCATTTAGCCAAAACTTTCACTGACACAAAGAAATAAATCCAAGGCCAAATCCTACACTTATGCATAGGCTCATGATAGGGGATGTTTTCAGACTGGATTGCCCTTTTTTTTCCTGTTCAGCTTAAATATAAGTACCACCCATGCAGGTTTCTGTATATAAAATCAACATCCATAGAACCTAGTTTGCAGAGTCTGAAAGGTGCAATTTAATCATTAGAATATAAATGACTATTTGTCATTTACATGTTACTGATTTAGATAGGTGTTTTGGTGACAAAATACTGTATGTACTTCTGATACAGATGTATTATGAAATGACATACTGAATGTAGCAATGCCATGGAGATTACACTACTGTAAAATCACCACATTGGTTTTTTTCACCTTGACTAATACCCTAATTGCAGAGAATATTTGAACACGTGCTTAATTTCACTTATCTTTCATAAAGTGTTCTCTTTGATTGAAGCCCACAGTTGGGCTTGATGTGGACAGTGTACTTCAGTGCTCTGCTGAGGAAGAACAGTGTTCTTATCTGAAGTTTACCTGACAAATTTAAACAAGAAACCTGACAAATTTAAACAAGAAGGTGCATGCTTCACCTTAATTTTGACACTGGACATTTCCTTGAGAGTGCATGTTTCATACTGTCTTGACTCATACTATGTACTTGAAATGCATACTTTGGGTCTTCTTTGCTCAGATGTCCTTAGAACATGTGCCATTTACCCTGAAGTATGTTTCATGTGCTGTTATTTCCAGGTGGCAAAACATTTGTGCTATCCACAAAACAGAGATCAGAATCAAAACTGTTCTTTCTTGCATTTCCAGCATTGCGACTTCAGTGAAAACATTTTACTGAATAATCTGGGTCACATTCTGTGTGCTGAAATGCAAATATTTTGCAGAGAGCACAATATCTTCCTTTTTTTAATTAGATGTAAATGGACTTCAAGGACAGATCAAGACTGCAACAAAAGTAAAATCCGGGGGAAAAAGTGATTCTGTGGGTTCACCTCAACACTAAATGAGGAAATTTATAAGCTTTTCTTTCAAATTCTAAATTTTTAATGAGGTAAAATCCCACACTTTTCAAGTTGCAGCCTTCTGCCTTTGGGAGAATTTCTTCCATCTGATTGGAAAACAAAAAAATGCAGGTCTATTGAGTCTCAGAATGAACAGCAGGATTAAAAGTATCTAATTTCCCTTAAATGTATTTATTCCCTATTACATTTTATTATTTAGGCAAAGGAAATAAGTGACCACATTCTTGGGAAAAATATTTGAGACTCGGAATGCTATGGTCTGGGAGAAAAATCTCTTGCCCAGTTAAAAAAAAAGTCAAATGCAACTAATGGAAATACACCACTGATACATACAGCTGTAACTTCTGACATACCTGGGATTTGATGAACTGTAAAGACACACATTTTAAATGGTGACTGCAATCAGGGATCAAAATATGTAATCAAACTGCAAAAGTATTTAGTCAAGATAATAAAATATAACTTCATATATCTTTATATCCTTATCCAGCCAGTAAAATATCTCCAGAATAAAACAAACAGCAGGATCAGGACAAGAAGTAAATATAATTTTTATATCCCTCCTTGTAACCTCAATCTCATCCATGTTTGACTTTCAGCATATAAAGTTTTTTTAGTTTTCAGCATCTGAGGAGTCCGAAGTGAGTGCCCTGTTAAACCAGACAGTCCCAACTAACAATGAATGTTAGGAATGACAAGTTCAGCTTGGACAGAGAGGTTTTTCCTCCCAGTCTGGATTTCACTAAGATTCATCAGTTTTGCTCCTCTGCATTCTGGCTGGTGAGGTCATCGTGTCTTTTATAGGAAAATGAGCTGCTTATAAATTTTCAGCTCTGCAGGCTTTGGGAACTCATGGAAAATCCCCAGTCGTAGGGCTTAGCTGGCTAAGAAAACACTACAGCAGCCCTTTTTTTGTAGTCATTCAAATATAAAAGCCTTTCAAAAGAGATGGAAATGCTTACAGAGTGTTTGTCTTGGGCAATCCTTCTTTGGTGCACAGGGACCAACTCGATTAACTTTTTACCTTATAATGTTTGTCAAAAATTACCCCTATTCCTCAGGACTGTAGGAAAGTGTGGGGTGACAGACATGACCTGGAATAAAGTCAGATGGAGACTACCTGCTGCAGGCAGTCCGCACTTTGCGCATTGCTATTTTCCAGAGGACGCTACCTGTACAGGATGAGCAGCACCCAGAAACAGATAGATCTCCTGCTCTGGATCAGAGGCCTGTCAGATCCCTGCAGCACAGAGACTCTCCTGGTGAATTTTATTTTTGCCAGCAGCTTTCATTTCACCAGAGTGAAACTGGTCACCGCTTGGCAGTGAGAGCTTGCACACCCAGCAAAGAAACATGTCCTGGGGCCAGGCTCTGCTGTGGGGCTCCTGGGACAAGGATGCCTGAGAAATACAGGCCAGGTGATCACAATTCCTCCTTCTGTTGCATCTACCCTGGAAATACAACTACTTCTTTTTTCATATTGAATGACCCACTGATATTGATCCCAGGGTTTGGGAAGAAGGTTGTCAACATGCTCCAAAAGTAAGAGAAGCCAGACTGCCTTATAAGGTGTGAGTGGTCAGAGCCGTGAAAACAACAAAGTGTTGACCTACAACTAGCTGCATCCTTCTGCAAACAGCCTGGTAGAGGAAAAGCAACTCAGCGGGCCCTAGTATCTGGCTGCTCCCCTCCATTCTCTGTGGTGGCTGCGACAGGGCTGTCTCCCCACACTGGCAGTGCAGGGCCAGCTCCACACACCAATGTGCTCCTGCTCTGTTCAAATGCTCCCAAATAATCAAAACTGAATTTAAAAAGAATGTAATTAATAAACCGAAAAAATAATATAATAAACAAAAGAACAAAAAAATCCAGATTTTTTCTCCTGTTTCCTCAGGCTTCTGGGGTCTGCCTCATATTCTGAACCTTTTCTTCAGATTTTTTTCATTCTAAAATGAAATCTGACATCATCACCAGACTCCAAGACCTATGGCTTTAAAGACAAAAGTCCTGTATAATGGGAGTCATGATAAAATGGTAAGAATAACTGTCCTATTTCTTTTCTCCCTCAAAAGTCATTCAAGAAGGTGGTGGACTGAAGCAGACCATTGCTACAACTTTCCTGACTAATGGGAACACCCAAAATCTGGATATGCACATGTTAAAAAGAAATATATAGTTAAAGAACAAGGAAAGTCAGAAAAAGATTGAGATCACCCTTAACTAAATGATGTAACAATCCCTAAACTGCAAATGAAAATCCCTAAACATAAATTGAAAAGTTCAGTGTTCAGAAGGGGATAAAAGCGGGGTGCTCTCAAAACTTCTGCCTTTAAAATTAGCACTGCACATGCAATTAGCAATTTACTCTGGAACTGGAACTACAGGCTAAATTCATTTTTTCAGATCAGCAAAATAAATAAAAATTAATTTAGAAAAATTATTTCTTCCAACTTGTAATCAGCTTCAGACTTTCCCTAAAAGGAAGTAAAATAACTATTATCTAAACTGCATATTCAGACTCCTACCCTTGAAAGAACACAATCTGAAAATGCAGAAATAGAGATGAAATACTATCTCAAGAGTATACCCAAATTTACCATATGAAAGTCACAATCCACACAACATCATCTGAAATGCAATGTCTATTTATATGTCAGTCACTGAAAACATCTTGCCATTAAACCATCCACTGACAAATCAATAAGCCTGGCCAGTACAGTACGCTCTTTTCCAACACTGAAATCCATTAAATTGACAAAGCTGAGTGAGCTGCAAGTACAGATTAGCTGGGAAGTGCAAACTGATGTCAGTGCAGCTATTTCTCCACCACAGGGGGGCTGAAACTGTGAGCTTGCAAACCTCTTCATTACAGGGCAAAGCTCCAACCTTCCTTTCAGTAGCACCCAAACAACCACAGTGACTTCGTGGGGCAGGGGTGGGAGTTACTGCGGTAAGGCTCAGAGAACAATTCGATTCTCAAAATCCCAAAACCATCTGCAAGAAATTTCTTATCCAAGTTCTACCCTGAGAATCTCAGCCTGGGCACTTCCACTGATGTTTCGTGACCTCTCCTCAGATTTAGCTTTTCACATTCCTATCAACACAGTAAGGTTATTTACTGAGTCCATTTCCACCATGAATCATAGAAATCTAACAGTCAGTGACTGATATATTCCAAGTGCTAGGCTGCAAGCTAAATGATGAAGAAAATCCATAGTTGGTCCTTGAGAAAATGGATTTGGTTTTTTTTGTCCTGTTTCAACAGGTCTGGTAGGCTTGGCTGATAACTTTAGCAACTACAATTTCTGTGCAGAGGTGCAGAAGACTAATTTTTGAAATACGTTAATATTAATGGAAATATCAAATATCTTAGGGTCTGTGACAGCTCATAAGATTAGTGAAGCTAACCATCTACTAAAGGTTAGGGTCTATGCCACAAAATATTACATTGTCCAGCTGATTTAAGGGGACAAAAATCTTGCAAGGTTTGCCATCCATGCAAGGTTTATGGACCTGGTGATGTTATTTCCTACAAAGTTAAGCCTCAATTTTCAACAGCAACAACTGGACCTTGTTGGTAATTCCCAGGCAAGAGGTTTGCAGGTGGACACTAACACAGCACCTGGTTTAAAATGCCTTAACTGCAAAGAGCACTGCATCATGTCCAGGTTTCTGGCCCTCTCTCATCCATCTAATATCAGAATTGTCACTATCTGACAAGAACTGACAAATGAGAAATACTTTCTGCTTTCATACAAAAAGGAACCAAGAAGTCTGGTAGGTGTCTGAAACATGTCTATGCACCTCAGAGTGTATTCTTTCAAGGTGAAAATATTCAAGATATTGGAGTTGCAGATGAACCTACCAACCAGCAGCAATCAACAGTACATGATATGGAAGGGAAAAGCCAGGAGCGCTGGGATAGCACGTCAGACAGACGTGCTGAAGGAGCTGGTGAGTAATACTGGTCATTAAGTGAGAAATACCAGCCAATCCCAACTGGAAGATGTAATCTTCTACTGTTACACCAGTTAAAGGTACAGATGAATGTTGCGCTGAAATGACAGAAATGCAGTCCTTCTGAGTGATGACTGGAAGCTGACCACTGAAGCTGACGGGTCTTTGGTCTTCACCAGTTTGTTCTTCCCACCCTGAAGGCTGTATCTTAAGAGGAGGAAAATGCTGTAACTTTTAGCCTGAGACAGACTCTTCAGAAGTCATCACTCTTTGGATTTAGTTGTTCAGTAGTGAAAGGACCAAATTACACATTCAGTGATGGAATTTCAAATGACACTATTTGTAATCAACTTTTAAATTTTCTTTTAAACACATGCACTTCTAACACTTTGCAATGAAGCTTGATACTCTGTATTCAGAAATGGATTTCTGTAGGTAAGTCAAAATACAGCCTAAGTAGATAATAAAAAAGAAGTTCCACTTGCTACTCACAGAAAGAGTATTCCTTCATTTCTGTGAAAACTGCAATACAATCTGTGTACAGTTTCACCTAGCTTGATGTCTCACCTCCTTCCACAGAGCAACATATGCTAAATACAGAAGTACCTTTTCCAGCATGACTGTCAGTGATTGTTGGGTTTAATTCTGGTGAACAATGGAACTTAGAACAGAGAGGAAATAAAAATAAATGTTAACTATCTTGCTGTAGATAAGAAACCAGATGACATCTGGAGCTGGCATTATTCTAAACAGGAACAAGGTGCAAAAGCTGCTTAGGTTAGAGGTTTATAAATAACCAGATACACATCAGGAGGAGGTTGGCCGGTTAAGAAAGGACAAGCACAGCTCTGTAATAATATACAACTGAGAAAGAAGGGAAGAGAGCATATGCAAAATTGTATTGGGGAAGCCCATTTTTGTTCACGACAATTTCAATTACACTTTTTATTGGAGAGATGCTCAGTGTGATAGAAGAAATCTGCCTTGGTTTATACACTGCCATAGTTTACCTGATTCTCTCTGCTAAAGCAAAAGCAACACCCCCACCCCACCTCCAAAACACAAAGACTGGGACCACAGTGGCAATGTGGCAGAATGCAGAGCATCGGCCCCTCAAACCTCCCCAGAGCACCACAACAGAGTCCTGAAGCATATCCTGCAAGCATTTATACGCCAACTGAACTATGTACTGTGATTAATTTCCCTGACACCATGTGGGTTTCATTCCAGCACACAGAAGATACAGACGTACAAATTTTTAGGATCAGGACATACTTAACACAACCCAGCCGTGATTTAGTATGTCAGTACTTAATGTGCAGCTTACTAAATTTGAGAGAATTCTGTATTTGGTGCAGTTTGGGTTTTTCCCCGCAACTGCATGTATGTTGTTTCAATGTTAATGCTGAAGTTAAAAACTCTGCGTTACTGATGTTTATTTAAAGAATTTTAAATTGTCTAATGCAGCTGGGAACAGAGGTACAGTAGCCTCGTATTTAAAAGCATAGCCTTTTATATAATAATAGGGAGCACTAGTGGGTATGTTGCCCATTTATGCTTCTCTAGCAGCTTTTACTTTTCACAAGTATTAATGTTTTCATCAGAATGCACTTGTATAACATTCTCCTCATGCTGATCAAGTATCACCAATTCAGTGATTTCCTTGCGATCCCAGTGCATATGCTGGGTCAGAATATTCAGATTATCATTATTCTTATCTGCTGGTAGAAGAGACAATGCAGCATTTCTAGTCACAAAATAGTGTCACACAAAAAAGCTATAGTTATAACATCGGAGATGTACAATAAAAAGGCATAAGAAGACCTTGTGTTGCAGGACCATCCTTCTGGACTGTGCTTAGTGCAACAATCTGGATCTAAATAAGCATTAATATTCACAAGGTAAGTGGGTAGTTCAGCATCAGTCTTTGTTTGCAGTGTTAGAAGTTATGCATTCATGTCATGCATGCATGCCCTCATGCACAGGTCAAAAAGGATTTCTGTTACAGCATTTAAGCTTTGCAAAGTTGGAGGCAAAGGCTTCCAGCCTTGGCAGTAAGCCCCTATACTACAGTTTGTGCTAGGAAGTGATATCTTTCAGGGCAGGATACAGACAGTATGTAGTGTTCCTTAGTTGCAAGTCCAGTGCTCACTAATGATATTGGGAATCCCTACAGAGACTTCCCAGAGAAACAGTTGAGACTTCCAGTGACACTTTGGAACAACCTTCTCTGAAACACTTACAGAACTTAGTGTCTTGATGAGAAATAGTAAGCAGTGCAGTTACTATTTATCACAATATCCTTTAGGGTTTTTTTTCTCAGTTATGTGCATTAATGCCAATCACTGGTTCAAAAATCAGCATTTCACATGTTCAATTCTGAAACTATTACTAGGTTTGAAAAGTAGCATCTGAAGTAAGCAGCATCTGAAGTAAGTGGTACCCTTTTTTTAACTCTTCATAGTTCAATAAGTTTAGCTCTTCATATTTTTTCACATTCCACTTGCTACTAACTTAACATGAAAGAATTTGTATGTGACATGTATTGCCCATCATGCGACCTTCTGCTCTTCTGCTCTACTTTTATATACTCAAAATAAGTTCTGTCTGTAGAGGCTGAATTATACAATGAAATTACAAGAATTGAAGTTTTAACCCTTATCATCCTTACAAATTTACAAATACTCAGATCTGAAAGATAGGTTACGTTAATATGATCTGATGATATGATCTGGTGATACTGATATGATTAATTTAAAAGTAGTGCATATGTAACAATACTGACTTTTGCTTCTCATCCAAGATTTGTTTTCTCCCAAGAATACATTCAGTGCACAAGACTGGCCAAAGACCACTGAAATCAATGGAAAGGCTACCAGTGATTTTGATGAAATATGGATGGGGCTTCGAGCATAACACTGCTCACTTCATTGACTCATCGCAAGGGCCGAATTTGGCTTAGACAGAGGTAAAGCGGTTCATCCCATGTACCTTTAATAAATAGCACACATTTTAACCCCACCATTCCACTTCCAGGAATTTAGAGTATTTCGTTATGCTAGTTCTGTTAAGGAGCCACAACACTTGCACAGGTAAAATGAATGATCAAAACACATACAGTTGTTTGTACTTACAGGTATCTGGCTTGAGCTGACTGTTGGTAATTCCAAAATACTGTGGATTTTCAATGACAGGAATCTTCGTCATCCCAATGATGACTGCATCAGGACCCCCCTCAGAAGAAGACGGAGTGTTACTGCCATTTGAGATGTGGTGGAGGGGACTGGCTGAATCGTCGTCATTGCTGATGACTGAAGAAGGGCCTAGAGTTAGAAACAAAGATTTTCTTGTAATTCAGTGTATGGTACTCTTCCCTCAGATGAGTAATTTTTCTTTTTCTTTCTTTTTTTTTTTTTAATTTTGACCAGTTGTCCTCCATTCCTATAGTCAACAGCTCTCATTGTGTGCCTTGCTGACCTTACCTCAGAAATTTTGTATGTCTGGGTGCAGATGGAGAACAGTGGTTTTTTTTCACTAGGAACTGGAATTGAAACAAGTTTGTGTACTGGTACATCACCTAGACTAAATGTCAGAGTCCAGCACAGTCTGTGCACAGTCTTCCACTGTGAAAAATCTCAAAATTTGTTGAACTCATTCTGTAATTTTCAGAAATAAGCTATGGAATACATACATTAACTTTTTTACCTTATTGTGCTACTTGAATCACATAGCAGTAACAGCGCAAATCCAGGGAATGCCTGCCCTACCTGGCTTTATAACAAGACAAAAGACACAGAGCAAATGGGCTCATCCTGATGTAGGAAGCTGGTAATTTCTGAAAGAAACATGGTTCAGGGCCAAAATCCAGGGGACAATTTGCATAGTCACAGAGATGTAGAGACGATGCTGAGAAGAGTAGTGTAGTAAAACCTGAATTTGCTGCAGAGAGGGTCATCCCGCCCAGAGGTACATCCCATTGGCTCCCCAATCCATACCTGAATCTAGTCACCTTCCAGAAAAAGGTCTATTGTGAACAGTAATTCAGTGACAGTTTTTGTTTTGTTTCCATTCTACACTTTGTATTTTTAATGAAAGTGCCACAGAGATAAAACCTTGTAAATGGATTTAAAAAAAATACCCTGCTTAGCACAGTGTCCCACTTCTGGGAACTGCAGGAGCCTTTGAACTACTAGTAAAATCAGCACAGATGACATTTGAACTCTTGACATCTAACCCTGCCACTTAAATTCCATATTACTTCTTCCAGTTTACATTCAGTATTCATAGAAAACCAGAAGCACCATTTAACAGCAAAGACATTTTGCCTAACCTCCTGACGGAAGAGCCAGCAGAGATCACACATACCATATTTCACTTCATTCTCCATCCACATTAACTAAGGTTTTGGGAATGACATTCACGTCTTTTAATTGTAGCAATCAAAAGACGATGCCAGAAACAGATGGAAAAAACCACCCTCTGGAAGTGCCTATCCTGAAACGGCATCTTTAGCCAACAGCATTCAGCCTTTGGGCAGCAGCAACAGGTTGAGCAAATGTCCCCCAAAGAAGGGGACAGCAGAGAAGACCTTGAGGACAATAAAAAGCTGTGTTTACTCCAAATCACCTGTCACCCAGGTGACAATTGCAACACGTTGGAGTCCCAGACTGAGTTTTAGGCTGGACAGAAGGAGCACTGCAGAGACAAGACAGAGCTGAGTAACCCGCCAGGTAGATGGCATATGTGACTGCAAGAGACATAGGAAATGCAGAGGAGAAAGTGAGAATGGGGACCACCAGCAGGTTCTGTATCCACATTACTGAGGACACGAGAGAAGACAAGCAGGATCCACTGCAGCAGACAGACAACTGAAGAACAAGATGAGAAAAAGGACAGTCCCAAGCACAGAAAAGAAAGGGCAGGTTTAAAGAAACTCCGACTCTTCTGTGGTTCACTGTATCGTTACCAAAACCGCTTCATCATTACATGGCATGGCTCACAGCAATAAGACTTAAATATTCTCGCATGTGGCTGTGCAACCCTATATATTGAGACACAAGCATACTCACACCCCTGTCCTGCTTTTCTTTCTCCCCAGTTGGTTTAATGGTGCATGAGGGAAATGTTCTCACAGTTTGAAAAAGTACTTCCCCCTCAACCTGAAACACTAGAAGTAATTTTTCAAATACCTGGCACTTCACGGGAAAGTCACTGTTGACAAATGCAAGTAAAGCCTAGATCTCTGCAATTTATCAAGTGAAATACTCATACCAAGGCTGGTTTTGTCATTACTGATCACCCAGACCCCCACATGATTGACTCTACTGGGAAAGATGCCAGGATTAAGCGTTTTTGGTGAAGATTTCTCTACTAAAGGGCAGAGCGTAACAAATAGTGGGAATGGGTTGCTCAGATAGCACAGAAGATACTTAAGTAACAACACATTTTTCAGACGCATGAGAATTGTTTGCACAAACATTAAGAGTGCAATCCATTTAAAACTGCATTCAGTTTTTGGTAGATACCATCCTTACATCTCCAAACTTTCTGAATCTCAACTTGTTGCTCCAAAAAAGCAGGCTGACTAATACACACTTTCTTGGGAAAACAAAATCCTTTTACACTATAATATAGCTTAGTATAAGGATCAAATCCCTTCTCTCACAGTAAATAGGTAAATTCTCTTAAACTGAAACTTATTAGAGGCATGTCTTTAAGTCCTTTTCAGTCCTGCTGTTCTCTGCGACACAGGAGGAGGCTCTTTTGTCATTGTTTGCTTCCAACATACATGCAGTGATGGCAAGGAAAAGTGACCATTACACATTTCTAGATGTTAAAGTGGAATAATGACTAGGAACTCAATCTATTCATTGAATAATTTCTGCAGTACTTCAAGACGCAATTTTGTATGGTGAACTACTATTTTCAAACAGTATAAACGGCAAAGTGCTGCAGGTGAAAAGCAGACAACTGTTCTGTAAATCTACTCAATTAGGCTAACTGGTGAAAGCTAGTCTTCTGTGTGGTATGAAGCAGGTTCCAAATATATTCAGCTCTCTGATGTAGGTGAGGAAAACCTGGAAAATAAGGTGACTTTCAGGCCAATTCCTGGCAGTACAAAACAGTTTATGAAAAATTCAACCCTAGCAACTTTGTTGCTATATCACTCTTAGATCCCTCTCATTTGTTAGCAAGCAAACATCCCATGTAATGGCTTTTGTGAATAGTTGTTTGCATGCAAAAATCCTATCTCCTGTCTATTTCTTCTCTAGCTAAGACAATTAGAACTCATCAGATGGAAATTTTTATGTATCAGAGGCAGCTGAGCTCACATCTTTTCAAACTTCCCCTTTGCTGGGACCTTTTTATCAGTGTGAGCAAACTTTTACGTAGACCATTTCCACACTTGTTTATTCGCTAGACTATGTACTCATCAGAAAGTTACATTACATTTTTTGAATGCACTAAGCCACATTACACTTACAGACCAGCCCTGCACCTGGCTGTGATATTCAAGTGATGTAAAACCATTTCCAGGATGCAAGATGAGACTACCACCTGTGCTGGCAAGAAGTGAGAGCTGCCCTCTTCTGAATGGGCTCTGTGCTCAAAATGAAGGGTAATTTCTGAAAGCACTTTGGAGTGTGGTTTCATCCACAGGAAATGCGGTCACTGAATTACTTGTGAAAGGCAGAATAAGTATGGTAATTACATTCAGTCACCTACTACTGCCTCTGGTTTTTATAAAATCTGCTCTTTGTTTTACACCTGAAATCCGAAAATTTTCGACAAAATGTAATAGGTTGGAGTGAAAATCATGCGTTATCTGTAGTCATTAGCTATTGCCAAGACCAGATTCACAGTTGGCTTAAGCTTTTAAGAATACACAAGAGACCTTCCCCACCTTCCAGTGTGCTGCCCAGAATCTTCCTTCGATTTCATTTTTAGACATTTTTTCTTAAGAAGACAGAAGTTGGAGCCAGACAAGAATCTGTAGCCTGCTTTGGGGAAGATGTGGGCTGTACACCACAGGGACAAATTTCTCTTCTATTTGATATTAAACTAAAGACTTGTCCATTTTTCATCACCTAAGCTCAAGAAAAATCCCTTTTGTGTACAAAAAAATCCAGCAGCTCTCAAAAAAAGTTGTGACATGTAAGAAAACCAGTTTTATTTGAAACTGATGGGCTATAAAAAAACCAAAACGCCTCCAATTCCCCAGCTAGGTGGGGAATTATCCTCAGCACATAATATGGGGACAGGCAGAAACAGCAAACTTCTTTTACTGCACATTCCAAGGAGAACTGTGCTATCTCTTGAACAGTGTATGTCTGCGCTGTACTTGACCTTGGTGGTGCCAAAAAATTTGAGCTTCTTTAGGTAAAGAAATAAAATTTAATTATATTATTTTCAAGGTGTGCTGCTATTTTTGAACAGGCGAAGGAGATTCATGATAATTATATACAGCCTTTCATGACAGGAAAAGCTAAGAAAATTGGGATTGTGCAGCCTACAAAAGAGAAGGCTCCAGGGTGACTTAATTGCATCCTTCCAATACCTGAAGGGAGCCTACAGGAAAGATGGAGCGAAACTACAAGAGCATGCAGAGGCAGGACAAGGGGCAATGGCTGCAAACTGAAAGAGAGTAGGATTAAATTAGATACTAAGAAGAAATTCTCTACGGTGAGGGTGGTGAGGCACTGGAACAGGCTGTCCTGGAAGTGTTCAAGGCCAGGCTGGATGGAGCTCTGAGCAACCTGGTCTAGTGAAATGTGTCCCTGCCCATGGTAAGGGCGGCTGGAACTAGGTGACCTTTAAGGTCCCTTCCAACTCAAGCCATTCTATGACTGTATTCTATGGTTCATTATACTCGTATCACCATGAGAGTTAATGCAGTTTTAACATGCATGCTACCAAGACCTATCTACACTGCTGTTTGCTGGGGCTACATTTGTACAACACACTTCTGTGCAACACACATCACTCCAGTTATCCCTGAAGTCATTACTAATGGCTCAGGCACACTGGAAGACAATAGGAGTAATAAACATCAACCCACCGCCCAGACGACACAANNNNCCCCCCCCCCCCCCCCCCAGATTTTAGCTTTGTAGTTGGAATTGTGTATTTCCAGTGATGTACCACTTACTCAACTGTTAGGAAGCAGCTCATGTAAAAAGGAGTGTTCATAGAGATGATTTTGTGCTGTGATGCCTTAATAAACATCGCTCCTTCCATGAAAAATTATGTTGATTCCTAGGATGCTTTTTCAATGGACCTTGCACTAGCACTGGCTCTTAGTTCCCCTGGGAACAGGGACCAGTCTGTGCCAAGACGTGGTAATAGCACACCATAAAGTTAAAAGCACAACAGCAAATGTATGGCACATCAGTTAGCACCTCTACTAAATTCCAAGGCCATACTGAATCTTCTCTCTTTTTCCTTTTGGGAGGGGTGTACTTTTTCACTAGTTAAATACATTGTTCTAAAAAGTAATTACACAAGATTTCTCATCCCATGAGATTCCCATGTTTGCCATAGATTTTAATATCTTCTGCATGATTAAAATGTAGGTATTATGCTTCAGCAAGAGCAGATATTCAATTTTTCCTATTATCAAAGCAGGATCCAACTTTCTCACCAGAACAGACACCTTTTTAGCTTTACTCTAAAAATCGCAATTTTATCTTTTACTCCCTCTGGAAGACAACTAATCAATCACAGCTTGGCACACTTTTTTTCTGACTAACGTGCTAAGCTTTACTTCAAATATTCCTTTGTATTCCCAAGTTCAGCAGCTGTATGCAACTGTGGTACCAAATCATGTTCATGCAATTCTGTTAGACTGGATAAGAAAGCCAGCACAAAAGAAAGCAATGCAATTATAGAAACAATATTGTAAACTATTGGTCTCTCAAAATGCAGTATGTTCAATATAGGGAATTGAATTAAAAGGTAGGGTAAAATAAATAGAGCTCAAGAAAAAAACCCGAAAACCAACCAACCAACCAACCAACCGACCGACCAACCAACCAATAGAAGACTGAATAAGCTTCCAAAGAGAAACAAGTTTAGTCTTGCTTTGGTCAGTGAAGCTGTTCAGAGTCAAGTCAGATTGTTCTGCAAATCTACGGTGGTCTACTAAAATCTGCTAAAACTGTGGTCTTTCTTTGCAGCTGCCAATGCTTGCAATAAGGGAAAGCTCAAGGCAAGGCACTCCCGTGTTTTGTCAGCAGTTGAGCTGTGTGGAGCAATAGCACATCTTGCCTCTACCCACCTTCCAACTGACCTTTCCTGTCTCATATCGCCATCCCTGACAGCTACCCAGACAACAGCCATTAGTCTCAGCCTTTGTGTAGTCATCTCTACAGTCACTGTCACACGCAGTTGCAAAATGAGTATTAAGGGGTTAATCCTCCTTTGTTTGTGGTGGAAAGAAACACAAGATCAGCCTAAACAGCACAATATACCTGAGTCCATCCTGCTAAAGCATATTGCTCTTCTCAGATCAAAGAGTGCATGCATGTCCTTCTACCCTGGAACAGTACACTGAGCCAAAAACCACTCTATTACACATTAAGGCTGTGACTCAGAAAACTGAGACTTGCCAGGCTTTGGTGTTTAGCGGATAAACAACTTCACATCTTCTGACAGGTATCATCAATCTGTTTAACTGATTTACACCCACCAGTGCTTGTTTAAGCTTGTATTCTGTTGCTTCTTGACATAGGAGATGGGAAAAACCTTTTGACATTGCCCAAGAAGTTCAGTTCCCATCCAAGACAATGCTCCCAGGAAGTCAGGAGAACCTGAACAGAGAGCTGGAGAACATCCTCACATCCAGCAGACAAATGCCTCTGTTCCCCACCAGCACGCACTTCTAACATTCTCTGAATAACAGAAGTAAACAGGCTCCTTGAAGGTCTCTCAAAGGAGAGCTGAAAATCAGGGTTTAATCTCAAGAAGAAGTCCTTAGGAATCTGTTCACTTCCAACTATTGCAAAACAAAGTGGAGATATTAATTTGAAAATCATGATGAAACCACACCAGTTCAATGGTGAACAGTTTTGTTCAAGGATAAAAGGATAAAATGTAGTTTGCCTTTGCTTTCAGGTGAAAAATCAGTGTTTAGCTTTTTCTCATTTGTTGCAGTTTCACAAGAAGATTAAATTGTTCAGTTGTCATTGTATCACTTTCATACAGAGCAAACAATCTACATTGTTGGATTGTCTTCATTCCCACATGGAATAATTTAAGCAATGCATACCTTTGGGTCTAATGAAATAACAGGTATGTTATTTGGCTTTACAGTACCAAATTTTCAGTGTTGCTAGGTGTCAAGATGCCTTTTCCCCAAAAACACATGCTCATCTTCCAAGAAAACTTATTTCAAATGCCTAGCTCCTCTACAGAGGAACAAACACACAATCTGGGTAATTTCCATTGACATGACTACGCACAGATTTTAGCCACTCAATATTTCATCAGGGCTTTTTGTTCTGGCTTTGAATCTAAAAGCCACAGCTGCATATTTGTTTGCTTGGGTTTTATTCTGGTGCGTGACTGTGAAAGAATCTCAGTCAGTTCCTTTCAGCTGCCTTTCTCCTCACAACCTCCTCTATACTCCCCTGTATCCATGTATTCCTGCATCCCCTCACACAAGCCTAGAGCAAATGTTTCTGCAAAGGAGGACTCCCTAGGATAGCCTAGGCGACCCCTTCATAATGCAAGTCACTCCTGAAGGTCATGCAACCTACAGGGCACAGGGATAAAGACACTGGTGTCTTGGTCTGGGGCGGACTGGGAAGACAGTTCACCCAAGACACCTCCTTTGCAGCAGTGCAAAGCCCTGCAGGGAAAAGGGGTCTCAAATGCATTCTAAATTTGCTGGTATTGTCTGGACAGGATGAAAGTTGCCTAACCTCTCTGCCCCGGCTTCACTCCAGGGCCAGCTCTCCCCAGGAATGCTATCAGCAAAACATCAGCCTGAGTCACAAAGGTTGCAGATTTCTTTTTCCTTTTCAGCCAGAATGCAGGCATTCGTGTAACAGATCTAACAACAGCAATCTGGCATGCATTGTCACATTCCTATGTACCATAACCAATAAATCTGCATCGATCATGCATGATGAGGTATGTGCAACCATTACTTCCAATTTGGAGGCAACAGGAAGAGCACTTTGGCACTGAATTACCCAGCGCTGAAGGGGGGATCTCTGTCAAAGTCATGACCAAAACCTGGGAGGAACTGGCAGCCCTAACTGTTGAACCATGGAGCCCTTTGGGACTCATAGCCCTCCTCAGATATAGGATGAATGATGGCTACACAGCCGTCCACTGCTTCGTGGACACATTCGCAGTATCTGCAGCTCAGATGATGTGCCCTATTACGAAGAATGAGGAATTTATGGCCTCTCATTATTGGTAGTTAAATGAAACACAGACCTAAGAAAAGAGACTAGCTGGCATGTGGCATATTAATCAATATGAATACATGAACCAAAGAATTAAAGAAACAAGGCAGCAGAAAATGTGAAGAATATAAGAAAATATTATTTATCTTTGTTTAATATAGATCATCATCAGTATTCATTATAGTCACCTGCAGGTTTGGATATCTTGAAAACATGGGTAAAATTACAATCCTTCAAAAACACTACAGTGAAAAATCACCACAATAATAAAAGAGATCAACTGGAATGTACTTGCTGGCATCAAGCAAAAAAATAATAATTCACCTGAAATTAAATCCTTGTTGCCTTTCATTTAATTTAAGAACTATTTAATTAAAAACTGCTTCCTTCCAGACTCCTCATAAATAATCTAAGTGTTAGCATTCCCACTTCCAAGACTGGGAATGAGGTCCTCCCTTGTCTAGAAGATAAATACAAAGTGTACAGAAGCAATAAAATTTTCCCCATGCTGCTTTGGCTGTCGCTCTTTACCTGAGAGAACAAAAATGCTATTTGGAGTAGTCAACTTGAATAATGTTCCAAATTCTGTTTAGTTCAACACAGATAGATTATAAGGCAGATATGCTAGATGGCGGAGAAAAGCTCCCTGATTTTAAACTTGTATTTGATTGTGTGGGGCTTTTTCAAGGAAAGAAAAAAAAAGCGTTACTAATTATACTATTTATTTTTTTTTAAGCCTCAGTGATTATTTCTTTGAAGCACAGAGATACTATCTATAAGCCTCTTCCATTCAAGCACATCAGATGAAAATATAATATGGAAAAATCTAGGAATACTCAGAGACCTGATGAAAAACTGAAGAATTGGGATTTCTTTTATCCTTAACTAAGGTCAGAGGAGGTACACAAGTACAGCCTTCCAATGCATGGTTACAATTTTTGTTGCATGCCTTTGCTGAACAGGAACAAGAAGTTCCACAGTCAAAGTGCATTAAGAAAGACTAAGGTAGACACTTTGGAACAGATCCTCAGAAACAGATCCTCCAGAACTTTGGAATGGATCCTGCTTCTATGAGCACTGGAATTGCTCACAGAAGACTCAGAAATCTCCACTTCTGGAGTTCTTGAAGCCACATGAAGAAAAATGTCTCTTGGAAAAGATACAAGTTGATACAGATTTAGGCTAGGGAAGAATCTCCAAGGCGTTCTTTCATCCTTAATCTTCCCTAATGACAAAAAGGTAGACCTTGAGTGATCTTACAAGAAACACTTCAAATGTTGATTTATGTCGATTCAGAACTGAAGGAAGCCCAGAGCTCAACATCATAACTCAATGAAATGCATGTATTTCAGTACATTAGCAGATCACTTTTCCAGCCTGCAAAATAAAGATATGTTTAGTTTGGCAAGAGGAACACCAGTGCTCTACTACACAGTGGGTTACTCTACTAGAACACACATTGTTTAATAGCATTCTTTACTTACAGTTTATTTCAGTGGGATATTTCCCTTTATCGCTTCTGAACAAGTTTCATTAGTGGAAGTGTTAATTACATGACACAGCAGCACAGAGTCTTGTATAATTTCTTACTTTCTGTCAGTGCAAGATTATTACAGGCCCCCAAAATTTGCACAGGTTATGAAGTCAACACTACAGTGAACTATACCTCTGAAGTTGTTCTCAACAAGCATTCCAGCATAACAGCTTCCAAATAGTTTTTTATTTACAACCACATTAGCTAACCTTAAACCTGACAATCTACAAAGAAGCAAAACTAAATCAACCCAAACATCACACTGAAATTGTAAACAACATCTGCAAAAACCTGGTTTTGCTGTTCCCTAAGCTCTCACTGAGATGATCTTACAGCCCAGCTAGAGCTGTTTTGAACTTGCGCTGACGTAGACTCCCTTCTCTTCATCTCCAAACACTTCCCACCCTGGAAAACAGGTTTTAAAAATTAAATACAAAGGCCTACCTACATGTGAAGAGGAGGGCATGGGAAGGTGGTGAACTAACACTCTACCATCTATTCCTTGTCAAGAAGTTTGCCCTCAGCTGCACAGGCATTGGACACTGATGGCCCACTTTTGCCTGTATTGCACAGGTACTAGCTGGCCTTTGGAAGATGGCTGCTGGAAGGACAGAGGACTTCGGTACAGAAGACAAGCTGTCCAAAACTAGCCTTCAGTGAGCATAAAGCAAGACATAGCTAACTTTCCTTCCTGAACATTAACGCTTGGCATTTTATTCCAATTTACACTAGATTACTTAGCAACAATGAAACTGATTACTTTTGTGTCTGTGCAACAGCAGCCATTTCAGTGGTTTTCTCTACAGAACCTGTGCCCAAAGCACTCAGCAACTATTCATATCCCAGGCCTTTAAACAGATCACAGGCTCTGCTCAGAAAACCTTGCTGGCCACCAAGAGACTGGCAAGAATATTCTTCTGTGAACATTTTGGTGCTCAGACATCATGTGTCATGAAAAATACTCGTGATATCCAGGTGAAGTATTTGGAACAGTCTTACCAGCAGACCCACTCCAGCCCTTGTTCTGTGCACCTCTAAGAAATCATAAGGAAAAGAAAAGCAATCATTTTCCATCATTAGAGATTTCTGCATTATGCTCGATTAGATCTTTTGGACACTGTTTAAGGAACAGTTCACCTTTGGAGGTGGTAGGAAGCATAACGGGCTGTTTGGAGGAATATCCCTGCCAACACATCTTCAGATTAAAGATGCAGAATTGCCTTCCAACAAGACCCTTCTTTCCCCAAGTACAATTCCTAAGGCAGTGAAGCTTTACATACTCAAAATCCTCTTCAAATGCAGATCTAAAAATTACTACAGTGGAGCAAATGACACTCATATATAGAAAGGAAACATGTCAAATTTCTGTTCCAGCAGCATCACTCACAAACTATAGGATTAGCTGCACAAATTGACTGTCTTGCCTGTACATGATAAACCTCTACTGCCATTTACAGACACCTCCTCCTCTCTGCCACATGATGCCTCATCTGCTGGAGATTCCTCCTGTCACCTCTCTCCTGCGAGCTTTCCTTGAAATTGCTGCTACGGGAAGCAGGAAAATGCTGTATACTCAAAACTATTTGCAACACTTCAGCTAGATCAGCCATCCCAAAAGTGGCCACACTACAAACTCTGGCAGTTTTTCTACAGCAGATTTGACAATGGATGCAATAATTCTGAAATTGGTCAGGACAAAACAACGGGGTTTTGCTAAAATACTGGAAGCATCACTACTTCTACTCTTCAGGGCTCTGAATAAAGCAGAGTTTCTCTTTATCCAGGATGTTGCACATAGTATTTTTATAAATTAATTCTGCTTCTTCTACTGCTTCTGAGTATTTTACCAATATCCCTAAGCATTCTTGTGATGGGTCTCCTATGCTTACTTACTCACTTCTTCCTTTGTAAAGAATTTCACCTACCTCTTAACTGCTTCTTTCTTGACCACCTGGCTCATCTATCCTCACTTGTTCCAACAACATGGCCTCCTGTGATGTTGTAATTTTTATGTTAAGATTAAACAGCACTAGTACCTGTTAAATTCAAGTGTTTTAGGATGACATTCATTTATTTTCAGTCTAGTTTCCTCTTTTATCAAAAGTTCAGTCATAGCTGTTTCTTAGCAACAGATTTATTAGAACAGATTTGCATGAAAATCAAATACTCTCAAAAAGGAACTGCTAAAGCACAGCCTTATTCCTGACCACCATTAAAAGCAAATACTGGTAAGCAGAAGAAAATGGTTTTGTAATTCCACATGAAATCTAATGAACACATGTAGAATATTGGCACCAATTGAAGTAGATGACCTTATAAACTTTCCTAACTAATGTATCTCTGAACCGATCTTCTCGCCTTTAGAGATCAAAAGGAAAAAACAAACTCAAAAGCACAAACCATGAACAGCCACAATCCTCTGTTGCACTGGACTAGACTGAAAATTGGCATCTGCAATGGTCACACACAAATAGGTCTCAAAGGACCAACCTGCAAAAGGCAGACACGTGCATGAAAAATGCCCACACTCAATTCAACCACACCAGTACTAGGTAACCAAGAATTGGACTTCAGTGCAGGAGCATAATTCATATTTCATTCTCTGGAGTCATCAGAGATCTATACTGTATCTATCTATCTATCTATCTTTTCTTTCTTTTGCCACATTTATACCATAATTTCAGTAAACTCCAACTTCTTAATTTTCACTGTCTTTAGAAAGAATTCATTTCCCCCCAAATATTTTTCTACACCTTACTTCTCTTTGCCAGATGAGGTTTTCCTTTTTTTTTCTTTTAAACCCAACATAATGTGCTAAACACCAACTAGCTAGTTCATCACAAATGTAAAGAAAAGCAGATTCGGAGGTGGGGTGAAACAGTCAAACCAAACACGAAGCATGAAATCCTTTGAACAGATAAAGTGGAACAGCTATACCAAGAGTCTAATTCCCTTCCCCTTAATATCAACCAGGAGTAAGTTACTATATTGACAATGGTTTAAAATTCCCATGAATGACAGTGGAATTGGGACTGCTGTCTTTTTATTAAGAATGATGACAACCTTTTTGGCAAATGCAGTCTTCTGCTGCTGTGGCACTTAGTTGTGGCACTTAGTTATGTCACTGAAAGGTAGCATCTATAATAAATGGCTGCACATGAATTATGTTAGGAATGGGTTAAAGTAATTCATCTGTATTATTCCCAAGAGACAATGCCAAAAAGCCCATGTTTGTACTACTACATTATAGAGAATGTCAGTTTTATGTCTTCCTAATGTTTAACTGAAAATCTATAATATCCATTTCTGTTTCTCGCTGAGAAATTAATGTAGGACCAAAACCTGAAATTCCAACCCTGGTCATGCTCAGACAAAACTCCCACTGAAGTCAGTGGGAGTTTTGCCAGGGAGAGGATTAAAGACAGTGTGATTTGCTGCATGCTACCAGACATGTAAAAGCTACAGAGATAGATTTTCATTATGATGCTTCTGGGACTATTAAAATGAGCAAGATATTGGTCTTTCACCGTTCAGTCACGCAGTCATGTGCACTTGCAGAAGAGGGATAGATGCGAGGCAGACAAGCCATCTTGCTGGAGGGTGCTTAATGCTGGGCTGAAAGCCAGAAGCAGTGAATCCCTCCTGCAGTATATCCCTTCCCTTCTCCTCTGTAAGGCCCAATAAGAGGCAGGAAATAGCAAGGCAGCAAGCCTGGATCCCTAGCAAACAGCACTAGCTGGATGGAGTGCAGCAAGCTCATCATCACAAAAAAATACTGAAGCCATCCACAGTATCTATGCCATTCCAACACCTGGAACATGCCCGGGCGCATGCCCCTTTGGGAGGCTTTAAGCTGGGCCCTGTGCCACAGAGATAAGACAACTCTAAAGGTAGATGGCAGGAAGCAGTCAAGACATAACAGCTTCACTGAGCTTTTGCCAGGGGTGGGTGGACCACGCCAGCAACCAGAGGAACCTGCTGTCCTCTAGGTGGGTTCCTGGCTCTGCAGGGAGGGGATGCTGCACTTTCTTGGGGGTTCTCAGGTTTTACTGGCCTCCACCTGGTCATATTAACTTAAATAGATACACAAACTCTTTTTAAAAAATTATCTGGTTTGTCAACCGAGCATTTGGGATGGTTTTGTTTGCCAGTAGTTTCCAGAGGCATTGGAATTTGGTTTGTTAAAACAGTAACAACTTTTCTTAGTCTACCAACCAATTTCTCCATGTTTTCGTGATGTGGCAGCAGTACCCAAGGAACAAAGGTATGATAGCCTGAAACAGCTAAGTTATCTTACCAGTCTGCAAAAGTGAAGCAAAAAGTAAGTCCTGAGCTACTCACTCATTTAAATTTTTATGAGAAAGCAGCAACACATCACTATAGATTAATTGTTTTAATGAAACCTCATTTTTAAGAGTATGATCACAATAAATTTCTGACCTTTTGTATCACTAGCAATGCCATCTGGCATCAATTTAGTTTCAGATTGCCAAGCAATTATTGCTAAAAAATTACCTAATATTCACACTTAGGGATACTTCTTAAAATAGTTAATGAAAAGAATGTATGTCTAGAGACCACCATTCCTTACAAAATAAAGATCAGCAGAGATTCACTTACCATCACAGAGACACTGGCATCCTGAATTTAAAATAAGACAGCCCTGTTGAACTGAACTCACTTATCTGGGTTCTGAAGCAAGTTTCCAAGTATGTAACACACATAAATTAATTCAATACTAGTAGTAAAAAAATTAAAATAACACATGACTAAAATGGCAATATATAGCACTATTTTCCACCTACATAATCTCCTGAAAGATCATTTTGTAGAAAAAAATGAAACTATAGATAAATACAGATCTTATGTGAAATCTGGCTATTGTTAATAGCTGCATTAAACACTACAATAGCTGGATTAAACACCACAAACACCTTACGGATTTGGAATTAAAACTGCATTGCTTCAGCTGGCTGGCATTTCCTTTTTATGTTAAATGTTTGGCAGGACCTAAAACGGATGTTTACTCCTTCAAGTGCTGAGAGACAGGGGATTTCAAGCCTTAAAATTTGCCATTCCCAAACAGTAGGAAGTAGTAGTACTTACAAATGACTGTTTAAGTTAGTCTCTTAGCTGATGTGAATTGGTTAAAGGAGCTGACTCATAGTTTTCTCAGTCCCTGCTGATTTTGTGTACCTTGTGGTTTTGCATCCTGTGCAGATACATTCACTGCTGGACAGGCAGATCTGCCAGTATTTTATAGCTACCTGGTATAAACAGAAATTACATGCAAGGAGGACATGGGAGAATCAGGCTGCACAAGCTCTGTACTTGCAATTGTGATGTGTAGGCAGCAATTACAAAACGTTACAGGGATGCTAAAGAAAGCAGCTACCCATTACTCAGGGACAGTTTAATGTGGTACTCTAGCAGGCCTCCCTAGAATCCTGAAAGAGGTAACACAACTTGAGTAAGAGCAAGGTGTGCCTACAGATAGGACCACATGCACTACTTCTCCCATCCATAACTGCAGTGATGACAAAAATCTCAGATGAATAAATACCTCTCATTTGTTTTACAGTGGAATACAGTGCTGTGCTCTATCTGGGGTCAGTGCCAGAGCCCTAGTGGAACCAGACAAGCATTGGCACAGACCCTTTACATCCTGTAATATGCAGGTGGAAAACCTCATGAATGCAGAGTTACACTTATGTTTATTTGCTGTATTAAACAAATAAATCTCATAGTAGTCTGATTTATGGCACCTGAATTGAAGCCTGCATGTCTCCAAATGGAAAAAAACGGTTTCTGAAATTTCCACTCCCCTCTTGGAGACAATCAAACTCTTTGTGATTTGGTTGATCACAGGGTAAATCAGTCTCTCAGCCACCAATCTTCAGCCTCTCTTCTTCCTCTGAAAGGTTGCCTTTTCCTAGCTGTCCCCTGGCAATCACTGACCAAACTGCTATCATGTGGGCTATCTACCTATCACTAGTGGTTACAGCTGCTCTCACCACGTTCAGACCAGAACCCAGGAGTAAAAAATGTTAGACCCTTGCAGTTAGGAACAGCTGATTCCAGAGGCCATATCACAACCTCCTAACGACAGGTAACAACTTCACCTAGGTCCCAGGGTAGTTGAGTTCAACAGCAACAGGGTTATATATACACTTGGATTCCATCGAAATGTGAAGTTGCAGCAAGCAATGGAAACTTGGCATCTTCATCCGAAAGAAAAAGCAGTTATGATAAATCTTTACCTTCCTCTTGAAAAGGCATGTGGCTCTTCACACTTTTTTTGAGACATTGATGAAGTCTGATAGTGTGATTCTTTGCCTGGAAAGAGAGGATGCCAACTCCCAAGGGAAAAACAATGCCAACATATGGGAAAAGGTAACTTGTTGTACCACACAGAAAGTAGAAGGCTGGTCTTAGCATGTTCGGCTTCAAAAACTGTACCTCAAACGCCTGGAGAAAGGAAATGCTCAGGGAAACCACAATCAACTTACCTGATTTTGATTCATACTCTCATAAGCAAACAAATGCAGAGTTGATGATTTGGGTTGTATTTTAAAAACATATAATGTATTTAAAAATTATACACCTAAGCAACTAGTAATAACACAGTTGTGTGCAGAAGCCTTCACAATTACTGTCAAGACTGAGATATCTATCAATGGGCTACTTGGTACCCGGAGACAGATTTCACCAAGACAGGCAGACAGTTACATTACAACATATGAGTAGTATCTCAGATAGCCAATGGATTACTTTTGGCTCACAGAAGATAAAACTAAGAGAGAAACTGACTCCCTAGATTATCTAAACCCATGACATTAATGGAAAAATCAATGAGCAGGGCTCACCAGGAGGAAGCCAACACTGATATTCTTTGATACTTTTGACTTCTGTCTCATAATTACAGCAACACACAGAGTTTGCAATCTGAATGAAAATGGGAGTATTACATAAATGTTTTCTTCTACAAAGCACAGATTTATCAAGATTTCACATTTTGTTCTAATTGTGATAGTTAATCTGTACAGGTACATAGAGCCCTTGCAATTTTCCTAGGATTTTTAAGACCTTAAAAGCTTTTTATGACTATGCACTGATTACATAGAACAAAGTGCACCAGGAATCTAGGACATGGCTAGCCCTATTGACCTTCTCTCTGAGACATCTGGGGATGAAAAGTGTGAGCTAATATATAATCTCTGACCTCAGCATCATGCTAGGTCTCATAAGGAAACATTAAAATTGGTTGCATGGCATGCATCTTTAGAAAAAGAAAGGAAGATTCTAGTTTAGGCAGCAGGGTCTGTGCTCTATGTCTCCTGGAGTAAAGACATCATAAATACTCGGCATGGGTTGAGAAAAAAAACGAAAGAAACACTACCCAGCCCTCAGACAAATGTTTATATAGAACTAACTGTTTTCTTGGATCTTGTTCCCTGAGGCAGGGATGACACATCCATTCCTGAGGAATCATCTACTTCAATGCTGTAGAGACACTGAAATTTTGCTAAAACCCTTCAAGGGGAAAACATGGTGACTCTTCAGTGGAACACACTAGTCATCAAGAAACTGCACAGCCAATTGCCCGTCTGGAGTTTCATCACCTTCTGCTCTCTGACTTCCAGTATCTAACATGAGCTAAAAGGCGTTACCAAGGAACTGCAATCTGTGGATGTGGTGGTGCATCCCTCCCTCCCCCAGGCCACACTGTCATCAGTGTGTGGTTCCCAAAACACACTTGCACATTTTTGTTCTGCTAATCAGCTGTCTTGGGAAGGTGTCGTGGCTAGAGCAGCCAGTTAAATACTTTCCTTCTTCTGAACATGTAAATAGCACAGCACTTCTATGGGGCAAGAGTAAATGCAGGTGTGAAATGCGCTGCCACAATCATAATCTAACTCATTATGAAACACTATTTGGGATTTTACTGATTACAGTCACACCATATCAGGGAACTAGATCTGAAGTTGGCTACAATGACAACTGAAGACAAAATAATGGCATCAGAAAATGGCATAATATGAATAAAGTATGAATCGAAAACTACAGTAGAAAAGCAAATTGCATAAATAATACAAACGGTCTTTAAATTAAATTTTAAAATTACCAGAGCAAGAACTTCAAATAATTTTTCATTTGTCTTTCAAATATACCTTTCTATTCTTTTTAATCACACTTATTTTAGAAAACTGCACAGTGTATTTGCTTTTAATAGGTAAAAACACATTGCCAAAAGTTCTTTCAGTATAAATGAAAGACAATATCTATATATCACCAAGCAGTATTTCGTGACTTTTTGCAACTTTCTCATGAAACTGCAATACACAAAGAACTGCTTACTATGTGCTCTGTATTTTTGCTTTAGAGCCTGATTACTAACAGAGGAAAGGAAGAAACATCAATTACTCAAACTGAAAAGTGATCTTTGAATTCATTTGAGTTTCAAAATAGTAACAGAATTATAAACTAACCTATGAAATTACCTTTTTATTCTTGAAGTATTTTAATGATCAAAGTACATGGAACTTAAAATATCTCAAGATACAAATATCCAATACATGTTGTATCTTTTTTTTCTCATTTAAAAGAACAAAATAAAGACTTCTACAACAATACTGTTATGTTGTAATTCATGTTCATTAAAAATAAATCCTTGTTTGCAGTCTTACACTAATTTGGATCATCAAGAGTATTAAGACTTTTTCATTTCTTACAGTGTTGACATCCCAATTTCCCAGGCAGTGTAAATGGCTGTTTTCACCCTTGCCTTTATTCAGCTTCATTTTTGATTCTTCTCCCTAGATAATAACTTCTTGGTCTACTGAGGCTTTCAGACTCTTATTTCAGACTCTTATATTACAGTATTTCAATGGCAAGCTTGTTACTACTAAAAAAATACCAAACACATCACAATCTCAGCATGTTCTTCTACTTAGCATTTTCAAGCTTCTAACATTTTATATTGTTTGAATACTTTCTTTAAAATAATTGTTATTTACCAGCTTAAACAATATCAGAATGTACCTCTAATAGTTGTCTTATTGAAAACTCTTCCTAGAAAAAGAACTGACCTTTATACTGAGGTTGTTTCTTCTAGATACTGAGGATACATCAAATTAGTTCCAAACGCATATTTTACATGGATGATGATAAAAAAGCTTATGTGTGAAATATACTACATAACACCACAATTGTTCAAAAATAGGTGAAAAATTTGAAAACCACCTATGGGTATACAAAGCAGACTTGGTACAATATTTAGAGATCTGGAGAGATCCCAGAGGACAAAAATGTGACAAAACACTTCAGAAGCAAGAAAATTAACATGTAATCTGCTGTAGTCCAAATACAGCAGTCACATTAATGGGAAAATATGACATGCCCCAGTAAAAACAAAATAGATAAAAACTTGGACATAAACTGTGATACAACCATTTCAACATTCTTGTGTATTCCATTTCATTAGGTCTGTTAAGAAATCCAGATAGTCTCGCCAACAAATAGAAGTCCCAAAGCAAAACATACCCTTCAAATCACAGCACTGATGTTTCTTCAAAATTGTCTGGAAAATCACCACACTTACTTGAGTATTTAACCAACCAACTTTTTTCGTGTTAAGTTCTGAGTAGATGAAGCATGGCCTGACATGTAAAACTTTGTGTCTTATAGCCAACAGCTTAACATGCAGTTATTTGACCTGAATACACACATTTGATTGAATGTACATGTTAAAGATACACACAATTAAACTAAATTAAACAGAAATAAAACTACTGCAAACAGTTTGGGGGGTGCTTGATAAACAGAATAACCAATTAAAGATGCTACAAAAATATAATTAAGGAGTTGAATCTCACTTTTTATCAGAACACAAAGACAACAACAGCACTTTTATAACAACAGGCAATAGGTGAGGAACTCAAAGACTGACATATTTTTCAATGCACTGCACTGTTACTAATGAAATACAAGATGTGATCAATTTACAGGTAGTGAAAGACACAATCATATGAAATTGTAGAACTTTATTGGCCTGTTAAAAGTCAGTTCATCTAATACATTTTTATAGATTGTCCAAACTATTATGGTAGCATTTGGGAATAAAAACGATGGCTGTCTCTTATTTACAGGAAACATGAAACAGTTTCAACAAGAATTAGAGGTAAGAGTGGGAGAAAAGACTCACAGCTTGCTGATGGATCACAGCAAGCAATTTTTTAACCACAGAATCAAAGAACAGGTCAGGTTGAAAGGGACCACAGTGAGTCCTCTGGTCCAACCTCCCTGCTCAAGCCAGGTCATCCCAGAGCACATGGCACAGGATCGTGTCCAGACAGTTCTTCAGTATCTCCAGTGAGGGAGACTCCACAACCTCTCTGGGTGACCTGTGCCAGTGCTTGGTAACCCATACAGTAAAGAAATTCTTCCTCATGTCCAGCTGGAACATCTGTGCATCAGTTTGTGCCCATTGCCTCTTGTCCCACTACTCAGCTTCCATGATGTGATGCCATGGTAGACGGCAATTTTTTGCTATAATTTAGAATATTACTTTTTTCCAATGTGTGAGAAAAGTATTTTAGGAAAGAATGCTAAAGTTCTATACCTTGATATCAACTGAATATCAAGGTATATCTTCCTGTTTTTAAACTGAGCCTGAAATATAAAAAAAAAGACCCAGGAACAGAGAGCTCTGAACGGCAGTGAAAGACATTTAAAGCGTATTTGTCAAAAACTCTGGTCTTGGGTTTGTGCAGTGGTGTGGCAGCCCAATTCTGCTCTCACACTAGTAAAGCCAGTAATACCAACGAAATAGCTGTGTTAAAAAAAAGCCTCAGGAAAAAAAATCAGGATTTCTTTCCTGTTTGATGGACATGCCTGACAAAGGAGCCCTACTCTGCTTGCCTCAAAGAAAAATCAAAGCCATCATAAGAAAGCCATGACTTTACCCTTTACTTGCTTAAATATCAGACAGTTCCCTGAAATTTTATATGGTTCTTCTCGTCATTCCAGCTGAGGAACAAAGTAACAGTGAAAATATGTATGAAAGGAGACAAGTTTCCTCGTATACTAAGACACAATCTGCTTAGTAACCCTGCTGTGACTTGCTGCCTCTAGAGACCATGGGGGAATGGCCCTCTTCAAAATGAAAGCAGTCTGGCTCTGTGCTGTCTGCAACTCTGCTCCAGGTCAGGACACGTGCTTATCCTTGCAGCTGCAAAAATATAGCTAGTCATGGAAGGTTGCTATTAAAATTAGAAGGATATACCATGTCCATACCAAAACAATACACACTCTAATGTGGGCTCTTCCGATCTATTGCTTGTTTTTGAATGAAACTAAGTCAACCAGTTAATCTCGAGGCTGATTAAAAGACAATATCATGTTCTGCAAGTTCATTCACATACATGCTTGTGGAACTGAACAGCTACATTTATTTCCAATCAATGCATCATTTCCTATCTTCAGAGCAGATTTAATTTGTATGAACAAAAGAAAAACAGAACAAATGGAAGCCAGCTTCAAAAGTTTGGGGATACACATTCCTGTGGAAGCGGGACAATGAAATGGGCTGTGACACATGAAATACACAGCACCAGCATTCTCTGTGCACCCTATAATGTTGTATTCATACTCAATACTTCCAACCACCCAGAAACTCTTGCTCTGGAGATCAGATGATGAAAACCTGGCACAACATGGACCTACATCATAATCTGGAATACTTTACACCACCACACAATGATGGCAAAGTCCTTCAAAAGGATATTCCAAGAGCCTGCACATTTGTGCCCTATGAAGAAGAGAGCTCACCACAACTCACAAAGGAGGACACTGAGCTCTCTGAAGAGCAGAAAACAGAACCACTGAAAATTGGAAGGAAGAGAAGAAGCGAGAGAGAATGATGGAGAAGAAAACACTAAAACCCTTTACTAAGCTTTTGGGGTTTTCTTTTGAAATAAACAAGAACAAAATACTTAGCTGCTGAGTCCACTAATAACTTTTGAATTATTTCAAATAATAAAATATTATTATTAATAATAATAATTAATAATTAACTGGAAAAGGATGGCTGAATGAAAAAGAGCTCAGAAAGGATGATTTTTTATCTGTCAGATAATAGCTTCCAACTTTACAAACCATTTGCAAGTTTTTAAGCATTTAAATAGATGCAAACAAAGTGATGGTCTTCATGGCGATGATTAATTGTCAACTTAACATGGATGGCTGAGTAAAGGGATTGACACACTTTGTACAAACGCGGCTGTTTAAAGAGCCACTTGGAAGCGTATTGGTCATTTCCACACGGCAAAATTCTGTAAGTTTTATAGTTTTTGGAAAACTAGGCTTAGGAAATATCTTTCTTAGGAAAAAATTGATTTTTAGTGCTTCTGCCGATAGTCAAAAAAGAAAAAGCAATTCCCACAAGAACTATTTGAAGTAAAATTGTTTTCAACTAGCTTTCCACAGGTTTTCTTGGCACTGTCTGCTGTTCCCAAGGATCTTGATCTTGCTCCCACTTGCTCCCAGCATGTTTTTCTTCACTGCTGCCTGGGACAAATCCAGCTGGTAGACAAAGGCAGTGGAAAGGATGAAGACCACCTTTCACAGGTTAGGGTACTCAAGACACATATTGCCATGAAAATGTCTCATAGCAGCCTCAGTCTGCCCTGGCTGTGAGCTTCCACGACTCCCATTAAAAAAGAGATGGTCCCTAGACACCTTTCTTCAGGAACAGACTTAGCGACTCCTCCCACTTCGCCTTTCATGACAGGCAGCTGCAGCAAGCACAGCTCTGACTTCTGCCTGGGAACAATGCGCTTCTTTGCAACATAGACCTGGCCACTGGTCAAAATTCCACCAAATTCAACAGACACAGGTTTATTTAACAGACTGGATCACATGACTTGCCTCACACCAAAACACCCCCAGCAGTGCTTCCTCTCCAGGCCCCCAACTAATCTGCCCATCAAACTGCTCGACAGCTTATCTCAATATGTCTCTGAGTATATTATATGTCTATTTAAAATAAATTCTAGTACAAATAAACCCCTTCTAGCAGAACATTAGAAATATGCTTTTATTTTAGTTTCATGTCTGGCACAGCAAAAAAAATAGCAACTCTGTCTTTAGACATTTCATAGCCTTTTTTATTGCTCAGTGAAACAATATAAAAGCTTTTTAATGTCAAATCCTGGATGTTCATCAACTTTTACCATGTTAATGGTTCCTGTATGATTCTTAGTTTCAGTCTCACTTTATTTTAAGGAGGTCAAGAATTTGTAATTAAGTGAGCCCTTTGTAAACCAACACCATTTGGGCAGATCATAATCTCTATAGTTACAAGCAATGTCACTTACAATCAAGCTAAGACAGAAGCTAGTGGGTATCATAGTTTCCATGTTAAAAGTTTAGCTCCTAAGCTTTAAGAGGCTCTGTCCACATACTGAAAAGAAACCATTTTAGGAACACGCAGTCTTTTTCCATCAAGCATTAAACATCTGTGCTAAGACATTATTAGTAACAAATCACGTGCTGCAATCCATAACATTCTATGAATATCTGCATCAAGTAATAATGCACTGACTGGCTAACATAATGTAGTACAAAATATGTAAGAAGGATATTCTACAATACAGATATAAAAATATATATATATATTTCAGTGGTGCATAGATCAGTTGTTGTTTATTAAAGTTACCTCCACGATTACATAAAATCCAAAATACTGTGTCAGTACATTCTGAAACATTTGAAGGTCAAACCTGCCGCTATCCGAAAAAGATGAACTGCAAAGTGCTACAAAATAAATTACAAAAAAATTATGTAAAATCCCCAATCAATAACTGTGCATATTTATGCATATAAATATTATGAATCAGAAAGAACTACCTTTTAAAATTAAATATTTCAAAAATCAACTGCCAAATTCCAGCTTTGCAAGTTTGCTTTTTCCCTGCCAAAAGAAAAGGGTTCAGATTCGCACCTCATTTATTTGGCAATAAATTGTGAACACATAACTGAAATATGCTGACTTTGTCCCAGCAAAACTTCAAATTGGAATTTGGGCTACTGGGTCAAGCTCTGCTCATGATCCAACATATGTTTGATGTAAGTCCACTGACTTTAGTTCAAATAGTGGTGCTAGATGATTCTCTACTGATTTAGAACACGCTCTGTGACATCAGATATTATTTAAATAAGAGGACAGATGCATGGATAAGCAAGAAGTCTGAGAAGAAAATAATTAAAAGGAAGTTAAAAGTGAATCAGAAAGCAGAAGAGAAAGTTAAGATCTCTGGAAAATAAGACTATGTCCACATAGACTTAGGGAGGAAAATAGGCAGACATGCCTAATAATCTTTCTGAGGAACAGCAGAACACTTGATGACATCTAACTTCAAACAGGAACTATGACGGATATCCTTAATTGCTGCCATCCCTCCCTAAATCACCACAGTATGCGCAGGGCGACAAAGACAACACGATTCCTAGGTCATCAGCAGACTTCCAGCTCTGCCCTCTTCTTTAATGTGGGGAGCAGAATACATCTTTGGGACAGATTTTTAACAACTGCGTCTCCCCTTCCCTGAACAGTGCAAAGGGAAAGGAAGTATCTCCCTACACAGGCCTAGAAGAATGCAAAGGTGGACACATTTCTTGACTAATAAGGATATTTCTGAGACTTGAGCACAGCAGGAATAAAGAACTTGGATGCAAGAGACTCAAGAGAACACAAGCAAAAAAGTTGAAGGATTAAGAGTCTTAAAAGGCAAAAAGCAAGTAAATACACAGAAATACAACAAAAGAGTCAAGACAGTATTGTAGAAAGAGAGGGATGGTGTATGGCCGTAAGAGACTGCAGGAAAAGAAAAGGCAATATTGTTACAATGTAAGAGTGAAAATGGCTGAAATTAAAAACAGGTAACGATGAAAAGCAAATACAGGAGGGACAAAATAATACCATCTCTCCTCTTTTACTAAACATAATTGTAAGGAATTAAAGTCAAATCATATCTCAAAAATTTAACTAGAATATGCAGAAACATAAGCATCTACCTCAGTTTTTCACTTCTAGTCTTTGTAGCTAACTCTCCGTTAAAAAAACCCCCTGAAACTCCGTACTTCTTACAATTCCCTAAACTGAAAAGATCAAAGAAGACTCTCAGGATTTGATACATAAATCAAATGAAAATTAATTTCTAGTGCTATATCTAAATGCAGTCCTGCTCTTCCAATATATCTTCATTTAGCTTTACTTGCTACAATAGACTTCTCTGAAGTATAGTGAAGCACATTCTGAAGCATACTTCACAGTTAAATACGGACAGTTAAACAAGCCTCTAAGTCTGTGGTCTGAAGGACCAGCCACATACTATTGTTATTCTTGCTCTTGGCTCAGAATCAGCATTCTGGCCTACTACAGATTTGCACGCTTATCTAAACTTAGGGACTATCTTGAATAAGCACAACCTAATTGAATGTCTAAGTGATGGCACTGGTTCAATACCCAAACACACCGAACAGTATTGCCACCTTTCTGTATACAGCTTAGACTCCCCATCCTTCCCGTAAAGTCAGCGGAACTACACACAAAATAAGATTTGCAGGGTCAGCTCTGCAATTTACTGCTTCAGGAGTTAAGGCCATATCCTGCGAATACACAAGAACTTAACTTTAAGGATGTGAGCATTCCCACTGAAATCAGTGAACTTGCACACACAAATTAAGCATTGTAGAAGTTTTGCAGAGGCATTAATTCAATAAAATAAAAGCAGCTTTGCAGTTCACCTTTGATAAATATTATTTATAAAAACAACATCTTTCCAGTTAAGTTCAAACAGAAAAAAAATTGACAGAGGAAACAATAAAATGAAATTTCATCTCAATGTCATTTTGGAAGACACAGTGAGGACAAGGCAATAGGAAAGAGTGTGGTAGCTTATTTCTGGACTTTCTTGAGTGTTTTTAGCTGCCTCAGGGCTTCGCTTTTCCCTGCTCTTGGAAAAACAGCTACTGATTTGAATGTACTTCTATAGTTCTGCAAACATAACCAATGTTTAAAAGAGAAATCCAAGGGAGGTGGCACTTCACTGGGCAAGAACACTGTCCACTCCCTACAGTGCAGCACACAGATTCCACAAGCTCAACAGCCCCTCTCTCATCTTTTCCTTATTTCATTTACCCATCCAGTGGGATCTTATGAAATAAAACAAAACCTAAAAGAAACAAAATAAAATGTGAGAAATCATGCTTAACAAAAAAAAAAAGTCAAAGAAAAATTAATATAAAAGACCAAACACAAATGAGTAATTGACAATCAAACATATACACATAAAAAGCATTTAAAGCATACAAAAAAATGCTACATAAAAACTGTGCATGAATTTATGAAAATGGCAACATTATCTTGTGGCTAATGATTTTTTTTGTTAACTAAAAATGTATAAGGTGTGCTATCCATTTGTCTTTAACATGTCCACATACTCAGATTGAGCTGTAATGCAGTAAGTCTACAATTCTCCAGCCAGGTACTGTACCATGTATGGGCTAGAAAAACCTCAGCCAGGTGTCCTGCCTAGAGGCAAGGTTTGTGGTGAAGAAGCCCAACGTGCACAATCAAGTTCTCTGCCTTTAGTATGGTACACCAACTAAATGAAGGGTACCCTGCTACGCCACAGAGTTACTCTAAGTACAACACCAGGATCCTCTGTATCTTTGGTTTCACACCTTAGCTCTGTGCACATCATCCTTTCTGCCTCTCTGAACAGGTTGCTGCCCTTAATGTCATTAACTGCCTCTGTAATGGCAGAAAAAAGTGGAGCTGGGGGAAATATTACTCAATTATCTTGAAATTAATTGTTTCTAAATATCAACAGGAACTTAAAAATCAACAACTAAATATGATGGCACACTGAAATACATAAAAATCCCCAGTTCTGCTCTGAGATGAAGGAAAAACCTGTCCCGCAAACCTTACCTGACTAGCTAAGGCTAAGAATTTTTTTAAAAGGCTATGTGGGGTCCTGTGTGGAATTCAACTAGCTGACTTTATGGCACAAACACTTCCTAAAACAGCATTGCCTTACCGAGTCTGTTGTTATCTGATGCAGTTGAGTTATTATGTACATCATTGTTGACAGCCACCATTACTTGTTCTAATGACATTTGAAAAAAACACATGTGAGAGTTGTACTATTAGTCAGCAAATGTAAACTTCAGTAGTAGTTTTGGTCTGGTTTTGTCAGTTTTTTTAATCTTGTTTTAATAAGTACTCAATGTTTGTAAAGACTGAAAGCTTATCCATATTCCACAGAAATCTAAACAATTCAGAGCCAAATCTTGATTTGCTTTCAATGAACGGGACTTACACTATCAGTTTCAAGAGAAGTTGAATTTGACTGTTAATAACAATGACTAATTCATTTACATTGCATTTTCTTGTTTGTTTCTACCTTGGAAGAAGGTAGTCACACATACAAAAGCTGAACTTGCAAGCTTTGTGCCACCCCACATTTCCAGAAATGTCTGGCAAAATGCCTTTTCTTTGAAACAGTTACTAAGGTCTAGCATAAGGTGCCAAAAAGACCCAAAGGGATCTGCTAATTCACAGATAAAAATATAGCATCAGTTGAAGAGAGCCTCATTTCAGAACAGCAAGCAACATCTGAAGGATGTTTAGAAGTTATAGGTTAGAAAAGGAGAATATCATCAGGGTTTTTGGTAGTCTACAATTGAAAGCTACTGCATAGTTGCTACTTTCCTCTTGAAATTTCTAAGTCATTCAGACCTCTTCTGTAATTTTGTTTTCTTAAATGTGGGAGACTGCGTATGTTCTTGGCAACTTAAGACAAAGGACACGTACATGTATTTACATAAAAACACACACTTACACCCCACTTTTAACACCAGAGCACCACCATTGTAAGGGAAAGTTTTTTTTAACTTTTAGTTCATTCCTTACCTGGTCTGCTGCAGTCACAGTGAAATCACATTGCTGTGTTTTAAGTCACCTCTGAATTTTAACTTGAGAAGTTGTAAACTAATGAACTACCATTTAGTGTACAATACACAGGCAAAACACAGGTACAAAACAGATCTGCTTATAACTCCTGCAAACTTCAGATGATAAGTTATGATGGGAAGCAGGCAGGGGAAGTTTTAAGGAAGGCAAGCTGATGTGTTCTTGTAAACCATCAGGTACTTAGGGACATGGTTTAGTGGTGGGTTTGGTAATGTTAGGTTAATGGGAGGACTTGGTTATCTTAAGGGTATTTTTCAACCAAAGTGATTCTATTGCTCTATATTCTTAGTTGCATATGCATGTATATTAGTAACCCTGGTAGTTAACAGTGGCATCTAAAGCAACCATTATGGAAGAAGCCTCAGACCTACGACTGAGCAGTCTACAGGAGTCAAGAAGTCCACAAGGGAGTCCTGCAAGTCCCATTGAAGGCATAAGAATTAATCACAGTAAAACATCTTTTAAAGAAAAAAACAGTTAACAGAAAGGAGTCCAAAAAAAAAAAAGAAAGAAAGAAAAAAGTTGGAAGAAAGAAAAAGGTGGAAAAAGACAAGAGTCTATTAACTTCAATCACTGAAACATGGAAAGAAACCAGGTGCAGTACACAGAAATAAAAAGGATACATGAATACAAAATAATTGTGGGGAGTGGGGCAGAGGGGGACAATGGAGCAAGGAAACAGGATTGAAATATAAAGATGTAGAAACTGAACAGAAGTGTTTCAAAAAACCAGAACTTCATTTGTACACTGGATCTCTGACTATATGGAAACAATGAGCTAACAAAGGCAAAATATTACGGGCAGTAGATACTTAGAAGATGATTTCTCGTGTCCTAACTGCCAGCTCCCCATTTGGCTTCTCAAAGTTCAAATGGAGTCAGGCAGGTTGAGGCACTGGATTCTGAGTTTGACATTAGTTTTAAAAGAACACTGCTGTTATATAAGCTGCCACTCAGACTTGCAGAGGAAAGTACACTAAAAAAAAAAAATTAAAAAAAAACTCAAAATGAAAGTGGAAGACAAAAAAAAAAGCTATTCATCTTCCCTGTACAAGGAATGACAGAACTTCATTCATCCTTTAAAGGAACATTATGTATCTGTCTCTCTGAAATGCAAATTTGTCCAAGACAGTAAAGAAAATAATAAGTAGTTTAAAATGTAACCTGGTGACAACTTTATTTCCAATAGCAGCTCTTCATTCAAAGAACTTTGAAATCAGCACTGTATTAATTATTAGTCTTTAAACAAACATCATAAAGAATCTGGAGTACACTATTTTGGAAACTTCATGTTTAAGCCTAACTGCTTAATAGAAAGTGTAATTTGAATTATGTTATTAATAAAGATCTGGCTCAGCCACCAGTGAGGACTTTTTTTTAATCCTACGTTCTAGAAGTACCACAGCTGACTATCTCATCAACTTTGCAGACCTGTATCTCAGGTACTGGATGATCTGTAGTGTTCTAAGACTTTACTCTGATTGGGAGTTGGATAAAATGTCACCACGCAACTGTTCCTAGTTTTTCTATTCATTAGAGAGGAAAGCATAAAAGGAAAAGTAATAGCAAACCCCCTGCCTTTATACCTACTGAACTGATTTTGAAAGAAGAGCCTTTCATAAACATGATCCTTTTTATATGTAAAGAAGCCAATATTTTTCCTTCTTCAACCCGTGCACAACAAAAAACTGAGCAGTCAACAGCATCATAACATCTTATGCATCATGACATCTAATTGCCGTATTTGGGAAAATCACTGTTCTTGGGATAGTCACACATTCACGGACTCAATTTCTACCTGTCCCAACAATCTCAATCACACTCCTTCTCATTAGTTATGTTCCCTACAAGCCATTACCTAAGTCATTCAGGAAGGAAAGCATCATATGATGGACATCCTCTGAACTTTTTTCACAAAGCAAGACACTAAATTTTGGTTGTCTAAAATCTTTTTTGCTCCAACAGGATTCGAAATAAGTTATTTCAATGAGTTGTACATAAACTGGAGGTCTGAAGTCAGACTTTCTTAGTCACTACCAACCTGACCTACACTCTGTCAGAGTAAATAAACGTTTCCCATAATGATGACTTAACTGACTACAAAACTAAGTTTTATATACTCGCTTGACAGTTATGTCTCTACATATGAGTTGCATAAATTTGGAGACCATGTACCTAAACCCAATCAAGGGAAAGTACAAGCAAAAGAAGTGGTGAACAACTGAAACTTTCTATGATGTTAAGTCTCATTCCATCTTCTCTCTTCATCAAGTGCATAAGATTTATTCTAATATTGCATAAGGTTTGCATAAGGTTTATTCAGAATATTGTTTGTGGTCTTGATCCAAACAAAGCATTTTGAATCAAAAATCAATTTACGTTGTTACTTTTTCCAGTGTGGAGAAAATTGAGCATGCATGGCATGTATCTCTTTATTAATTTTAAATGAACTGTGATTTATATGGAGAAAGCTCAAACTGATGACTGGAAGGGAGGAAGGCAAAGGTAAGATGTATTTGCATTACATAAGAAAGTATTCTTACAAAATTTGTCAGTTTCTTGTTTCAAGAAGGAAAGAAAATGAAACAATTTATTCCTAGTTTTATCTGCTTCTTGGATCTGAGTCAATGCTTCAAAGAGCAGTGCTGGCTAATGCTGTGGCAAAATCAGGACAAAATGTCACCTAATTTTTATTGGAAAGCAAGAAGAGGCTCCTGGATGGGTTTCTGCAGAATTTTTGTTGCACAAAGAAGAGTAATGTCTTGTCTTACAGAGAAGTGCCTACACAGCAGCAGACGACAAAGTTCTCTGAAGAAATCCACACCTTTTCTGAGGATTTTGCAGATTTTGCATGCACCATGCTCAATACTGCCTTTTGTTTCAGAGCACAAAAACATAAACATTCACTACAATTTTTTTCTTTCTAAACATTGTTTTTACCTCATGAGGTGCTAAGACCATATTTTTAATTAATATAATTAAGAGCTCTAATGACAAGCATAATTGCTCGTTTTTTTACCTAAGGATAAAAGCATGTATAGAAGACAAACAAATCAACTCATTAGAAGCCAGCGATTCTAAGAAAATTCTGTATCTGAATTCCACATTAGTCTCTATTTCTGACCCAATTTTCCCGTAAACTGAATTTACTTAGTAAATGGGAAAACTAGGACCAGAAGAGACTAAATAGTCTGACCCATGAAGTTATACATCAAGATAAAGACTTTTGACCCTCTTACATGCTCCAATTGCTTACAACAGGAAGGCAGCACACAATACAGTATCATGTTAAACTCAGGACTGTTTACAATAACCCAAAACTAAAAAGTTTTTGTTTTTCTTTACAATTCTTCAAAATATCCAGTATCTTATAATGATTTCTTTTCTACTGTCACTATCTTTTCCTCTAATGTTTAAATTTATGCTCCACAGATAAGGATGCATAGTGTATAATTTTATGGATGCTTCCACCTGTATTAGATTTCCAAACAGGCAAAATAAAATTGGAGTCATCAACATCAGTATTGCAGCCAGTATTCAAACTATTTAATAGTTTGTTTCATTAATCAACAAGTTCATGAAATGAGAATGGCGGTCAAACTAATTATATATACTAAAGTATAGAACCTCATAAAGCTGTTCTCAGTGTAAAGTTAGAGCTAAGATATGGTAAAACTGGACCTTTTTACTCACCATTTTAGAGACCATCTATATTTTGGGTTAACAGTCCTCTACACCGCTAACAATTTAACAATTTAATGTCTTAATCTGTTTTTCTTAGTTTGATTTGGAGTTTTGATTTTATTTCCCAGTATGATGAATTGGAAGACATGCTCATTTTCCAAGCAGGCAGCAGAAAACAAAACATTTGTGCTCTGCACTCTTAAGGAGAAAATATTGTATCTTTCTCAATGAGAGCAATTACCCTCATGATTTCCAGCACAATATCCAACAGAAGTTTCCTTTTACAGTACTGTTGCTCAGGCTGTAGTTGTTTTGCTTTCTATTGATTAGTGAGAGTCAAGGACATTAAGAGCTGAAGCTCAAACCACCACTGCTCAGAGACAGTCGGTACATGTATTTTGCAGCGCTTCTAATTCAGGGACAGTTAAAGCAAAAAAGAGAGAACGTGAATAAGCAACTGTTCAGAAACTGAAACAGAAGCCAGCATTAACAGCAGCTCCCCACAGAGCCACAGAAAATGTGCATTAGTAGAAATTCAGTTCATATAGCAATTACTATCTGCATACACATTTTAAAACATGGATTTCTGTGGGTTATTTTGCACTTCACTTGCATGAAACACCGTATGCCTGAGAGATCAATCAATAAATCAAAGGATGCTTTCTCAAAGCTTCCTCGAAAAGGAAGTAAAGTAAACTTTCAAAAAGTCAAAACTGTTAGGAAAGAAGGCTCTTCACCTTATGACATCCCCAGTATTTGTGTTTAAGGCACTCATTGGTATGTACGTAAAATACAGAAATGCTACTACACAGCTACAATTTTGACAAGTGTCAGTTTACAGCCACAAGAAAGAAGATCAGAGCACTTGAAAGACACAGCATAATTATGTCTCATCTCTTTGAAAAAAAGAATCACTGTCAACTTTGAAACCATTCTGTCTCTACCCAAATATTGAAGACAACTCTACCATCCAGTTAGCTTGAGTAATTCCAAATATTCCATCTTTTCAATACATGGCCTTTTAACAAGACCTGGCAAGCCAGTTTTTGTATACAAATTAGGGAAATAACATTGCTTGCTACAGTACAATAGGAGTTATGGAACTGTATCACATATGTTCATCTACAATGGGATTATTTTGGTTACTGTTGCCTTACAACAATATTAACACCTTTGATCAGGACAGTCCTCACAGCTGTTACTGAGCAATTCTCCAGCTTCCTTGCTATGACATTTTACCTTGAATCTGTGAAATCTGAACACGTCTTAAAAGATGTATCTCATAATCACCCAGTGCCTCTAGTAAAACAACTGTGGGGTTTCTTTACTTCATTAATTTCAACTGCCTTCCTTTACAGTCTCTACTAATCAAATATTTCCACATGGCAATTAATGATCTTCCTTAAAAAACTCATCTGTGCATGGTCAGTGATCAAGACAATGGACTGACACCAAGCAAGCAGGAGCTAGATTCCAGCTAGTCCCATTGTTATGCTACATGAAGACAAACTACATCATTTCTGTGCATCCCTTCTTCCTCCATCCTCTGTAGACTTTTAAGTCCAGGACCAGAGATGACTACCCCCTTTTGAGACAATCTTGGCTCAAGTATTTCACCCCACAGATTCTCTCCTGGCAGAAAAATTAAGATGTAGGTCCCATAGGTGATCAGGTCCACACAGCATGTGTTTATGAGAGGCTAGTTCTGCTTGACAAACTTGGTCTCTGTCTGTGATAAGACAATGCACTTAGTGAATGAGAGAAGGGCTGTGGATGTTGTCTGCCTCTACTTTAGTAAAGCCTTTAAAAGCATTTCCCATAGCAGTCTCCTGGAGAAACTAGCTGCTCATGGCTTGGATGGGTGCACTGTTCTCAGGGTTAAAAACTGGATGGATGACTGGGCCCAGAAAGTGTTGGTGAATGGAGTTACATCCAGCTGGGGCCAGTCACGAGTGGTTTTCACCAGGGAAAACCACAAAATACTGAAAAAATGCCACTAGTTATCTCTTACCATAAATCCAATGTCAGGATTGTGTCAGGAAAGACACAACCTTCAAGTTGCCATCCACTGAACCTTAACTAGACTAGTCCTCCTCCACAGTAACACATTTAGTGTTAAGGCTTTGAAGGAGTGATGGATAAGGCACAGGATTTTTCCTCATGAACCCTGTGGCCTGGTTTTAAATTCCTAAAAAGTCACCTCAACGTTTTTCACACATTTTGTAGGCAGTTTGAAGAATGTGCATTTAGGTCCTGAACCTATTTCAAGGCTCTACAAATTTTTCTTTCTCCCTAGATATTAGCGTATGTTGGAATCCCTCCCCAGCGCAGAAGATGGAGAATATTTGTAAGGAAAAATACTGCACAAAGCAGTACTAAATGAAGCAATTTGAATCTTCCAAATCACAGGTACTTGGAGTCATTGTGAAAACAACATGCACTTACTCCAGTCTAGCCTTGCTTTGTTTCACTCTGTTCTCAGTTTTACAAGGACACAAAATGAATCTCCATTCAAAGGAGCACTCTTCACAGGATCCACCAAGGAATGGAGAAGGAAAGTGGTCTTGGGAAAAAGGGAAGTTTTCACTCTTCGTATTTATGAATGCTACCTCTTACAGAACCCTTTTGATGCAACAAATCACATGCATTTAATATACTAAATCCACCTAAATTACAGCCAAAACAACCCACCTGTAGACCCAGGCACTTTATAGGTAAAAGTAAGCAATCTTACTAAGTGATACTATGTAATTATAAATTTAGTTAACACCAAATAAATGAGACATGAATCTATAATGGATACCATGTGTAACTGCCACAGCTGCCAGAGCAGGCTATTAGCAAATCAGTGAATACGACTGTTCTCTCATTTGAAACTCTGTTCCTCCAAGTGGAGTGCATGGGTTTCTCATCCACATCTGGCACACAGTATACCATATATGTTACATGAATTTGAATTTCTGTCTGAATATTCTTTGTCTGCTACCACTGACGCACTAGGAACAGAAGTTTCCAAGGTGTTTAAACAGGAATATAAGTATCCTTTCCATCTCTGTGCAAGTGAAACAAACTCCTGTCCTGTTACCCAGTCAAGTAAAACCACTCTCCAACATATTACTGTCATATACCTTTGTAGAGACAGAACTAGGAATGAACAGTTCTATTGCTCAGTTATTGCTGTAGCATTGCAGAGGTGAGCCTTCTGAATTTCCCTCTTTCTACAGAAAGAACAGTCTTGTAAATGTATTAAGGTTAATAAAATGCTTGAAATGCACTTGAAATAAGCAATATTTCCTCTGAAAGAAGTGAGATTGATGCTTTCCCTGGTGACAATTCCCCCTAAAGGCACCATTTAAGAAAAGCAGAGTCTTCAGTCTTCATAGTCACATTGCCTTTTCAATCAGTAAATAGCCATACCAATACACCTGACTCTTATTTGGTCAAGCAAACAGAATGTGTACTTTTGGGCTCCAGAAACTAAACAGGTCCCAGCCCTCAACAATTGCAGGTCAAGAGTCCATGGAACCTGGCAATGCTTAGGCCATGATGCTGCCAGAATTGGCAAGGTGATTGTCTCCACTTCTGCTACAGCCGCTGCACAAACAACCGGCAACAGGGTTAACACCTGCCTTCCTTTCATAAGATGGGGTTCCCATCTCATCCCCATCTCCCCAACCTCCTCCCAGAAAATAAACTCAAGACTTATATGGAGCAAGGCTGCTGCAAAACTATAGCTTGAATGACTCCTCCATACCTGACTAATCATGTGAATTCAGATGTGGAACAGACACGCAAGAAGATCCAAACAGTAGGTAACAAGCCAAAAGCTCTTTCGTGTAAAGGGGATGTAAAAGCCTACTTGCTTCCAGGCCCATGTGCTAAGGTAAAGACTTCAAAGACAAAGAGGCTCAGGGCACATATTTGTCAGTAAATAAAAAAATGCAGGGGTGTACCTCCTTTTTTTATCCACAATTATTTAATCCATATTAAAGTAAGTTACCATTTTGGCCTAAGACAAACAGCACTCCCCTAAAAAATGTTCCAATACATTTCAAAGGAGAGTATGCATCAAAATTATTTTCAAGTATGTACTGGGCCATCCTATTTGAGGAATGAGGGAGAAGAGAGTTTTAAAGCTGTGGACACAATTTACGCCTTTCCCTACAGGCCAGAGAACATACCCATGTCCCATCTGCTTTGATGGCATACTGGTAACCTCAAAGACTGCTGTGCATTGCCCCAGAACCAACTCAAATTATACAGGATATGCAAACCACATACTGTGCCTACTCTCCAGAGAGACCACTTAAGAGATAATACAGAACTACGTTATTTCTGATTACGTGAAGTTAATTGGAAGAGGTGAGTCAGTTATGTGAGATGCATGCTAGTATTGCAATTGGTTTTATAATTCTCAAAATAATTGTACCACTATTTGTTAGTGTAGGGCCCAGAAGACTGGCATTTGGCCAATGATAATTATTTAGGTGTGTTGCCATGAATTACTACGAATGGAACACAAAGCACTTTTTGACACTCTGTCTGAACAATGCATTAAAGGAACCTGAGAGCTTTTGTGATTTTACTCTTGCCTGGACTGGAAAATAGGACGTTGATTTAAAAATGCTAAAGAACTTAAAAAAAGAAACCCCACCCAAAACACACACCCACCTAAGGACACTAGTTGAAGCACAAGATTTGTGACTTCTCCCTAGATACACAGCTGGGTTTGCTGGCACCAATGGATTCATAACAGTTGCTTCCCAAAATATTTGTAATGAGCAAAGCAGGACAGAAACTTACATTTTCACATTGTTATTCAGACCATTCAAATTTTTCAAATATTTAAATAGAAAAAAATCCCTTTCAAGTTCTGTTCAAAGCCCTGACATTAATTTCCCAGATTCATAAGGGAACCTAACATGTATCATTAATTATTCACAATTTTGACTGCATGTATATTTTTTCAACCAAAAATGTATGTATTCATGTATACACACATATACAGAACAGGATACACACATCCTGGAAAAATAACTGAAACATATGTAGTATTTTATAATGACATTGTTCTAAGAACAAATAATTCTGTAAATTCGTCAGGTATATTTAATAACAACATTCTTTACAGGTTAGTCTGAATAGCTTTATTATCTCACCTTCATTGTCGCAGTCTTGCAATGAAAGCCATATTTGATCTACCAGACCAACTCCTTTTACTTCACCATGAACTGGAATGGAATGCATTACCATTAATGCAATTAATGTCAAGGGTTTGGTTTGCAATTGCCAATGCTACTCATTTTTTTTATATTTCTTCATCGATTGCTTTATTTTTCATTCTACACTGCAGACGACAAAACATCCATTGTGATACTTTCAGATTGTTCTCATTTCACATTTTTCACATATAACCATCTATAACATGAGAAAGACTGTCATTATTGGTATTTTTTGGACTGGACTCTACCAGACATAACTTGCACATGTGTTTTAGAGCTATAGAAATGTGCATCACTTAAAAATATTTATGAAAAATTGCAATATCATGCTTTATGATACACAGCAAGGAGATATTCTTCAGTCACTGGCCAGTTCTTCTTGGTCTATATTCTTGGCCTGCAAAGACAAACTTGATATACTAATAGTCTGCACAGAAGTCAGTCATGGCTTGGCCATACTTCGTGCAGCAATTTTTTGCTTGGTGCTTATGAGTTTTGACCGGGACTTTTGCTTTTGTTGGGGATCACATAGAGGCAAAACCCTTACTACTCAACATTGAAACAGCTTATTCAGCTCCTGGCCCTACTCCTCACTCCCAGTACTAAAAGTAACCTGTAACCAGCTTGTGCTGCCTAAAGCTTCTGCAAGTTACCCTCTGTTGTGCCAGAGACCCTGGTGTTCCCTTGCTGCTTCCTGTAAGGCAGGAGGTACCCATGCAGCTAAACACAAGGTATCCACATCTCCTCCTGTTCTACTCCAAGGTACCTCAGCATGCAGCATCACATAAACATAAATAGAAGAGTTGCAAATTCAGTGCTGAGTATTCTTTGCAACATGAAAAAAAATTAACTTCACATGCAAAGGCAGCAGATCTGTAGCCAGCAGACCTGGACATACATTATGAATTCAATGTAGGGACAAACATCTAAAAATAAAAAATACATAAAAGCAAATCCCAGCCAAATGGCAAGGCTCAATTTAAATAATCTACTTAAATCATACCACTTGAAAATTTGTGTAACTGCACATTCATATATATATGTACACACAAACTCCCTCCAATATATTTCATATGAGTCACTGAAGAGCTTTTTCCTTGGAAATTACATTAATATAAAAAAAAACCAAACCAGCAGTAGAAATAGGTTTTCTATTACTAGAATTTTATGAACACCATAAAACCAATAGAATATATAAAAAATTGATTAAGGCCATATTAAATATTATGTCAGTAGAATGAGCAAAGTGAACTGTGGACATTCTTTGACTGATTAGGGATTTTGACCAACAGCAAATTTGGATCAACCATTCAACAAGCATGATTAATTTAATAATATTCTACAATAAAGCTGACCTCCAGAAGCTTGCTCCTGACATTATGATGATAACTCTGAACTCTGTCCAGATTTTCCTAAAAGGCAGGAGAAGGAAGCGATGATGGCCTGAATTTTATTTGTTATTTTTCAGCCAACATAAAAATTATACTGGACCAAACTTTTTAGCTCCTGCAAATACATTCAGCTCATTCTACTCAAGTTAACGGATCTTAAATATCACTTTAAAATCATAGAATTTAATTTTTGAAAAGCAGACACTGTAAAGCAGTATGATGTCTTTGTGAAAACTGAAGCATTTAAGGAAGGATAAGCAGCCTTGCTTGCTTCTTGACAAAGCATCAAACCTCTACTTTGGCAGCGAATTCAGAAAGAAAATGCTTGGCTGAGAGAATACTCTAACAGGATTCTAAACAAAAGATACTAAAATATTTTTCTGTAATTGTGACTGTTCATGATAGTTCTCAAAACAGGTAAGATATTTCACAGGGACAAATGTTTCCACTTCCATTAAAGAAGTATCGTTACCCTTGCTGCAATTAAAATACTGGATCTGGTACTCCCCTAAGGATTTACAATATAACTTCAGGAAGTGAGGTTAGTTAAAGAGCATGTAACAAGTTTACTTAGCCTATATTGAACTTATTTCTAAATAAAGGAAAAAATGTAACAAAATGTAGGAAAAAAGCAGACAAAACCCATTTTGTATTTTTTAAAATATACATTTCACTTGCAGCTCTGGAAAACAAACTACCAAAACACATTAAGAAGTATCATTGCCCATGCAATGGAAACAACCTTTCCCTTGCAAAGACAGAAACTTAATTTTCTCAAACTCTATTTTACAAATCTTGCAAAATCAAGTAACTGATATAAAACGCTGCTTTACAGCTTTCCTGTCCATAATGCAATCACAGTATTACTGGGGATGGGATGGCAGGGGGAAAGCCCCTTTCATGCCTGACACACCATTCACAAGCACAGCACCCTTGCAGCTGGATTAGGCCTCTTCAGTAATAATGTGGCTTTCTGTCCGAATCCAACTACGCTAAGAGTTACTGATGACAACCTCGAATAAAATAGTAATTAAATCTTCCAAAACACTCCTATCACTGGATAAGGGTTGAGAGAAGGACAGAGACCAAGGAGAAGCTGTGACCTTGAAGGAAAACTATTGATTGGATTTTGCCTTGTGAAAGGAAGGAGGGGAAACTGAAACCAACCATTCTGAATCATTAATGAGGTCCCACAGCACGGTCCTAACTCCAGTTTTTTACACATCCAAGTGCATTTTTCTTTTGGCTTTCTCAAAACTAGCCCATTTACAATCTATACATGAAAAGAAACTGTAAATTCATTCAAGACAACATGAAGTGCCTCTAGGCAACAACTCCAAGTTTTGTGTATGTTAGATTGCGTAATATGTAACAACATAAATGTTACATACATTTTTAAATATACATACATAAATATGTGTATGTGTTTATTCATGTTATGTTGATTACTGTAAATGACTGAAACATGCTATTAATTGTCTGTGCTACTACGTTTTTGTTAGTACCCACTGATGCAGAATGTCATTTTCCAGTCTCTGGATAATTCCTAGGACTGAAAGGGCTTTGAGTATATTTTCTGTGAGAAATTTGGCCCTAAAAAAAGAGAAGTTTAGGCTGGTGATTTTTTAAAGAAAAGCTCTTTATAGAATGAAACAAAATAAAATTATATGAAAAGTTATAATTTGTGTGGCGGGAGAAATTCAAGTAACTGCTGGTTTGTATTGACCAGCACTAAAGCAATACAGAAAAGGAAATGGGGAGCAAAAAGCCAACCATTAGATAAAATATAGGAAAGTGTGTGATTATTTTCTCCTTATTTATCTTAAATTCACTACAACCTCCGTCTTACTGCGTTTTCCCTCCTCAACATATTCCTTAGTTTTGATTCTAAAGCCTCTTTTCCTACAAATTGTCTCCAGCAGCTTTTCTTTAGCAGGTCCAGCTACAGTGCTATTCATTCTAACACAAAGAAAGCATCCTCCTTTGGTCTTGGCTCATCTAGCAGTCCTGAAGTAAATCATTCCCTATTAACGTACTTCTACACAGAAGTCATAACTTAGTTTATAAAACTACTTTTCTGATACCTTTATTAAACAAATCAACCATGTTAAAAACGGGAAACTGTTAAGCCAAAATTTCTTTTTAAATGCGATCAAACCAAGAGAACTGGAAGAAAAACATCCAACAACCAAATGACGATTGACCGCAGACATTTCCTCTTAAAGAGATGCTGCTCAACAAAAACCAACAAGGTGCAAATACGGAAACATTTTTCTATTTACCATCCACTACAAGAAAGAATAAATGTGATGACTTCTGTCCTCACTGTCACACAGCAGTGCATCAGCAGAAGTGTATCGGCTGTGATGGCACAAAGGAATGCACAGTGCTGTCCAAGACAGTGAGTTCACATGTGAGAGAAATTGGCTACTTTCAAAATATCCATGTGATTAGTTTCCCTTTAATTGCCTATTTAATTGTCAATACTTTCACTGTCTAGAGACTAGAAATGCCATCTTTACCAAGGATAATATGGTAACATGGATAAAGGCAGGAATTGCTACTAACGGAATTAGATTGAGGTAACTTCTACACTTATAGGATGTAAAAACTCACCACAGTAACACTGCAGCTTCTTTACTTAATAATTACAGAAATAATGTCATAAGATACTATGCTAACCATTCTCTTATACCAAGTACATATATGATTAAAAATTCTATACTGGAATAAACATTCAGAAGGAGATCATACCTTTAGCCCTGACTTCTGAAATCCAACACTTCTGCTCACACCATAGAAACAGACATTTTTGTATGCTGTGTTTAGTAAAAACACATCAAAAAAAGATTAAAAGAGCATAGGTAAGAAACAAATGGGCTAGGCAATGATTTGGACACTCATTAAGTAAGAGGGAAAGAGATGAGTACAACACACAAAGGACAATGCTCAAACCTACTCTATAGCAAAGCCAGAAATCAATGCACCTTCAGTGTTAGTGCAAAACTCCTATATGACCACACAGTAGGTTTAGCAAGAGCAGGAATTACATGGTGCTATACAGGAAGAGAAGAATCATTCACAGTATTATTGTCCAGTTTATACTTTCACTCTACTTCTGTCTGTTCCGTAAGATTCAAGCAATGAACAATGACATGGTTCAATGCCATGAATTGGACAATATCTAAATGCCATATCCAGGGGTCTATAACACCTATGAATTAATTCTTTATGAGAAAAGCAGAAAAAGAATATTCCAAATCAAAAGACCATTATTAAATATCTCACTCCCATTACATTTCAAAGTTAAAAACCTTCCCACTTTGTGTTCAGCCCCATGACTCTCTTTATACAAAAACAAGGAGGAATGAAAGGCAGTGGAACATTCCCCTGTAAAAAAAGTTTACAGTCTTGACTATAACTACTACAACCACCTAATGTCAGAGAGGACCTGCAATGATTTGCAAAAAATTTTACATGCCTACAATCCTATGTGTAAGTCATTTACAGGCCAAGGGCAAAATTTTGCCCTTCTATGCATGTTACAAATCTGCTATCTGTGGCGTCTGTTAGAGTGCTGATTCTGCACTGACTGGTGGCTCCTATTTCCATCAGTGGTGTTTGTGGTGCTGAAAAAGCAATAGGAGAGGCTAAGGCAAAGAGATTGGCTCTCACTGCTAGTTGAACCCTACAGCACCCAACACCATGACAGAACAAGCCATCCTTCTAATTTTACACAGCTGATCCACAGCTCTAATCAGCTGCTTCTGCATACACAATGATTTGCACATGGTGGGTGGGAGAGGCCTCACCTTTTTTTGCATTCATCATTTTAATTGTACATACTGTACACACTGTATTTGTTCAAATAGAGAAAGTCTGGCTCATGATTGCATTTGTTACTGTATTCTTGGACATGTTCACATCCAATCTTGTGGCTAAATGATACTGTACAGAGCTTTGCTTACTAAACTTCCTACCTTTTTGATTCTATAGTGACTGTGGCAAAAGAAGCACATTTCTTGGCCCTGACTGTCTGATCTTTAGTGGCACTGGTCTGGCCTTGGTTCATCCCAAGTTGAAGGTTAAATATTTTTTTTTCTTATTTTATTTGGTTTTCTTAAAAAGGTGCATTGGAATTCATGACTATGCGGATTCAGTGAGGGGCACCATAAAAACAGGTAACTGCAGGACACTGTTAATAACTAAGCAGCAGGACATCACTCACAACAGAAGCACAGATGTCTTCCTCTGGTCCCATGACATTATTTCATAACATAGGCAGCTTCTGGTATCAAATTCCACACTAACAAACCAGCCTCACAACCGTAAGTTCCACTGACTGCAAGAGCTTCATTTCAGGTTGGCAGCCTTTAGAGACAAGAGAAAAGCTAGCTTCCCAAGCTTTCATTCTGCTGCTACTGAGCTCAGAGCAGCTCCCGGCCCCAGTCATGGTGACGGGACAAAGTCTGGCAAAGTTTGCAAAATACTTGTAAAGGATGCATTTCCAATACAGCCCTCACCTAGAAAAAACTCTTAACATTGTTGTTCTGGAATATATCATCTGGCCTCTCTCCCATTTCATCAGAGATTATACTCTCCACAGTTCTCAATCCTCTCCCCTCCCGTTTTTTTTCTTTTGCTTTCATTCCTTTCTTCATTCACTTTCTCACTGATTTCTTTGTTTCTCTCCATGACATCAGGGACCATGCTTTCAAAGCCTGGCTGGGACCTTCCCCAGACAGACAAAGAAATCACACTATGCCTGTTTTTGTCATGCTTCCAACAGACTGAAGTTAGTCTGACCTTCCTCATCAAAACCAAGTATGGTATCTTCAATCCCAGCAATTCCTACACAGCTTTGGGCTCCTATCTTAGTCCCTTCACACTCTTCTCTTTCTATTCAGAATATAATCAATCCTTCCAGTACCAAATCGGAAAAAGGTGTGATTTTGTACCTTCTTTGGCTTGCTTTCTCTTAGTTACACAGCAACCTTTTCCTCTTTTCTCATCACGACTTAAGAAATTCCCTACCCGCACACCTTTTCTAGTGTTCTCACTTGGACCTGAAGTCCTCCTCTTCTGTATTTCCTTGCCTCTATTTTCACTCCTCCCTCACTCTCTTCATCACTTCTCAGTTAGCTCATCTTCTGTAACAACAAGCTGGTCTTTTTTTTTTTTTTTTTTTTTGGTGAAAAGAAGTAATCCCATCTGTCTCTCAGACTATTAACTGTGTTTCTCATTGCGCTCTATGAATGATTTTCAGGAGGTCCACCTGCTCTTATTCTTGGACTATTAGTCTTCTGACTACAGTCTCCTTTGTGTACCCAAAACTTATTCAGCGTAGTCTTGACCCATGACAGTTATTTCCTGTTACTTTAACGTATCAGTCAGCTTCTGGGCTTAGAGGTTTACATGATTTACAGTGCAGAGCTATTTGTTCAATCCAAACTGCCACACACTACACTTGCTTACAATACAATTATTGAATTCCTTACAGACTGCCTCAGAAAGGAGAAAACATAATTTTCTTCACAAAGTAGCAGTCAAGATAATGCAAGTATGTGGAATCTCCAACCACCTCTGCTTCTGTGTAAGATAGATGAAAGTCTACACAAAGAATTACAAAACCTTGTATTGCAGAAAAGAAAAACTGAATGTTTGCTCTGCTTGCAATAATCATGCAAAATCATGTGAAGTTCATTTTCCATACTTTCCATCCCAGATCTATCATCTTTTAGACGTTTTCTGCATTATTAGCAACCCCTTTTAGTGAAATTAAACAAGAGAAATGTGCCAAAACATCAATTGCATTTCAAAAAAATGTGAATCATAAGCAGTGAAGCTGTGCAGTATTTAAAAAACTGACATATTTGGTTTTTAAGTGACTAAGCTATGACTATACTGGACAAATTAAAACCATAATTCACATGCTAAGTGAAGCAGTGAGCTATTTTGAGTTACATTTAAAAGATATTTATCTACCTATAGCTGACTGGCTATACACCAAAATAAGAATGCACAAACATACATGACCACAAACATGAATATACATGAACTCTTCAGTCTGTGTAAAAAGTATTTATCAGTTCAGTCTACAACCTGTGTTGTGTCTGCTACTAGGGTCACACAGTTTTTCTTACTGGCACCAACAAAAGACTTTTTGCTGCACCTTTTGTGCTTTACAAACACACCAGCCAACAGAGTCAGCAGCATCTGAAGTGCAGCTAAGGACACCCTCTGATATTTCAGTTCCTTAAACTCCCTCTTCCATAATTTTTTTTGTAGCTAAGACAGAGAAGAATTGGTTCATATCCTGCCCAGAGGAGGTTCAGAAGAGACCTTATTACCTGGGGTTCTTCTCTGTTACCTTTAAGTCCTGCCATGTTGTTTGGAAGCAGTAATACTGCAAAACACTCATATTTCATTCCCTATTTAAGAAGCTACTTAAGAATCAATCTAAGAAGTCCCACTCATCCAGAATCCAGTGTTACAGTGTCAAGGTTAATTGAGGAGCTAAAGGCCAAGATTAAGTTCCACCTGTTCTCTGGGAGGATTTAGTTTCTGATGTTACTTTCCCAGATGCACATGGGAGCTGACACAGCCAACCACAGGGCCTTAGCCTGCAGCTCTTCTCTTCCCAAAGAAATGCTAACCCCCATCAATCCAAATGAGTTTGATTCCCATCTACACTCATCTACTGGCAGAGCAGTAAAAGGCGCCATAATGTAAAAAAGTGTTCTGCAAAAAAAATATTCTATTAACTGACTTTTTTTTGTGAATTATGAAGGATGCTAAAACCACATCAACATCTTTAGATACCAGTGATGCATTCTGTGCAGACTAGTTCTTTTTTCCCTTTCAAAAATCCCCCCACTTAACAAGCCTGCTACCTCAGTTTTAAACATCAAGCCATCTCTCTGACTAGGTAACAGACGCTGAATTCCAAAGATGCCACTGTAGCTGATGTGTTGTTTGTTTTTTTTAATTTTCCCTCTCATATTGAAGCAAATAAATTCATGACCAAGTTGTTAAACTGTAAGAAAACATCTCAATTAAAGCACTTCCATAATATTGCTCACAATCCTGATTGCATTTTCAGGACTGGGATTAGAGGAGAAAGGTTTACAGTAGGCACCTGCAATTGAGTGAGTTGGAAAAAGGGTATCTAACTAGCTAACTCTGAAGCACCTAATTAAAAGTTAAGTAAACTTGGAACTTAGAACAGCTGAAAGAGGCACTAGAAAACCCTCAGTAGCTCTATGCCTTGTACTTAAAGAGCAAGTAATAAATGACGGGGATTAATTTGGTGTGCATGGAGTAGGGGAGCTCAGTGGAAGGGATCACTGTTCCAAGGTCAGCTGGTGTACGTAACAGTGCACATGAACATCCTTTTATTACTGGTGGTGGTCAGTGAGAACAATGCCTAGCTTTACACTTCATGCAATCAAGCACCTGCTTGTAGAAGCGTAGGTTGTACTTAGTAAAAATATTGTCCTGACTGCTGGGAGCAAATTGAAGTTTGTGAAAATTACCATGATCACCACAAAACCTAATCACTTAAATGCTAGGTGACTGTGATTAATAGTGAATGTCTGTCGTAGCATGAACATTTTTCAAAGAACATGGACGGGTCACAGCCAACTGCATAAAGACTGCAAACACACGGAATCACTCTTCTTTTAGCACCAGGAGGTACAACTGCCAGCTCAGAGCTGCCACAGGCAACACCAGCAGGATGGCAGAAAAAGACAGTCTCATTCTTCTCCCAGGAATATCAACTTCTCACCACTCAAATTTGACACACTGAGCTGTGCAACTGGACAGACATTTCCAGTCCCTGCAGGAACATGCAGACTTTGACCTGAGGAACTGTCTGAACACACCAAAAGGAAAAGCAAATCATTCAAGTTTCTTCATGGCCTCAAGACAGTAGGGATCAACAGTCTGAAAGCATAAGCATGTCTCAGCTTCTCTGTTGGTTTGCTATCATGCTCCTCTTTTACCTTCCACAGGAGCTGTAGAGTATGGCATGTCCAAGACTCAAGTATGGCCTGTTTTGCCAAGGAGTGAAAGGAAGAATGTTTCCTCTGGTTCCTCTGCCTTCATGCTAGATTATCTAGTGAACTGCACTCTAAACCAACCATAAGACATTCCAAACTATTACTTTTCTAAAATAAATCCATGTGCACTTATTTTATATTTTTCTTCACCAAAACAACAGGGTGCTTAATAAGTAGAAAGTTTCCCTCCCTTGTCAGCCTTCCTCTGCGCAGCACAGAACGCAAGAATAGCCGTGTTGGTCCAACCAAATGAAACACCTACTGCCCTGCCTCTGACACGAGACAAAAGCGTCTGCCTGAGGGACTGTGTTAGCACAGAGCAAGCGCATACCAGAACAGCTCTGCCACACCACATCACAAAGATTGCATGTGCCAGAGGTGCACCTTTGTGCTTAATAGCCGTACCACTGAAACTCACAGCCGCTGGGCAGGAACAGGCCCTGTGCCATCCACCTGACTCACAACCTGCACTCTTAAGGCACCTGGGCTTTACTACGCCACTGGCAGGTTGCATGACTTCTTGTGATGGCAGCAGAATAGTCTGCATTAATGTTTGCCTGGAGCATGCTGGGAGAGGCCACTGCAAAAGCAGCTGCAATGCACAAGCTCCAGGCACCATGAGAAGCAGCTACAACACCTGCCAAGCTGGCAAGCCAGCACTCAAAAGCACAGAAAGAGGAATTTAGCAGGGGAGGCTCTCTACTGCTCTCCAAAGTGACTGACAGCTGTGAGAGCTTATAGACCTCCAAGATGGCCATGGGCAGAAATATTTAGCTTGTGGTAGGCACAAAGACAGGATTTGACCTTTTAATTCAAAGGTTTTACTTTGACCTTCAAGTTAGTAGAGCTTGAGAGACATTCAACAAATGTACAACTGCATAAGAGCCAGCTGAAGACTGAAAATATGAACAGCTCATGGTACATATCCCCATGTGCCATAGGAGAAGGACAGATAACAGTGAAGCTTCAGAGGTTCTGTGAGAGAATACTGCAATGGTCCTCTCCAAAAAAAACCAAGGGACGTCAACAGATTCTACTTCAGACTCCTGCGCAAAAAGACATGTTACTACAAGGTACATTTCTGTTGTTGCCTGTTGCTACAAGTCACAGAAATGTAACTTTCTGGGAGGGCACGAACCTCTCTTAAGACCTTTGGTAACAAATATTGCAGCTGTGGCCACCAGCTCCTCTGCCCGAGAGGGCCTACGAGAAACAAAGGGTTCCAGTAACTTAATTCACTGATTTTTAAGGAATGTTTTCCTCCCAGTTTGAATTACACTACTGACCAGAACCAAAGTTAAAATTTCTCCTACTTTAAAGGCCATACATGGCATATCTCCACGTTGGCACTGGCCCTGTCACACGTGGAGGCAAATCCGTGAACAACCTCCTCACAAGGGTTACAAATGGACTCCCTCCAACTGCAGATGGTTCCACATATGCTCTGCAGAGGAGCTGTGGCAGTGTGGAAATTGTGCCACAACTGTAGGCTATCCTCTTCTTACTTATGAGAATGATGCCTTTGAAAACCAAAACAGCTATGAGGGAAAAGGCCTGAGTTCCCAGACATGCCAGCTCTGTATTATACCATCAACACTGAGAGCAGGCAAGAGCCAAAGGGGCTGATAGAGGGAGGAGGACCACAGTCATGACTGGCTGGACAAAATGCCAAGAAGAAGTGAAACTTCATGACAAATAGGATCATAGAATGATTTGTGCCAGAAGGGACCTTAAATACCACATGGTTTCAACCATGGGCAACGGTCCACTGTTCCAGGCTGCTCAAAGTCCCATCCAGCCTGGCCTTGAACACTTCCAGGGATGAGGCATCCACAACTTCTCTGGGCAACCTGTTCTGGTGCCTCAGCACCCCCGAAGTAAAAAATTTCTTCCGAATATCCAACGTAAACGTATCCTCTCTTTCAGTTAGGTCACATGTTTTGTCATCTATCAAGAAAAGGTGAAGGACTTTTTATAACTACTTTTTGTATGTTTACATTACTCCACCTTGTGCTCCAGGGTATTCAGCCATGCCAGACAGCTGAAGGAACACTGCATTAGCCTTTGACATCATGAATAAAACCGATGTAGGCTAAATAATAGTTACTAGGTAGTTCGCCCGTTTTACTTCAATATACAGGATCCTGCTACATTGCTCCCTCCCTGACCTCTTTTTAAAGAAGCTTCAGAAAATCAAACAGAGCAAATCAGAAAGATTCTCAATCCTGGCCTAAATTACTTTTTTTTTTTTTTTTAATTTCAAAGACAGATCTCATTTTCCTAAATCTGGTTTCTCATTTCCACACTAGAAGTGCCATCAAGTTTTCCTGGTTTCTGCTATTGGCAAAGTAAACAGCACTAAATGGGACAAAACATGGCACAGTACAAAACAGAAATAATGACAGACTCTTCTTTAAAGAGGCAATTCTGATTTTTGTGCAGAGGTGTCAGAACAAAATGGACTTTGAGGGCAGCACAAAAAGTTCTTTCAAAATGAAGACTATTCCTATGCCACTCATGATTCATATATGGAGAGGAAAAAGTAATTATAAATCATAAATACACTATTCTGATCCTTACACTGGATTATCATTCAGCCTGAGGACTGAATATAAACCTAATGTTTTAAGTGCATAAATGTGAAAGGCAGGAACACTGGCCACTGTGAGGCAGAGAGGCATACTCATAGTCCACTGGTGTGGAAGCATTGGGGAGGTACAGTATCTCCATGAAAACAGCAGTTGAGAAGAGCTGTGAGTCACTTGGAAAAGGTATGTTCAGCTACCCACAAAGAGAACACCTTGGGGAATTCACTGGCAGAAATTAATTAATAGCTAATATACAATGCTGATCCCAGGTTACAGATATTCTGGGAGAAGATAAACGTGCATCGGGGGGGGTGTGTGTGAAAAAGGGATATAAAAAGGACCAATTCATTCAAATTATAAAATCCTACTTGAACTTTTGCCCAGTACTGAAGTAAAACCTAAAGTGTTCCTTTTACTAGACCATCAAAGAAACCTGACTACCTTTTGTCTTGATTTTTCTTAATTCTTCTAAATTTTTGTACTTCTTAATTTCTTCCTAAGATGGAACAGCATTGCTGCAATAATGGCCTTACAGCACTTCTTGTTCATTCTGAAAGAAGAAACACCATGAACATCACCAGCTCACCCTGCTTTGTGCTGAGTGTGGGACTAGGCACTTTCAGAGTGCCTGTCAGCCTCAGCTGTTCTGTGGAAAGTCAGTACAAGCTGGCCCAGCCTCCAGGAGAAGCTTCTGCTGCCAGTCACTTCCATATTAGCCTTTTTCCTAACTGGAGACCATACAGCGGACCTCATTTCTACCAAGAATACCTTCTATTTATCTACTATTCATGTTCCAACCTACTGTGCTTAAGAACTGCTTGGTCTTTAGCATCAAGTTTTCCAGCATTGCACCTTGACACTTCCTCAAAAGGAGATCAAAACCAAGCACATATGTACTTCATAGTAAATGGAGCTTAAACCATTGGAGAACTGGGGCCACTCAGAAATGGAAAGATAGATAGATGGAAAGATAGATAGATGGATAGATAGATAGATAGATAGATAGATAGATGGATGGATAGATAGATAGATAATATAGGCCAGCTTTGCTATTCTTTAGTAATTTTCTTTCTTTCTGATTCACTGATTTCTATTTCATCTGATTACTTCTTCACTCGGATCACAGGTAAACTTAGCATTATCATGATCTACTTTCTCTCCACCTTCCATTCCTTTCATCCTCTTATTTCCTCCTATATCCTGTCTTGTTTCTTTCTAAAATTCTCCAGGGACTACTCCACAATTTGCCCTCACAAAGTGACACATTCCCAAAACAGCATTACCTGCATACAGGCAAAAAATTAATACAAAGGCAGGTGAGCATTCACCCTTTGCACATAAAAAAACTAAAGGAGAAAGTCTAGGCTCTGTAAAATAAAGACCTGTGAAGCAAATGTGGATGTAGACTGAACATGGGGTTGGGACTCTGCAGTTTACACTTGTAGGACTGCCTCTTATTCTGTCACTACCTTGATCTAGGATCTCTGCTATTTCCGTGTGCCTCAGCCCATAGCAAGGTAGAGCCTTAGCAACCATGATTTTCAGCTCTTCTCATTTCTACTGCATCCATTTACAGCCTTCTCTTCAATCTCTTTGCATTTCATCTCTAAGCTCTCCTCTACTCAGCATCTTCCCAGCTCTCCATTACACTTCATGCACACCACATACATGCATACTCCCTCATCCCATCACCCGCTTGTATACTCTTTTAGGGGGAGAGGCAATGAGATACAACAGATACTTGTTTACACTTGCTTTCCTCCTTTTCTACCAGCAATGGACATGAGGTGTCAGGTAATTTTCCTTTGCTAATAATATCAGTGTTAATAATACCATGATAGTAGTCTGAATCACGTAAAGCTCTAAGCAAGTTAGTAACTCCTTTACTCCCTCAATCATTACACCTGAGTTTACATTTTGCAATCAAAGCAGATCAGATTCAAACGCACTACCGCATCATTAAAAATTCCCCAGTTCAGATTTGAGCTGTCTTCATAAATCCTGTGTTATAAATGAGGCGTCATCCACTTGCTTGTTCCTATTGCAGAAACATTCCTCTATGGTATCTTGCACTTTAGGATTGGACTCAGGAAAACTAATAGCAGGTCAAAACAGACATCCGAGACCTAGAGATCAAATTTTATAGAAATAAAAACAATGGAACTCTAAAAATGTCTAACTGAATGCTCTGATAGGGTGACACAGACCCAAACCAAAGCGTTAAGAAACAGTGCTCTTCTATTTACTGAAACACAAGAGAATGGTGGCTTAAATATTTTAAGATCTTTGTAAAATCCTTTACATTAAATTACCTCCATGTATCAGTTAATACAAACTCTCATTCTCTGACGTACTTATAGCAATTTGCTTCTTCAAAGTAAGGTACTTAGAAGCATTAACAACTCTGTCTTTCAAATGTTCGTGTGGTAAAGCAATGTAACTGCCCCCATTAACAAGCAATGCACCTAAGACAGACATTTTATATGATTGCCCCATGTCTACAGGGACTGGAATGTCAGTGTCAAACAATAAAAAAAGCATCTTGTGTGTGGTTCAGATGAGCAATATCATCATTGCCTTTACACTGTTGACTCACTAAAAATACTGCAGATTTGAGCACATTCATTTTTCTCTACATCTGATTTTACAACACTGACTCACATGAATTGATCCCTCTTTTATATTCTGCTCATTGACTAAATAATGGAATGTTCCAAAGACATTAAAGGATCGACACCCACAGAACTGGCATTTGGGTAGGTACAACACAGCACAAAATCACTTCTATAGGTACAAGTGGAAACTCAAAAAGCTCAGTATTTCAGTGACTTACTAAAAGTCAAGCAGTAAATATGTTCCCAAGCTACAAACTTGATCTTTTTAATGACTTGTCCAAAATGCAAAATTGTAGCCATTAGTGCTACAATCTTAGTGCAGACCAATTTGAACATTAGATAATACTTATCAAACTGCAGATCTTTGCTGAAGATGCAGAGCTTCTATTTTGTAATTGCTTGAGAATTAAAAGTAAACAAAGTATTTCTATTTTAACTGCTTTCCTTTTCTCCTACTCTATAAGCAATAACCCAATTGCTTAAGCAAGACATGTGATGCATGAGTTAATAATAAACATAACAGCCCTCCCTTTTCCCACATCAGTACTTCAAACCACTCAGAGTCATCTAAACACTCAAAAATCCTAATTCTTCAATCACCAGTGTGAACGAAGCAGAGGGGTTTTTTAAGTCTCTTGCAATCAGCCCCTCTCCAACAACAAGGTGAATTCAAGGAAAATGTAGCAGAAAAACCAATGACCATTTGCTATATGCTTACAGACAAGTAAGACACAAAAGGTCTTTCCTGACAGTCCTAAAGTTACAGCCAAAGGACTATGCAAAAGTCTCAGGCAGAATAGTAAGGCTCTCTACTTTCACCTGGACTGTATTTAAAGTCAAGTACATATGATTGTTTGGGTAAATGAGGGTTGAAACTGGTCATTATGTTATGTCATTGTGTCAGAATGACAATTCTGCTTTGTAAGGAGACTCTTATTATGCTTTTGTACAGCGTTTCTTACCCAAACTGAAATATGGTAAGACAACTGAGAAATATGCTGCAACTGAAATGACTTCCAAGCTGCCTTTCCCTGTACTGTCTTTTGGACCAAAGCTCAAAAATTACAAGAGGTTACAAGCAAACACAGTATAGTGAACTGTGACACACTGAGGAGAAAAAGTATTCCTGAACTATCAGTGTGCTTCTGTTGGAATAACCAATGCTTTTATTTAAAAAGTTTTGAAGGACGTTCATGGTCCAACACATATGTTACAGAAATCACTTGAGAGAAAAAGCTATCAGGAAGCAGGAGAAAATACCCTGTTTTGACTTTGGCAGGCAAAATCCGTGGCTATGTTCCTAACTTTTAATCAACTTGATGAAAGAGAACAGCACCCTCACTGACAGTCCAAGTTTTAAACTTACACTCAAAAAAGCTGACAAGCAGCTAGCGAGGACTTTAAGGAAAGTTAGTATTTTGAGATGTTCATCCTAAAAGAGACACTGTTTTCTTTCTTAAATCAACCACACAATCTCATTACCTGATCACGGAAAGGTAACTTTCTGTACCCTGAGCTGCACAGACTTGCAAGGCTTTGAATGGGGTGAAGAATTCATAGTCAGGGCATATATTTAGACACAGGAGGTAGTTCAGAGAGTGCTTGCAGAAGGAGAAGCACCTTTCAAAGCATGACACCCAAGCCCACAGATATGAGAAGATAGCTGGCATTGCCTAAATACAATGGGAATTTCAGACCATTTGTTCCCTTATTTTTGCACTACTGCACACAGCTCAAAACACTGACAGAAACTTCACACAAACATAGAAAAAAAGCCCTCTCACCCCATATGGATCAAGCACACACGTTTCCCTCTACTTCTGTCAGATTCTATTTGTTAACTTAAAAGACAGAAGACACTGCTTTGGCTAAGAGTGGCTTCTCTTTTCTTTCTGATTTTGGTAAAACCTACACAAACTCCATTTATCTCTATCAGTAAATTGCTGTGATAATACTCTTGTCCATGACTATCCACCTCCAGACTCCCTAGGAAGCAAGGAGTAGTAAGGATATTGTCCTTGAATAGGAACAGTTGATATAAACAAAAATGGTTTTATCCTTTTAATTGAACAACGTTATTTTGAAGTTTATCCACTAATTTATCTTCCATCATATGGACAGTACTTCCATATGAAGTTTTCTTCATACTTCTCTTCATCCTTCGTGGCACGATTAACATCTGCAAACTACTGGGCGGGTTATGCTGCAAACCAGTTGGTTACTTCCATCATTATTCAACAGGCAAAACAGAATAAAACAGGACTAGAATTACTCTTCCACAAATCCTCTCAGGGAGTTCACAAACGCTCCCTTTTCCTCTCTCCTCCAGTTCCCTTGTTATTTTTCAGTTTCATAAGCTGGTTAGATGGAGTCAGAAATAAACACAAAACGGTAAGAGCTGTCTTGGCAGCCTCCAGTGAATTCCCACCATAAGCACTATCACATCCCACAACAAGCAAGCAAGAAAGCAAGCCAACGTGTTTCGTAAGAGCAACCCACAAGTCTTAACAAATGCATTTATGAAATTAACTGAAGCTTTCACCATTTATGCTACAGCATCTGGCAAGGGTCTAAAAACCTCACCTCCAGATTCAAACAACCAAAAGCAGCTTTTCATACAAAGCTGTTGTCACCAGGCCCTGTATAAGAAGGTGTTTAAAATGTACACAAGCAATGACATAGAGAATTATGTTTCACCAATTATTCTGAGGAATCTTGCTATGGAAGTCTGGAAGTCTAGCACAACAAAGGAGTTTTTTGTACTAATCCTATTTTAAGACTCTCCTAGCACAGACCACAGATCTGTTCTGTATTAATACTGTTCCCAAAGTCAATCATCAGAAACTGCTATCTCCTCTAGCTCTGAAAGACAGAGTAAAAAGAACAAAGGCAAGAATTAAAGCAACTGTTTCATACAGCACCATCCAGCTTCGATCAGAATACAGAACATCCCAAACAAAATATTTCCGAACGCTTTGCTTGTTCTCCTCACCTCTAAAAGCACTCTATTACTACAGTTTGGAAAGGTAACTGAGTAAAATTAACATATCCCAAGTTATTCTCTTACCTTAGATATAACAAATTAATAGAGAAAAGTGAAAAAGCAGGGGTAATTTATTTTTTATACAACTCTTCAACAGACCCCGGTAAGATATTGATCAGTACTGCCAAAGAACTGGAAGTTCCCAGAGGACCTGGCGCTCTGTAACACGTAGACTGGATACTTTTCTGCTCCATACAGTACTGGAAAGAAGACATCAGGGTGAGCTCTGTGGCAGCCTCAGCACATGCAGTGCTTCCACGTATGGGCAGCTCTGACACAGCCTTAGCTCAGACACAACTGTCTAGCCCACGCCTCTTTCTGGGGACTCGGTCACTGTCAGTCCCACACTCCAACCATGCTCAAGCTGTTTAAGTACAGAAGAACTCAGCAAAGACACAAGTCTAAGAAGTGGGCAGACGATGCCCAAGTAAAAGATGAGATAAACTGGCATTTAAAAGCAGGAGGCATAAAACAATGTCTACAAAGCTGCAGATGCCTGCTCTGAACCCAAATGAGATGAAAATGTCATCCCTTACATAAAGATATTTCCTATGGGACATGCAGTGCTGTTAGCCTATACACAAATTTCTTTTCCTGATTTTCAGTGGAACATTTTTCTGTACACATGGTTACATGAAAAATACCATCGGTGCCAGTTTGACTGCTCCAATTACTGACTACTTCGGTTTTTTTCCAAACTGCTTGCTGAAGAAGGGTGGGTAGACATTTAATGACAAGATGTCTGAGGTTGTGTTCTCAGAAGGTAACAGAAAAAAGAAGCATAGCCTTTTGTGTATTTCTGCCTGATGTAACTCAGGAAGTCACTTCTCATGAATGCATTAATTTTGGAGAGGTTTTTTCAATCTTGTTTCATAAATATTTTCCATGGAAATCTGGATATTTAGGTTCTTCCCATTTCCCTACTGAGACTGTTTATTAAATGACCACTATAGCACATTGTCTGCATGCAAAATTGGGATTAATTTTGCTGTGACTGAATTAAATTGCAAATGTCTCAAATAGTTCTCAGGTGGCTGACTTGACCCTTTTATTCACAAATTCCAAGAAACACATTTAAATGTATTGATCAATAATGACTGAAAAAAACCCCTTCTCATCACATTCACTTTATTTTCCTCACGGTCAAATACACCAGGTTGTTTATTTTCATATTTCAATTCTCAACATATACTTACACTGTAGGTTTTTCAGAGCAGGCAGTATTTTCTTATTAGCCTGGGTATTACGTATCTATATATCTAATCTCAAGTCTTTAAATATTGTTTTAATTTAAATTCAGTAATACTGATAATGATAAAGGGAAAGACTGTTTCTGGGACTTTGGACTACGGATAGGTCCAGGTGGTGAAGCTGAGGTGTGATTGCATGCTTTGGGGAAGCTTGAGGTCCACTTAACGGACAAATGAAAGTCATTCCTTTCTACTGAAAGACTCAAGAGTCATTTGTAACTCTCAGTGACATTTCACCATAAAAACAAAATAAATTACATGTTTGAGGCTGCTGCCTTTTTGTAATTTTATACAGTCATTTCCATGAAATTATATTCTTACTAAAATACGATCTAGATGGACAATTTTGCAATGAAGAACTACTCGGGTCAAACTTACTGATTAGGGAAGAGCACCATTTTTGTGAGAAGAGCTGTATCTGAAGATACTGAAAAACAAATAGCTTCCTGGAAGGTAACTTAACACTACAACACAAAACAGAACTTTGTGCATTCTCCCTCAGGGTAGGGTTTATTTCCTAAGTTCTTCAGTAATGTTGTGTTGAAATATTCAATGCGTATTTTGAAAAACCTAACAAGTATTCAGCTTTAAAGAGCTAATAGCAAACAATTCTCACTGTTTCTCTCAATCAGCTTCCACCTACTTCAGCTCTTTAAACGCAATTCAGAAAGCCTCGAACACAAAATTTACGCTGAACTGTTGTTCAGTCACAGACTAGCCTTCTGCCAAAACTCTGCAGCTCTATCCTGCTGACTTCATGTTGCTATTCAGGATATTTCACAATGACTGTTCTTTTCTACTGCTACCCCAAACAGCAGAGGCTCTGTTGCATCAGAAGGAGGTGAGAGACAAGATTACCATCCCAGCAGTTGATCTGCACCAACTACGTTTCTGTTCTGCTCAAATCCCACTTGTTCCAGGTAATCTACTCTAAACAGAATACAACACAAAATGCGAAGCAGATATCTCTGGAAAGAGCACGTATCAAGATCATGTAAGCATTACCAAAATATACATCCAGCTGGTACAGTGTCATAAGCACATTTGAGAAGAAGGACATGAGATTAACAGGAGTCTACCAAAAAATTACTCACCGTGTTCTCCACAGACCCTCATCTACATATCTTAAGAACAAATGCTTATCTCCCTTAGCACACAGCAAAGCATCTTCTAGATCTCTCAACAAGACAGCAAGTGGGTTTTTAAATTTCTCTTTTTTAATTTCTCTCTTTTTTTAATACCATTTCACCCACATCATCAGACACAGACTGATGATACCAGTAAAAGAATATGGTAATGGAGTTGTTGCAGGTACCTCTGTGTCACACATACCTCCATCTGGCTGTAAAATAAAAAAATGAATAAATGAAGGGCTGAGCTTTCCTCCTTCCACAGGGACAAGAGTACTTGCGATTCTCTCCAGATGCTACATCCCAAGAAGCACATGAAAATGCATCTGTCAGAAAGCTGGTTCTTTCATTTGACATATGACAGGATCCACTGCAAATGCACCTTGCACTCTTGTCATTGCTTCCCCTTCATTCACCTTAATGGGACATTGTAGTGTTGTCTAAAGCACCTCTTCCATAAAGCATAGATTCTCATTAAACTGTTATAATCAAACTTGCAACAGAATAAATTTAATTTCCTATTTTCTTCCTACCTACACTGACTTGAGAAATATTTTACTCCAGGAAGCATCTCAGGGGTCTTTGCATCAAAAGGCAGAGAAATTGTATTTATCCTAAGAAGAAAACATAAGTAGAAGTGTTTGATGCTACACTCTGTCTACATCTATCTCTGCCCTTACTTATCTGATGAATAAACAAAATATTAAATGTGGTGGCATTTAATGTAGCTATTTTGACTGCTCCTGGTTCAGCAGTCTACGGTCTCAGCTCATACAAGCCACAACAACTCTGGAAGGTGTAAAACCAACCCTGCTTACCTTTCATCCCAAACTTAGAGTGTCTTCCAAACTTCAGAATAATGAGGGTTATTACTAAGCCAGTGCACACTAGTGCTGCAATTCCCACCACAACGTACACCTAAAAAAAAAAGAGGACACAAACAGACCTGTTTGTTTTGTTCTTGTGTCTTCAAAGACATCCAGAATACATTCAGATTAATCCAGTTATGAAAAGAGATTCATTTCAACTGGGAAACATTTGCGCCTGATCAGATCAAAGAGTACAGAAAACAGACACTTGTTGAAGTTTCTTCTATTCTGTAGAGAACAGAGATTCAGACACTTATGAGAACTTTTTCAACACCCTACACATCCAAGGCAGGTGGGAGGGAGTCTACATCACCCTTTTCCCTTCCAGCAGAGTGGCATGTTACAAGAAGACACATAAGCAAAGTACATAGGAAAAAATAATTTACTGTGGGGATGGTTGAATACTTCTATAAATTACCTGGAGTGGCTGTGAAGGTTCCATCACTGGAAATACCAAAACCAGAGAGGACACAACCATAAGGAACCATACTGGCCCTGTTTTATAATCAGGGGAGCTTGGACCAGAGGACTTCCACAGGTCCCACCTTTACCACCTCGGCAACTCAATGGCTCTGTTATCAGATGAGACAAGACTGTCTTGGATCCTCCCAATTTTTAGCACACTGTTCCAACTCACAGTCTGCTCTCTGGTTCATGAATGCACACTCTCCACTGCTTGCTGCTTTACAGAGATGAAGGGAGGTGGCCATGTCAACCAGGCTGGTAACCCACTATCAGTTTCCAGTATTTCAGTTCAGGAGAGCATGAGAGACAAGGCACCAAAGGAGGAGGCCCATGAGTTCAGCCACTTGTATTAAAATCTGTCACAAGCCATTTAATCAAAAAACCTAGATGAAATCATGTCTTAAATACATATAATTGCATTTTGAAAATTCATTGCAGCACATCACCTCTCTAACGTGGGGACAACTCCAGGATGGGTATTCAACCAACAAACTTCAAATTACCTTGGATGTCTTTGTTTTGTAAATGAAGATTTGCTCTCCTCGACTAAAAATTAGATGCAGTCTTAGGCTAAAGAAATGGCAGTTAAGTAGTTCAGAAGAGCAAGACACAAAACAGTGGTTTTACTTGAACTGAAAAGCAATTCACTAATCCAAAAAAAAATGGGGGAAGGACAAGAGTGGGGCACACTAATTTTCTTTTTCATCCTTTTTTTTCTCCCCTGAGTTTTGATCACAACACAGTAATAGCTATAGCTTTCTGATAGGCCAGAGTCTTATTATAGAGTCTGCAGTTTTGTAAGTTGTATAGCCAAAAAGTCCACAAAGATCACAGACCAAGAAACAACGCATATACTTACAGTGATGCTATCTTCATTCTCTTTGTTGGAAACATCTGTTGAAGTGATTTGATTACTGTTATTAGTGGCATCTCCAAGATCATTAGGTGTGGTTTCATACTCTTAAGAAAAAAAAAAAAGTTGCTTTTATAACCTCATAACTTTGACAGGGAAATGGTTTTCTGTATTATTTCTGCTCTGTAAGATGGTAGTGCCCCCATCAACTTTCGGAATTTGAGCTCTTTGGACACAACTTGTAATTGCTAATGAAGCTGGAATGTTTTGGGGAGAATCAGTGTGGCATGTAATTGAACAAACGTGCGGAGACTGACAAACATGAAAAGAGAAGCAATCTACAGCATAATGTGTACTGGAAACACTAGAGTTAAGTGAGAACTCCACCGATAGAACTATTTTTATGCAGTTCTGACTTCCCATTAAAAATGAAAGACTGCCCTCTACACTGAACTTCACCAGTCTTGTATTCAGTCAAATATAGGACAGTCTTAGAAATTAGCTTGAGCACTTTTATTTTGCTGAGAAGAACTTGGCAGATGGGTTTCAAGCTATTTTACTAATATTAAATGTGAAATTGCTGTTTTCATTTGTTTAATAAATAATTTTTAAAACCCATGCTATATGCACAGAGGTTACAGTTCAGCATTGCTATAACACTTTTAAAATTAAAGTGCCTGAGATGGCATGAAGAAATTTGATTGATATATCAAAATAATTCCACTGATAGGGCTGCAGGGGCAAAACCAGAACTACTGCAGACAAAGAATGATCATGGCTCAATTACTTATAAGAATTTCAAAATAAAACACAGAGATTTACAGTCCATGATTTCCTGACAAAATTATTCAAATGAGAGAAAAAGAATTAAATAGTTATATACATGAAGTTAAGAGAAACATGCATTAAGATAAAATTTTAAAATGCATTTATTTTTTTATTACATCTGGAAACACACGTAACATTTTAATTTCATAACTATAATAATGTATGGAGATAAAAGAAACAAAGGGCAATAACTGCACCTATTATAAAATACATGTCCAGCATCATAATTTAAGTTTGCAATTAAATTGTTATTTCTTTACATGTTTTGATTAAAATCAGTGCCATAAACCTGCAGATGAAATCTTAAATGTGAATTTGAAAAAGCTCTTGCTAAATACAGTGTCAGGAGCATTTCTGAGCATGGAGCTCCAGTTGAGCAGGCACAGGGAGGGCTGGTGCCTCAGCAGTATTCTCCTTTAGCTCCCAAGGCCAGCTCAGCTGGCAGTCCTAGCAAGAAGCTGCACTGGGCTTTTGATCTTCAGGCATGCAAGGATTTTTTTTTTTGGTACAGGAAGCTGTCAGCTACCTCTGGCACCAGTGCTACAGTCATCACAGTCAGGATGTCTAAACAACTCACATAGTCTATTTTGGCTCTAAACTATGCATGCCAAGGGACAGGACTCTTTCAAGACAAAATACGTATTAAATACACAGAGCTTTCAAGAGAAAAAAATTTAATTTCCTGATCTTTTACCATTTGAATTCTCCAACTCTGCACTGCATCTCTGTGTGTATAGTTTACCATGCAGAAAGGTTAGAGCAGCAGCAACAGGAGAATGAACAGCGTTCCTTGCTCATCCAGGTAGAACAATCCCTGCCTGAATGGCTCACCTGCACAAGCAGCCTGGACTTTCGGACAAGGTTCTGTTCTGACCATCTGTCACCATCCTTTGCCAGAGGAGAGGAGACTTCTACTTCATTATTTGCAGGCGAAGCCTGCTTTATAACAAGTACTTCAGCCTAAAAAAATTTGGCTTCCTTTACAATTAGCTGGGAAAATTTTCACAAAGATGGTTTTCGCCAACCATACATTTATTACATTTTTATAAGACTAACATATAAAAGAAATACTTAGAGTCTTTGCTGCTCTGACTCTGTAAAACGAACTCTGAATTTCACCTGTAAATAGCTGATGCTATTTGTAGTTCTGTTTATGCTCAGGCCTGTTCTAAGCTACTGGAAATCACACCCTGGAGGTCTAATGAGAACCACAGGTCTGGTCTGTGAATCCTCTGAAAGCACTTCTATATTAAAATGGACAAGAGCTAAGGTAGACTACATCGGTATACTGGTGGTGTGCTGACATTGCTTGCTCTCTAACTGTGAATCATTTGCATTTGAGGTATTGCCAGATCTTCAAAGCCCCTTGAAATGGTTGAATCAGGCAAGGAAAATACACAGCTATCCAGCCCAAACCGGACGATTTCAGTTAAACAAATTCCTGTTCATTTCACTATGAAATCCTGACATAGACACTGAGCATTCTTACAGACAGGGTCACGCCTTTTGACTCATGCTAGATAAGGCTCATATTGCTTTAGGGCCAGGTTCTCTGGTGCTCAGTACCTCATGCAGTCACCAGTGACTAATAACAGCTGCGGTGAATTGCAGCTGACGCTGGCCAGTATTTTACAGCCACTTCACAAACAAGGTGCATAGCGGCTGGGATAGACACAACAGCACAGTCACATCAGCAGCAGGGCGGTCACTGCACAGTCATTCTGGGGTTTGGCAGATATGGGGCAGGTTGTCTCTCTCATGCTCACAACCACATCAGAAGAGGCATCGTGGCATGAAAATATGAACTCAGAACCAAAGGAGCTGGCTTTGCACTCAATTTCCTGCTCAGATCCACGTGAGTCACTTTATTTCTCTCAGTTACTTCCCAGATGGTGTCAGGACATCATTCCCTCTTTGCCTTTTCCAAGAGGTGCCACAGAGGTGAGCTAGAGGCACAGGCGACTGCTCCACACTTGCAGCAGGCAGTGCCCCATGCAGGCAGGACTCCCCTTGGCAAACTCAATGTCATGCAGCCTGATGTGACCTCATCAGATCTTCTGATTTCTGTTGTATGTTCAAAATACTTAACAGAAACATTTGGAAATCACCTCACATCACAAGGGCAGCAGTTTCAAACAGCAGAAGGAACAGCCAGGAATAAAGAGGAAGGCTGCCTTCACCAGGACTAGGTCTTGCAGGCTGTGATCTGCTAGCAAAACTCAAAGCACATATCTCAGCAGAAACCCACCCAAGTCAGTCGAAGCACAGCACTCACACAGCTAAAGCCATACACAGGCATCACGACCTTGATAAACAGCTCAGAGTCAAAATCTTCATGCACACAGCTTATATAATACAACACATGAAGGAACTGTGCAAACCATCACCACTTTTCCATCCCCAACCCTCCCTCCTTCTCCTCCTCCAAAAAAAAAGACTTTGGAAAGAGAGGGAGGGGAAGCTATCCTTTGGAGTTTCTAAGCATTTGAAGTCAAATTGACGCTTCAATTGCACATTTGCTAAAGTTTAATGATGTGGAATGGAATCAAAGCAATAACATTTAGATCGGCTTTAGGTAACTTGAGTCATGGGCCATTTCATCCAAATAAAAAGTACTCCAAACAGAATCCAGCTTCAAGTTGTTTGGGTATGTTGGTTAAGATGAACTTTTCTACTCACCAGAAGTATACCAGAAATATTTTTTTAAAAACAGACAGTTGCTTTTCATTCTGCAGCTTCTATTTCAGTGCACGCTGGCTTTCACTTGGTACATTTTGCCTAACTAAAAAACTAATGTAAACACTGTGCCATCAAAATCTCCTGGCACACACTCAGCTACCACTGAATTGATGGTCTGCTTATGCAAGAGAGATTAAGGGAAGGTACAAATGAGCGGACAGAGCAAAATAAATTGCCTACAGGAAAACTTACTTGTGCCAACTTCATTTCTAAGTGGGATTTAGGGGTACATTTTTGGAGGCAAAACAAGCATGGAATCATCCCTGAAAAAATAAATTAAGTTGTATAAAGAGAAATCACAAACTCTCTTTCCTCCAAGAAATGCCTCCAAAAGGTTCACAAAATCTCATGTCTGTGAACTACATCACACAGCTGTCATCCTACAGGATCAACTGCACCCATTTGTAGCAGTGGATTTATGCTTCTCCTAATGTGAATCAAAAGCAGCACAGTAAGTAAAACATCATATTGTCATCACATATGTTAAATATAAGGCAGGAGAACCAAAACAACAAAGTACCTTTTAGAACTGTGTTATTCTATGTGACATTTCAACTTAACTGAGACTAACATTTGAACTTTTAATGTTTCAGTTCCTTCACTTCTATTATTAAAAGAAAAGAAAAAGAAAATCAAATATATACCATAAACGTCTGGATCCAAAATGGGGCCACTACCTGTACATGGGAAAGAGAAGAAAAAAAAGAAAGAAAAGATTTGTAAATAAATTGCAAATGCTGGAAGAATAAAAATTTCTTTAGGAGTTGTTTTAAGAGTTGACTTTATTTGCCATAGCAGTCGTAAGTACCTACATAAATGCATATCAACATCAATAACTGCAGTTTATTAATTACATTTACACCCATCTCAGAGTTATCCCAAAGGTTAATATTTTCTTCACATGTGCACAGGACACTAGCTCTGGCAAGGGCACACGTTATTTCACAACTGGACAAAATCCTGCTTTCCACTATTAACATATATTTATATCTGGAATAAGTGCAACAATGATTCCTGTTGAAAAATCAATGGTAAAATTTTTCCCTGAATTCAAGTGGAAGTAGATTTCACAGGGATTTAACAATCACTGATTTTTACCTGATAAAAAAAATTATGTTATTTTATCACTGTGCTAACAACAAACCATTTTAAGCTGTGAGCTGGCAAGTTAAGGGCCACATGTAGAAATTACCTAAGCAGCACCATTTCATTCACTCTGTAAAAGGATGTTTCCAAGAAGCCAGCTGCACAGCTGATACACAGACAGAACTCTTACCAAAAGAGTCAGATATCTCAGAAATCAGACTTTACACTAGCAAATGGATACCTGTCTAGTCTACACTTCTCTAAATTTTACTAGTTCCTGTTTGCAGCTTTTTCTAATTACTTCACGTTTGTAAGGCTTAGCACATATGTGAGTAAAATGCACAGAACACCCAGAAATTAGTGAACTGTTACACTATTCATTCTTGGAAAGATACTTGTGTTGTATCTGAACATACCCATTTATCTGATCTATAATGTACTTCTAGCACAGCTTATGTAGTAGACTTATAGTTATCTCTTCCATGTTTTTTCCTCTCTCTTTTTGCAGGTTTGGAAATAAAATCAACAAATAATTAAAAACTCTAAAGATTAATCCAACTTCAAGAAATATAATTCTCTTTATATTACTATACAGTAAATCCATAGCAATGGCATTACACTGGCATAACATCATGCCACAGTGAAGTAAGAGCAGAACACCACTGCTAACAGCACGAGAACCTGTGCTGAAAACACCAGTTGCAACCTATTTGTAGAATGGCAGCAGATAATTAGGCTTATTTTTAAATGCACTTGAAGAGATTCCAGTGACTGGGGATACATGCCAATAGGCCCCATGAGAACCGTCATGTCAATCAGCAGAAATAAATAACCAGTGAAGAAAGCCTGACTATCTATCCTCAAGTAACCTGACCACAGATTTTTGTCCACAAAAGTTCATGGATTCAGTTTTCCAAGTGTAGAACATCCAGCTGCTGAAAGACGATATTTCTAACTCACCTTCTGTAATCTGAAGTGGAAAGAAAACCTCAACCAACAAAAAATCTCCCAGTCCTTTATTTCTGAGTTAAAAGTCAACATTTTTGTTTCTATTCACTGGAATTGCAATAAACTAAGAAGGTTAGTATAACTCTAACTCCTACCAGACATATAAAATAAGAAGTCATTAACTCCATTCAAATACCTTTTATATAACTAAACACCTCAAATAAAGCTACAAAAATCAAAATGGTGGACAACCCCCAAATTTCTGTTTAGTATTACTTTTTCTACTTAGCACATAAAAACATACCTACTTAATCATCAGCTGAGTTATCTTAAAATTAAACTTCACCACAGTAATTTTACATGTTTCCACACAATTAGTTTCAAGGCCAAGTACAGAACGACACCATTGTTTTGGTCCCCATTAGAAGAGGTTGTTGAGTAAATGAGCTATCAAAAGACACCCTATTCACTCATCTTTACAAACCACATGTACTACACTTGGATTGTTTCCTTCTTTCTTTATAAATTTGACATTTTTGAAATAAAGCAGTAGCAAAAGACTCAATCCAAAAAAACATACTTATGCAAAAAACACGTTATGCTGCACAAGGAATATGCTACTTCTAAGGTGTATTTAGCAAATTCTTTTACTTTGACAAGGTATATGTGACTTGGATTCCTACAGTTGAATTTTAACGTAGAGAGTTAGTAGATGAATAAGCTTAGTTAAAAATATCTATTATTGGTAAAAATCTCTCCCATATTCATTAGCCATTTTGGATCAACTACGAGAACAGCCTCCAAAATAAACCATGACCATTTCCTGCTTACTGTTCACTGCAGTTAGTCTCAAATAATCAAATCACTCTCAGCAAGAACTGGAAACCAAGAACATTAGCAGACTAAAGATAGCTAAAAATTCAGCTAGCAAAACATGAAATTTATTCTTCCAGATCTTCACATTTAAAACAAAATCTTAATTTACAACATTAACTTGGGTATCATCAACACAATCAAAATCCCACTGTGGTCTATGGTTCCCTCTCTTTCACGCCTGTATCCTAAGACTAGTGAAAAAAAGTTCTTCAAGAAGCATGCTGAAAGTTGGGAGCATCTTAGCACAAATCACATCTTCATTATGTTTGACCCAACTCTGAAAGTGGAGTATTACACTGTTGATGTAGAACATGCTTCAGACATATATGCATTTACTTTGGGTGGACATATGGATTATGTGTGAGGGGACTTTTTAAATTTTCGGGTTTTTTTAATCTTCAGAGCATTTGCCCAAGTGATGCAATAACCGGAGAATCAGTTTAAGCTCAGCGAGTGTACCCCACCCCATGAAACAACAGGACTGGCATTTAATTCAGCCATGAAGACATGAAAAAGAACATAATACCAGCGTGTGGGCCTTAACCTTTATGCTTCAGCGTACAATATGTGGGCCAAACGAAGAAGCTACACAGTAACGGCAGCACTGAAAAGCCTTTTAAGGATTTGAAAAAGCCTGACAGTGCTTTAAATAGCAATAGTATAGAACAAAAATTGTAATATGATGCATTTGCTTTTATGTGAGCTTCAGTAGAGGAGACAACAATGTTGTGATGTTTTCTAAAGCTCAGTGCCATGATTCTTGCAGAAGAAAATTAAAAACAATATTGAGGAGGCTAAGTAGATAAGCCATTTCCCCTGTTGTTAATTTTTAAGACTGGTTTGGTGCCATCCACTGTGCATGAACTAATTTCTAATGCAGTTACATCCTGTCTCTCATAGTCCCATTTCCTCTATACTCTTTTTGTGAAGCTTACTCCACCACAGATCTTGGGAAATGCTTAAAGAACATAGCACAGTTTATATTGGTAGACTTACATTCCACAGGAATATAAAAGGGATGGAAAAAATAAACCACGTTTTCTTTCTAATTTAGCTACAGTTCTATTTACTGTGGACAGAAGCATAAAGGAAAAACAAGACAGAAAAGGGGATTTGGATCAAAGACAAAAAAAATTTTAAGATCATCTAATGTATTAGAGGTAGCTGATACTCTTAGAAAATTAAGCCAGGTTCATATTAAATACTCAGGGTGTAAGAGAACTTCCTCTGTACACAGAACATCCATGAGGTGAACTGTTTTCCTGAACAGTTATAATGCAGTATTAGGGGACACCAGTATCTGAAACCACGGCATGTTTCTGTAATGACTTTCTTCAAGGAAGAACTCCAGAGAAAAAGCAGGAGAGAAGCAGTAAGCTCAGCAGGAGTAAACAAAGCCTGGTTTTATCAGCTCTTCATCTTCTCCTAATGATGGGAAAGCAAAAGACCTACCATCTCTCTCCCTACAGCAAACTGAGATGAAAGGGAAAAAATGAAATACTGACCATATTTTTATGGTCTGTAGCCTGAGATGTAGGAAGAGAATTTAAATATTCACCACTTTTTTTTTTTTTATCAGATAACACAACAGTACACTGCTGTTCAAAAAAAAGAAGACAACTATTTATATCACATGGTCAAAAAACCAACGATACATACAATCTCACATTTTGAGGTATGACTGTGCAATTATCTGCACAAAATCACAACTTATATTTCTACTCCAAACGTGCAAGGTGCACTCAGAGTTTTCTTCCACATACTCCAATATGCTTACACGTACAGTGACTGTTATTACAGCCACTTCATGTATGGTTTTGAAGATGTGGGAAAAGATCAAACCACAGTGAACATCAATCACTTACAGCAGTCCCTGCAATTCAATGAGCTAGTCCACCTTGAGCCTGCCCACACAGTATTTACAAAGGGCGAGGGGGAATCTTTAGAGCAGCTGAAGGTGCAACCATCTTGATCACTGATACTCCTAGCGATGTAGGTGCCCAGCCCCCACCTAGACAAATGGCAACTGGAGCCTGTTAAGAGCTGAGACCTTGCCCATCCTGCCCCTGGGTTACTTATTTTCTCTGGTGTCCTATAAACAACATATTACCAAGAACTCACTTTACTGCACTATCAATTTCACAACAAGGCACTAGGTGCTACACAAACATCCTCCACATCCTTGAATACACTGCCTAGTTCAATTCATATGCAATGGAGCAAGTTACAGAGTTGCTGAATTGGCACTCAGTGCTTTTCAGGATAAGAACTGAGGCTTGGGAAAACTTTAGAAACAGCAACTTTTCATTAGCCTTGGCTGGCAGGGAGGATGGTTACTCAAAGGGAAGATTTACAGAGCACTGGCATGGCCTCCCTTGAGAAGCAATAAACGAGAAGAAAATGCTCAAGAAAAACATTATTTTACAAGTAATATTGAAGACATTCACTCAGAGAAAAAGAAGTCCTACAAGATGCTTCCTCCAAGATAGTTAAACTGGCCAAAAACACTACTTCACCACTTTCATCAATTTACAATTGCTAACATTAAAAAAACTACACTTACCATCTCCAGGCACTGACATGAAATGGGCATCAACCCGTTTTTCATCCTCTCCATAATCATTCTTTGCCAGTAAGGTATAAGCACCATTATTCAGGTGTGTAGGATTGTCCAGCTGAAGGCAGCCATGGTATTCACTTTGATTGATAACGTGTATTTTAGTACAGATGTATTCAGACTCATTCAGCACAGCTCCTTCATAGAACCACTGCAATGTGGGCTTAGGGTTCCCTTTCACAGTGAATGGAATACACCAGTGGTGGTCCGGGGTCGGAGATTCAATAAACGTGATATTTGGTGCAACTATATTGGAAAAAAGAGTGAAGAACATCAGAATATTCTGAATACGTCCTTCCTCCCTTCCCTCTCTCCCTCCCTCCCTCCCTCCCAGGTTACCATGGAAGTATTTTTCACTTGTCAGTACAAAAGTATGTTACTAGATGGAATGGTACTCATTTGAAGGATACTCACACAGGAACCTACCTGCTCTGCCTAGAGTACTATGCTGAACTGAACTGAAGCCGCTCTTTAGAAAGAAACAAAACAGACTAGTTTCAAAGACTGAAAACGTGTTAAATCACTTAAAACATCTAAGGTGTGGGAACTTCAGTTACTGGATCACTTAGAAGAAGGAGAGAGACATTTTAGCTTTACTTTGCTAAAAAACAGTGCACAGGAGTGTTGAAGGAAGACAACAGTATTGAAAATATTTAAAAGTTGGCCAAAAGCAAGTAGTACTGGAAAGACACTCAGTCAGGAATCCAAGTCTACAGATTATCTTTTTAACAGAATCAAAGACAGAACAGATTACTTAATTCTCTAGATTCTTCTGTCAGGGAAAAATAATTCTCTACTATACATATTCTCATTCTTGTTCAAACCTGCTAAATGCCTCAAGTTTACAGACCTCTTCTGTTTCCCTGAAGAGACTATTCCAACACCTTGCCCATTATTTTCCTTTAAATTTATTCTTAACTACATCCAATTTCTTCTAGTTATACTCCCTTTTATCACTCATAACAGTGCCAAGCTCAGAATCTCATTTACACTGTTCAAACATTTCTAGTATATGTTCGTTCCCACAGTTATTACATATCCAATTTCAACCTACAAACCTACATCTACAGTGATCTTTCTAGTTTACTGTCATAAGCACATGCTGAGCAAAGTTTGCCATCTACCAAGTGTTCCATTCCCATCTTCAATTAAACAGAGGGTTGCAGCTTGTGAAAACAAGCTGTAGAGTTCATGTAAAATGAATTCAGCCTGGAGCTTAGAACTAAGAAGCCAGTGCCTCTACACTGTATGCCCCTTCTCCCTTCATTGGCCCTGAGAAATAAGTGTACTATTCAAAGCTATGACAAATTAATTTACATCTGGCCGTACAAACATTGAACAAAGCAGTTGTTGTTTTAGGTAATAAGAACCTGAACATGTGCAGTCTTGTATAATTCTACTAGCCTTTTGATGCGTTCACACTTTGCAGTTCCTAAGACAGTGTGCATGTACATACACACCATTACAAACCTTCCCACACTGACAGCGTCATTCAGTATTCAGGGTTTCAGACCTTTACTTACAGATTGTTTTAACTGGAAGACAAAGCAGTCAGAAATACATTTTTTGGAGAATACAGAGCTGAAAAAGATAAATGCAGTAACTGCTGACTGGGCTACTCCTAGCATTAACTGCAGTAGATAGTTCACATGCCTTAAGGGTTTTCATTTCAACAGCCTTAATGTCCAAAAAATACCCAAAACAGTTCCTGCCAATGCAGTTTGGCCTCAGGGTCTGTATGGAGGCCTGCATACGTACAGAATACTGTAAGCTCAGCAGAGACTTGGTCCTCTCCCACAATGTTCTCTGCCACACAGGAAATCGACAGTCCACTGTCCATTGATGAAACATTCTTGATGGTGAGAGAAGCAGGGTTCTTATTTGTGTCGCTCTACAAACGATCAGAAAAACATGTATGCGTCAACCACAGCATTAAGAAAAAAGGAGAGGGAGGGAATTACCAGCCACAGCTGAATGGCATTTTTCATTTTCCCTTCCTTTTAGCTGTATCTGTCCACAATTAACCAAACCCTTATTTTAGTGTCTTATCCAAACAGACATAAAGCACGTACAGAACCAATTGTAACAGTCAGGGGCAGTGGATTCAAAGCTTCGAAGTCCTGCTACAAACATGGAACTCAACCATGTTTCTGCTCTGTCACTTTCAGTCTGCGCCTTTTTTTTAACACTTATCCCCTCTACACAAATGGTTTCTTCCTCTAACCATACACCCTTGCTCATCCCTCTCTCCTACTTCATGACTGATTTCCATGGTCTATCTCTGTCTGTTCTACTTGAACTTTTTCTTCCTGCCCGTGTTCTGTTCAATCCTTGCTTTACTCATCCTTTTCTCTCTTTCCTTTAAACTTATGCTTGACATCTCTTCCACTGCTGCCTTCTCAACCCTACTGTATCTTGACAGGTTTTTTATCTCCTTCTTAACCAAATTTCTCTTGAAAGCTTTCTTTTCCGAAGAAACCTTCCACAAGAAATTGCATAACCTAAGCTATTGCCTAAGTATTGTTTTATGTGTTTAAGAACAGACTCATTAAGGTAAGAATGATGATTCTTAAAAATCTCGATTCTTACGATTCCTAGAAAGCTCAGTGTCTATCTACAATCTTAAATAATATACTGAATCTGCAGCTATGTCACACTGATTAAGCAAATATGGCTGAATTACACCACCCCCCCCCCAAAAAAAACCCACTAGCAAAGCCAATTGTTACTCTGATGTTCATAAATCAGGCCCTTCATATGATCTCCAAATAATTATTATTTCCACACTTGAATTTTTCATAAAGAGGTAGACTATTTTGTTAAACCAGAAAGGAACCAAAACACACTCCAAAAATAAATAATAATTATGATAATTCTTAAAAACTACTTTTGAGGTACTTTTCGTAATGTACACATTCATGTCAGTGCTACAGACGACACAAACAAGCAAGCCACTCTAATAGTAAAACCACAGCAACTTTAGGTGGCAGTCAACAGGAACATGTGGGAACACTCCTCCAGACAGTCCTGGGCAACCAGAATTATGAACCTTGAGATGACACCATAACTCCACTTGACTTCAATGTCCCTTTGATCTCAGTGTGACAATAGGGGAGGTAGGTGGAAAAGCAAACACTCCTTTGCACGTTTCCCTATTTCACAATTCTCAGAGGTGAGCACTGCTCAAAGACGGACTGAAAGCAGAGGGGCTAACACAGCCTCAGGGCTGAAATCTAGAGCAAGAAAAATGTAAACATCAGTCGAACTATCCATCAACACAGAAACCCAGAACATAGAGGTTAGCTCTGCAGAAGTAGAGTCTAGTTTTAACCTTTGCTAATGTCCCTCTTTCAAAACAGGAGAGAGAAAACAGGGAAAAGCACCATACAAGATGAAGAAAATGAAGGCAGAAACTGAGATATGGAAGTAAAAGAAAAGAAACCAAAGGCAACGCTCTTAGAAAAAGACAGTTGTGAATGGCAAATAAGATCTAAAAGGCTCGTGCTCTTCTGCTACTAAAAAGACTACTGTGCTCCATGGCTGAGGTTGTAACCAGCCTGCATTACAAGCCCCTCTAAAACAGAGTGATATAGTTATGCCAGGACAGAATACCCATGGAAACCTTGAAGCAAACTGACCATGGCATTTCAAAGATAGGAGGGTTAAAAAAATTAGATGATCTCACTTTTTGAACAGTATCCCACATTTGTTTTGGCTCCTAGAATTAAAATTATAAAAAAGTTTTTTAAAAAGGGCGCAACTTGGCAGAGGTTCCCCAAACTGTTTTAATTTCTTGTTCTCAATGACGACTGATGCCTTGATGCCTTTGGGGAGTTTTGCAGATCAGAGAAAATTTTAAAAATACAACTAGCGCTCTGCAGAGCTCTTACTTATGAAAGCTGGAATGAATGGCAGTCTAGTTAAACTCTATGCAAGCCTGATATAATGAACTTTGGAAAGAAAACATAAAAACTATGAGACCCAAGAGATCCTGTCTCCTCCTCACTGCAGGAAGAGTTTTGGAAGTACACATCCCACACCTTGTACAGACCAAGAAGCTTTAGGCAGTGTGCACCACCATGAATGTAGGAAAGCAAATGCCATAAAGTAGTAATAAACATGGGTTTTTCCTACTGTGAAATAATAGCAGTTTATGAGGTCAGCAGCTGCATGTTGAAGATCTGCTTATATATCCCTCCTTTTTTCAATATTTCCATCAGAAAGGACTTAAGCAGCACAAAGTCTACAATAGGGACAAAAAATTTAAAGAGCCCAGCAAACAAAATTTCCCCACCTAGATGATTTCAATGTGGAAAGATATTCATACGTCATTAAAAAAACCAAACCAAAACAAAGCCAACCTGACAGTCTTTTAAGTAAAATCTTCAATTTCAAGGCTTCCTGTTGCTGCTAAGTGTGTTGAAGAAAAATTAAACAAGCCACAAAATATTTACAACCAAATTCCAACACACCAAATTTTGAAATGAAAATATAATAAAATTACCAACACAGAGTTTTTTTCATAGTCAGTATAGAGCGGATTTCTTCTCTGTAGGCAGGTATCAGTAACAATAATAAAGTCCTTGTGTTTCAGTATCCCAATTCACATTACTTCCAAAAATTTACATTACTCTCGTTTACGAGTGAACATCCAAAAAACCAGAGTGCAAATGAGAGCCTTGAGAAACAAATGTCTGCCATTCCCCAAAAGCACTGCCACAGTCATCCTGGCTTGAAAGTAACTGGAAGATAAATATAATCCCAACATTAACTTTCTACTTCATCTTTTAATAGAAAGTTAACTAGAGCTGGACATGAAACTTCATTCCATCCTTCAGCAGGTATCACCTGAATTGTCAGGTATCTGAATATAAAACTTACCTCATGGTTTGAAACAAGATTAGTTACCACCCAGGACACGTTTGGGGGTGGCCCGCCCGTTGTATCACAGTACAACGTGATGCTCTTTCCTTCCACCACGGTGATGTTGTAATTGCTTAAGTTTGCTGAGGGCAAGTCTATGATAGAAACAACAACACAATAATCCAACATGTATTTGTATTTGACAGAATAGATGCCATGCAACTCTAAGCAAGCCATATAAATGCAAGCACTACATCAAATATTCACTGCAGTCAGCACCATTCAGTCAGGCAGTACAAACAGCATCTTTGGAAATACACAGCTATGATCTTTAGCTGCTATGTATTTTCGGCATCTCCTCTGCTTCACATCCTAAGAAAACATTACTGCATGTGGAAATATATTAACTAGTTAATTATACAGGAATATATGTCAGGTGCGCAAACAGAAATTATCCTAACTTCAGTTTTTAACTTCAAAATGAAAAATACCCCTCTTCCTTTACTCTTTAAAACTGGAAATTGTATCTATCTCTTTATAACAGCTGCAAAGCAACCTCTGTGTTCCACTGACGTTGTGGTATTTCCACAGTTCTCCACAACACTAACAGGAAAATCCCATTATCTCCCAGTATCCCACAAGACAGCAGCCCTCCCTCTTATATAAAGACACAGCTCAGAGAGCAGGGAAAAACCTAGATCTTAAGCTCAAAGTGAGGGAAACAGAGCTCTTAACAGATTGAACTAGAGAACGGAAAGGACAGAAGAGAGGGTTAGCAACTGCACAGAGTTCTACTCAAGGCACCTCAGCTGACTTTTCTATTGCCCTCAGGAAAGCAGTGAGATGGTAGCACTCGTCAGGAAACAAGACCAGGTTTTACAAGAATCAGGACTCCCCCTCCATCTTACAGAACTATAAATCACTCTGTGCCTCATTCTAAGGCACCCGAAGCAAGGTGAGCTTCCCAGAGAGTAAATTTATGCTGAATGTTTACAAAAACACAAGGAATTATACACTGACCCTCTCCAAAATAATACTAGCAGTATCAGTAGATTTCAGGCACAGAGGAACTCACATTCGTATTTGTTTATGTAGCAAATAATTATGCACCATTCTACAAATAACATCTTTCCTAAAAGATACTATGCCATCACTTGAAGCTGGTACACTCTGTAAAGAGTCTTGGTCTCCTTTATGAGGCATTTCACATCAACTGCTCCAGGCAAATTTTACTTGCAATTTATCATCTCAAATAGTCAAGTTTATCTGCTGTGCAGGACATTTATGCATGATCTTGCAATGAATTTTCTTTTCCTGAAACAACAACTCTCTTTGGTTTTGCTTTTTAGTTGAGACTACAGCAGTTTCATCATGGACTTATCGTATAGAAGTTCAGCAGAGACATTTTTCTTTATGCAAAAGATCCGAAACAAATAAATAACTATCAAATCACTGTGAACACATTCATATGTTTGCTGGAGGTTCAACAGAAGCTAGATGTATTGGAAACCTCCCTTTAATTAGTTCAATAAAAAAATAACTGAGAGGAAGCAATACAGAAAAGAAGATAAATAATTTTCCAGGCAATGCTTTCTTGCCTAATAAGATTTGAAGATCAGCACAAATATACATTAACTGCTCAGGCAATTCTCATGGTGTTTTAAGTAGTGCAGTAATATGATTCCCATTATAGGCATCATGGATTTCTTCTATTATGTTCACTTTATAAATCATGTGTTGAAGTTTATTGAGACAGAGCTGGAGAGTTTGTATGCCTTGATGCAGTAATCTGTTAGCGAAGGTAGCCATCTGCTCTAGCCTGCTGTGAATTCAAATCTCACCAGTGTCTGTCAACTAGCTGAGCAGGAAATAAAACTTATCTTAGGGAACATTTGGATATTAATTATGCTAGTTAGGGAACAAGGAGAGAAGTAATGAGATAATTTGCTTTATAAAGTTACACTTCCACAACATCTCTGAATACTGTTCCAATTACTCTTTCCGGACCTGAACATGCAAAGAGAATAAATTTCCCCACTCTTCTTGACCCTGGCACTTGGGACAAGGTCTACATGATAGATTAGCATTTCACTGTGCAAACTGGCACAGCTCCTACTAACACATCATTTCATGTGAAACCTCTCATGCAAGCAAAATTAAAAGCAACTTTGGTCCCTTAGAGCTCTCCTTTAATAGCTGCTAAGTTATGAGACAACTTCTTCTTGCAGTGTGTTTATTTATAGGACAAGCAACTGAAGTTTAATACCTCTGGTACTGGCTCTGGTTCACACCCAGAACCAGATCTAGTTCTGCTTATTTGCAGAAGTCTGCACATGTCATGTTGTTGTTACATCTCTAATGGAAACAGCTACACCATGCTGTATCCTGCCAGAAGGTTACAAAATAATAGTGCTTATTATTCTGTACGTTTGTAAAGTAACACTGAAAACCAGCTGCAAGGCCCCTGCATCTAAAACAGTACAAATGGAATGGAATGGAATGGAATGGAATGGAATGGAATGGAATGGAATGGAATAGACTAGAGTTAGAATTAGCATTAGAAATAGAACAGATTAGAAATCACATTTTTTTGCGTGTTTTCTTTTACTCTTTTTCCCAGTCATAAGATGGGTGGAAAACACAAGAATTGTCTTGGGATTCACTTTTGCCAGTTAGATATCTTGAGATAGCGTGCTTTAACTGCAAGCTAATTTTGCTTTTATTTCCAGTGGCATCCAGACTACTCCACAGCAGAATCCACACTAGTTGAAATGTGGCTCTACTGTGGGAAAAGCAAGATAGTCACATAAGGCCTCATCTAGACATGTGACACATTGTCTTCACCAGCAAAGCCATGACACTACGCAGCAAAACCTGTACTGAAAAATAGCTGTATTTTAAAAAAACCACAATGTACCTTAACATACACTCATGTTCAGTTTGTATGGTCAGCGTAGTGTGAGAACATTTATACTGGCCAGTAGCACTTTGACTCTTATACCACTACAGAGATACCCAACCACGCTGCCTTTACTCCTGAGTTAATTTGGTCAAATACAGTGTTTTAGATGGTTATCACTTTTGTTGATAGGGACGTACATGTTAAAGGACTTTGTAAACAGCAGTTGATAGAAACAATCAGATAGCATACTCAAATACTTTTGTATACTGCCAGCATAGTAAGATTAGACTGTAGCATAAAGGGCCATACAAGGTAGACATGACATCATCTTTCCACAAGTTTCATCTTGATATCTGTCAGACAGATTACTCCATGCCCCAAAGCTTGAAACACAATCTATGTTCCAAACTTTGACAGAATTAATTATTATAACTCTGGATATCAGCAATAACCCTGCCAGTATCTGATTGATTTTTCAAGTTTGCTATATTCTTGGCCTTAACCTTCTGCAGCAATGAGTTTTACAGGCTGTAAACAATGGCTGTATACAAGAGCCATTCTCTTTTACCAACTCTGGAATTTCTCACTGACATTCAAATTTATTGAGTATTCTCCTGTTTTGGTGGAACAGAGTAAAGAGAATTTCTGAATGATCTTTTTATGACCACCTTGTTTTGTTTTTCAATTCCTCTTTCTTGTCATTAATCTATTCAAAGCTTTTCAATATCCACAAAAATGGGAGGACAGAATCTGCTACTGAGAACTTTAAAGTGTAATGTAGAGAGTAACACAGTTCAAGAGATGAAAGCACACACTAAAATCCATGTGTTTTATTATGCACTAGTATATAACAGCTATGTGCTTTCACTGCATACAGAATGTATTTTCTCATATTCAACGTGATTACACTTTATTCCCAGGAACAGACAGCTCTGGATTAGAATAAACAGTCACTTCCCTCACACCAGCACAACTAGACAGAACTAGAGACAAGAAGGAGGAACTAATTTATGTCAGCTGAGTCTCTCCAAATATCATCTCATGCTTTGGGAGAAACAAACACAACTTTAAGTAGGGTTTGTGGGGGGGCATTTACCTTGACAGACCATCATTAGTGCAAAAGGCTGGCCCGAAGCCATCAGACAGTGAAACTGACGAGCACCACTAGTGAATGACTCACATCTTCCCTGTGCACAGCTGGGACCTCGGCAACCAGAAAACCAACACTGGGATGCCATTTGCAAAGGCTACTACTACATTTGGCTAGACAACTGTCAATGGAAATTAAGAAAATGAATGCACCTAAACTCCTAGAGGGCTTTCTTCTTGCTGCTACTTATTACTTTCTACAGAAAATTTAAACTGGCCTTCCTAGAGCCAGACCATCACTGTTGGGGTGTCCTGGCAAACCTGCCAGCCTAGGGCGTGGGGGAACAGAGCTGCGCCTGGGAAAACCCCCTCGGTTTATGGTATCTCTATACAAATGTGTATTGGTTTCTCCCTTCCCCCCAGCGGTGCCAGGGGTGTTGGGCTGGCCCCGGGTTCTCTCCCTCCCCATTGGCTGTTGCTGTAAGCCCCACCCCCAGTCCCCGGGACCCGGGAGAATCGAGAGTTCCCAGCCAGACTGCTGCCGGGGACGAGCGCATAAACACCTCCAGCTTCCTCCAGCGTCTCCGTTCTCGCCTTCCTTTGTTCCTGGGGTTCCGGGGGGTCCAAACTAAACCCCCTGTGGACATCGCTGTCTCACCCTAGAGAGATCCAGCAGCCAGAGAAAAGGGTAATTACAGACAGCTTGGCCGGCTTTTAAAGTGTGGTCTAAAATCTGCTATTTTGCTGTGCTAGCTCGGAATCTCACCCCCGAGCTAGCCAGCCATGGCAAGGAGATAAAGAGACACATCACTGGAAGCTGAAGGATATGATCTAATAGAGAAATAAAAACTCTAGTTTGTAACTCAACTCTTAGCACCAAGAATACTTCAGCCAGTATACTAAAAGAACTTTTAAAACAAAGCAGTCTTAAGCCAGAAGAAGCAAATCCATCATTACACCAAAGATAGTGTTTCAGTATCTGCAGATACAAAAATTTTTACAAAATTAATACCAGATTCACTTTTTCTGCTTCAACTTCCACCTGTTCGCTTCTGGGATTTGTTCAGCTGCTCAAAAACCTTCAAAAATTCTCCCAATATGGTCAAGTAGCCTCACTAATACCTAAGAAATTACATGATGAAAGAATTAGTACCTGAGAGAATACTGTAAATTCAATATTGCATTCATTTATGCCATCCTTTGCACACTAAGTCCCTGATTTTCATCAGCCTCTCAACAAACTCCCAGGAGTCTAGACAAGACAGAATGTCACTAAACTGTTTTCAATGTGGCCCATGACATCTCCTTTTTGTTTGGCATGCTTTTGGAGGTCAACTTGTTGTGTGATAAGAACAAGTAGCTACCAAGAAAAACTGACAATTTTTTTTCTGCGTTTGATTTCTAACCAGGTAATTTTAATCCTTACCTGAAACCCCTAACCATCTTTTTAATAAATATATCAGACACAGAATGATTAACTTAATACTGAGGCAGCAACCACCTATCAAACTGAACTGTTCAAGACAGACTACCAGAACCACTGATTTATAAAATATCCACTGCAATTATTAGGGCACAGTGGTTCAAATCAGTCTACTTTCCTCACACAAGGTTCCAACTCAGTCTAGGGTTCCTGGCTCTCCTGGTTTGGCTTTTTTACTCTAGGGAGAAAACATACAACTAACTACACATCACTACAGCACAGCCTGGTAACAACCACTACTCACACTGTCTGGAGCCTGAAAACAGGATGGTTGACAACGCAATTTGTTATGAACTGTCACATGGATCTGCAAATTTCAGAGGTCTTACTGGCTCAAAACAGTTTGTATCAATGTACAGAAAACAGACTCGTATCATTCTAATGAAATTGTGCCTTGTTTGAAAAGACAGTAAAGTTTACAAATTCCAGAGGTCTTTTCCTATGGGCTTTCAAGGGTATAAAAAAACAGCAAGAAACTTTCTAGCAATTCTATCTATAAAGATAAAAGCTGTTGGATAAGTGATTCATCTCTTGTGTTTCACTTAACAAAAGCCTGCCGCCAACAAGCTCTGAGCCAGATTTCAGCCACTGGGGAAGTGGGCATGTTTCCACTGAAGTTTGCAGAATGAGAGGGTCAGAAAGCAGCCTGGCTGCATCTTTAAAGGACTGTAAAAAGATACCCCAAAGGTTTACATGCAAAGCATGAATTAAGGAAACATAATCAATTGTTTCCATTTCCTGTTATATCACAACCACAGAATCAAAATGCTCAATACATAGAAAATTGCAGATATCTCAGAGAAGTTGTAACAAGATGACAATGAACATAGTCAATGAAGATTAAAAAAATATGTTCGGCAAATAATATACAGAATTGACAGAAAAAAGGAACATTTAAAACAAATTTTGATCTTTCATTTATCTTCTGGAGCCCAAAGATTCCCATCTTCATTATTTTTCTAATTTGAAGTATGTTTTCCCAGATCAAATACACTCTTACTTTGCCTTTAAACGCTCCATCACTCCATACTTAGCTAAAGTTTTCACTAGAAGCAAGCTTCATTACTTAGAGCCAGCACATGCCACAGCAAAGACCACAAGACTTGCTAACTCATCTTCACAACCACAGCAACAAGCGCCATCTCCACAGAACTGTCACCCCATCCAGGGCTTCAACGGCCATCATGAATGCAGTGCAGCCAAAATCCACCAACAGATGAGCACCCGCACAAATTCATTTGGACACCAAGTTGTCATCTGCAGCCAACCTGCACAGAAGCTCTGAAGGTTCCTGCTGATATTTCAAACCAGATGAAGGGCTTACATTTCCAAGGTTTACATTAGCTCCTTAACTTTTGCCCAGGACCTTTCTTTTAAGACCCCTAGGCGTAATCTGGATTCTAATAGGAATGTGCTGAATAAAATAGGATCTTGCAGCACCTGACCTGGTCCCCAGTAATAACATAAACACTTTGTCTGCAAGAATTTTGAGATGATGTGTTTTTACAGAGGCTATCAACCTTATCAACAATTCCCTTGCTAGCAGTATCATGAAAGTATCCAACGATGTTCTCTGAATGGCTAAGGAAATTAAATTACATTTGGAGAAATCGTTCTAACTCGGTATTTACGCTTCAGATCCACAACGGCTTTCAAAAGAAAACCAAAGACAGGTAGTGCCATTGGGCTGAATACATCAGCCACAAGCTTAACAGATGAACTGAGAGCTAAACAGCCTTTTCAGTGTAAGTTACTGAGGCCCAAACTAGCTTTTGCGAACCTCTAACAAATGGCTTCTTATTCACTAAGTGTACGTAACCCAGCTGCAATTCCTGTATCATTATCTGTGGAATTTCATGTGTATCCAGAAATTCAAAATAATGCTGACCTGTCGAATGTAGCAACATGATAAACATGTGATCCTGAAACAGGAACATTTTCCGAGAACAACATAAGAAAGTAAAATGATGGGTTTCACTTTTGGTACCAAGTATACCATGTGCCAAGTATATTACTGAAGGGATGCCTTGAAGAAAGGTTTCCCCTTTCAAAGAAAGCAGCACTTTCTTTAGACGTCAGGACAGAGTTATCTAGTCATCAGTCTTCACCTAGATAGAGCAAAGTAAGAATACTACCAGATGAGAGTAAAAGAGCTGTTCTCCTTAGCAGATCAGTACCCCCCATTTACACAGATGTGCCAAGTCAGGCACAGAGTACCTCTGCAAACCTGCACAAACAACGTGATGAGTTCAGAGACAATACCTGAGTGATCCAGACACACTTCCTTCCCTTGGATAATGCTTTACTTCTTTCTATTTCTAACCTACTTTGTATTACAAATCACCTTCACTGAAATTAAAGCGGAACTTCAATCAGAATTATCAAACAAAAATCAGGGATTTTTTTAATACGAGACATTCACATACGTCACATGCAGATCAACTATCATCATTCACAATCCCTGACTTATGCAGATGATCATGTCTAAACATCTGAGTGAAAGCTGATGACTGAGTCACAAATAGATAAATGTTGCATGTTCAGAAGGAAGTCATGTACGTATCTTTGAAAATGAGATTCCTATTGCCTTTTCAAAGTCCATAAATTATTGGTTATTCCCACTTAAAAGCCAAAAAATTCTTTTAATTAAGTCTAGAAAAATCTAACTCAACTTGAGAGCAACAGTGAAACGCCATTACTGCCAAAGTCTTGCAAAAAATGAAGTTTTTCACATAGCCCACGATCACAGATAAGAATTAAAACTCTTACAGAGAAAATAAGAATAGTTTGCCACCACACATCACGCACCACATCTAGTCCTTGTGCCAAAATAAACAACACAGCTAGAGAATCCATGAATATTCTGAAAGGTAAACACTGAGAACATTTAAGGCTTTTTTTAAACTCACTTAATTCTGCCTGTAATATTCTCCTTCTAATTGTCTTATCTGTGAAATCTGGCTGATAGTGGAAAAAAATGTCAACACCCACTGGATTATGCCATTGCTTGTGGTTTTAGACTGCATTGTACTGTGATTGCCTAAGATCTAATGCTTATTTTACTGGCTCAGTAATACTACTAATCTTTTCTGTAAATTCAAAGAAACAAATCTGTCAATCCTTCAGCTTGCCTTTTTACCTCCTTAGGATTTATAAGCACCTACCTCCAGTCTGGTGTTACCATTTACTTATTTACCTCTAGCACAAAAAATAAATCACCAGAAACAGACTTAAATGAAGCTAGACTCAGTTCCAGTCCATTTTCAGTCATCTGAGCAATTGCCTGTTAAAAATCATGGGTTTCCCCAACAAGCAAGAAAATGGGCAAGCTGTTACTTCAGTTGAAATTCTACATTACAACTCCTAAAATTTTGTTAGTCATACACAAGTAGCAGCACTAAGAGCAACACCACAGTACTTTGTGTGCAAGAGATGAGACAGGCATAGAATGTGAGCATTCATTAAATCCCATAGTACTTCGACCAGACAACAGTTCCGCTGACCGGCTGCAGATGTAAACAGCCAGCCAGTCCGAACACACCTCAGTGATAGGTAAAGCAAATTAGCAAAGGGAACTGATCTGTGACATTGCTCAGTAGATTGTAGCTAGCATATGTGACCAGCAACAAGAAAGAAGGCACCTAAAGAAACAATATATGATAAAAAAGCATCCAAAGTTGGTACAGTAAGCAAAATTGAAAGACAGATTAAGCACCACATCTGCATATACAAATCCAAATTGGCCAGGTAAGGCAAAATGCCACTACCAGACTGAGAAGCAAAGCAACACAAAATCTGCATAGGACTGTAGAGACAGCTGTAGAAGTCACACCTTTTCCCAAAACACCGCAAGATAAAAAGACTTCTTTCAGTATCACTGAAATCAATGATAACGGCTCAGTAACTGAATATCTACAAGAGGGTGCAAGCAACACATAAACAATCAGTACCAAGGATGTGGTCTTGCCTCCTTGGCATTCAGATCAGCAGACTGACAGTCTTTTGAGTGACCTCACCCAAGGCACAGAACGTGCCTCGCTTCCAAGGACTTAAGACACTGGTGGTAATAGCCACCAGAGCTTAGAAGCATTAGTAAGAATAAAGCGTTTACTCATATAGTTCTCTTTATTGATTTTCTAATGCTATTTATCAGATGAAAACAAAAGAAGATATCCCAGGTGGTGGTGCTGTCCATGCTGTACAGACAATTGGCAAATGCTGTGAAAATTGCAAAACTGTACACCACCATTTCTATACACAAAAGGCTCTACTACTGTGGTAGATGCAACCTGAAAACCTTTGACATAGTAATCATAAGTGAACCTAAAACTTAGAAGAATCTGGTAGTTTTCATCATATCTACATAGATTACAAATGTAGTTGGAAAAAATAATTGTTGATTGACACTTCTAATATTGCAGCTGGGAAGGATCTTCTAGATAGTGAGCATACCTGACTTTAAACCTCAAGAAAATACATCACAAAGCTGATGACATCTAAATTGCAATCAATCTTTAATCAGCACATTATTGAACACTTCCACCACACAAACAGTTAGCAAAGTACCACAGAAATTTGCTAATTTTCTCATCAATTACCTACAAACCAAAGCCCTATGATTAAGAAACCACAGTGGCCTCTAGCTACTTCCCAGCAAGAGATTTATTTACAGCACACAGCAGAAAGACGTCCTATTACCAAAACATTTATCACATACTATCACATATAGGCCTCTTACTATAATACTATGAAGTAATTAGTAACACCTGAGCACAAAGAAGAGTTCACATCTGCTTAGTTTATAAATGAAAAAAAAGAAAAAACAAATTCAACAAGGAGATGAAATGAAACCATTTCATTAGCAGAGAAAATCAGAAAAGTAGAGAAAATGTTTTATTAAAAAAAATGCAGAAGCCTACATGCCCAAAAATTTCTCTTCACATCAAAAGGAGCTAAGAAACATCACATAATTCACGGGAAAAGAAAAAAATCAATATGTCAAAAGCTGAATTCCTCTTCTATTTCGGTTCTACCTATTAGCCTCTCAGAAGGTTCTGGAAATGAAATAAACTAGCTTCATTGGTGGTTTTGTTTTGAAACCAAGTCTTGTCCTTTTAAACACAGAAAAATATCTGCAAAGGTACTGAAATCAAGAGCCATGCACTGGATTTTTCAGATAACTTCCAGAACACAGCCCACCAATATTGTCATTCCTCTTCACCTGGGATTCTCCACTCTGTCTAGGAAAAAGATGTGTTGTTATCCTTATTAAAAATCTATATCCATTGCATTGGTTCATTTTGAAAAAGGTAAATGAAGAGGAAACAGCTGCTAAAAGAAAACGGAAAAAAAAGGGGAGGAAAAATTATGTAATATTTGGTGATATTTGGACCCTGTACACTAACATAAATGATTTGTACGCATATGCCGGCGTCTACTCAGATCGTTAACACAAGGCATGTTTTCCATATGCAAATTACACATACTGCAAATTCCAGTCTAAACGCTGTACATACTCACCTTCCCTCCTCCTTTCCCTCCTTTAGTTGGAAGTACCACCTTCCCTTGTCATGACAAGTATTTTAGTCAAGATATGCCCACAGGATGCACGCATGTGTACACACATATGCATCTACACAGCATTCAGGGCCCAGAGACAAGCCTGTTTTGGCTGCAGATGGTTAAGAAATCAGGGGAAAGAACTAATCTCTCACAGGTTTAATTCTGGGTATTAAACATCAAAAGTTTTCAGAGGAAAATCCTAGCTACCTGGTAGCTTCTAGATGTGCCAGCCAAAAATGTTACAAAATGTGCTGGAGTTTCTCTTTCGCAATAATTGATCTCAGTCCAACGGCCAACCTCTCTACACCCAGCACGTTAATCTACCTCCCAGTCCATCCAGCTGGAGCAGAAGGTCGGGTCTATTTAGCTCAGCTAGGTATTATATCTCCCATTTCACATAAATCAGATGATCCTGGAGCACACAAGACCAACTCTGCAGCTCACAAGACTCCCTGAACAGGTGGGGTTTTTTTTGATTGCACCAGACACTAACATCATTTCCGCCACCATGCCTGGTCCCAGAAAGAAGGTGGACACAAGACTAACAGTGGCCACAATATGTGGCCACAAAACACATTATTGACACTAAATGCTGCACTTGCTGGGCCTGCAGTGGTCCCCACCACAGCTGTTCTTTGCTGGCAGCCGCTATCAGAGGATGTCACACCCTCCACATAGGCAGTGGAGGAAGGGACACTCAATGGGCAAAGAAGGAAGGAGAAAAAGTATAATTTCTCCTACTGTTCACATTGGCTTATAGCTTTTCCTATCCAAATCAGCCCTCCCTGAGGATCTCCTTGCTCCCCTTCCTTCCTGTGTGCCTGCTGCTGGGGACCTCAGCTTCCCACTCTGCTTCTAGAGTCCAGCAGATGTGACATCATGTTAGAAACACCCCACCTTCATAGACAGAGGAGGAAAAATCTCCAGCTAGTGAGTGAAACTTTTCCCCAGCTGTCCCAGGACAATATGTAGGTAGCAAAATGGTATATAAAAAAGTTAAGGAGATGGCCTTATTATTACATAATTTTTCAATTTTTTCTAGATCCATGTATCTGAAACCAATATGCTACAGTATGCCACAGACCTAAGCGTGATATTAACTCTTTTGTATAGCCTTTAAAGTGAACTCAGTAGAGTTTTATTTGCATGAAGAACAGAGCTATTGCTAATTTGTCTCAAGTAGCATGCAGTCCTGAATTTTTTTCCTATGGTCCTAGTAGTAGTATTTTTGAAGGAAAAGAAAGACTTCATTAACCGTAAATACCTTAAAAAAATTCAAGGAGGTAAAATTGAGTTATGAATGTCTATTGAGCTTGGAAACACTAATATTTAGTTCAACAAAGGCACATGCGTTCTATATAATACTTGTGTGCTATCCATAATCAGTATTCTGTTTCCCTGCACTTGAATAATGGTATATTCTTAAAGGATCAAGAGAAGAATAAACAGCTTTACATGAACAAGTGAAGGGCCTTGAAGGGAAACCATATGAGGAGTGACTGAAGTCACTTGGTTTGTTTAGCCTGGAGGAGACTGAGGGGAGACCTCACTGGGGTCTTCAACTTCCTCACGAGGGGAAGAGGAGGGGCAGGCACTGATCTCTTCACACTCGTTACCAACGACAGGACTCAAGGAAACTGTATGAAGACGAGTTGGGGGAGTTCAGGTTGGATATCAGGAGGGTGGTTGGGCACTGGAACAGACTCCCCATGGAACTGGTCCCAGCACCAACCCTGTTGGAGTTCAACAGGCATTTGAACAATGCTCTTGAGCACATGGTGCTACTCTTGGGGTGTCCTGTGCAGGGCCAGGAATTGGACTCCATGATCCTGATGGGCCCCTTCCAACTCAGCATATTCTGTGATTCTATGATGCCATGAAGTTCCCAGAATTATTCCATGTGGGGAAAAGACCACTGAGTGGTTAATATCTCCACTGAAAACTTAGAGCATTGCTGTCATCCTGAGAAGTACCTTGTAAAAAAGCATGTTTGTTTTTCCTAGCTCACAAAAATTTAGCAGCAGTTTTATGTTAAAAGAATATTACCGCAGTTCGGGACCTTCATATCCAGCAAGGCTGTCCTCTTATTGTTGTCATCTATGCAATATAAGTCCTGAGTTTCTGTGGAAAACTTGGTCTCATGAAATTTCTTGATCCACATGATTTCACAGGAACATTTGAATGGATTGTCCACCAATATCCTACAGGAAAAAACACCAATTTAGAAGGCAGAATGTGTCATGCGTAGACAAAAATGAGGGGCGGGGGCTCCAAGCATTCAGCTGGGTGAAAATACAAGTTGAATCCTTTAGTTAGGAAGGTTAAGGAAGGCAGGTTGAAGCCTTTCATTAAGAAGCATAACACATGCACCCTTGGTAAACTCAGTGCAATGTAAGCTGCCAAGCTGGTAACAGTCCCATGTAGGGAATTAAGCTCTGCATGCACTGAGGACCCAGAATATCAAAGGCAGGAGAGATCACCCAGGGGATTTGGCTGCTGTTTCCAATTCACCAGTCTAAATCAGGAGTACGTGGAGAATGGCCACTCAAGAAGCTCCATTTTATTTCAGAAATCAAGAAAAGATTAGAATTCTTCTCTTCTACACCTCAGTCACCACTCAGTTACCTCAGAAATGGTTTATTGCTGTGGTGTGGTAAATTCTTTATGAAGTCAAACAGTTTTGGATCACATGCTCTAACAAATTTTAATCACAAAAAAGGATTGTACCTAATCTTTAAAATTCGTCTGCTACAACACTCTGGAAAAATCTCACAGTAAAACCACAGGCAACGTCATGAAGAAATACTAACTGAAAAAAAGGCCCTGAAACAGAAATTGATACAGTACACTGCAAGGAATTTAAACCACAGGTCAGCAAACTTACCAAATTCTAGTTTTAAAATTTAATAAAACTACACAAGAATGTAATGCTATTACACACAAGTTAAATATGAACAGAAATTGTCTACCTAAACAGTGACCAATTATTTTTTTCTTCTACTGGCATACATGAGATCCAATAAAGTGGGTGAGCAAGTGTCTGTTTAAGGCATTTCATTACCAGGAGAACAATCATTCTTAACAAAGTTTCATGGGTATTTTTGATGTAGAGAAGCTCAAGTTTCTTACAGCATCTATGCTCATAAATGCCTCCTGAAGACATTAAGTGTGCGAATCATGAAAAAAATCATCTTATCAGAGCCATAACCTGTTCCCCCAGAAGCCACTTCAAGTTCTTTGAGGAGAAACAATGGCAGGGGTCCATAAACATGTCTGAAGGAGCAATTTGTATTCACAGAAGTCATCCACTGGACTTTAGCACCACCACAGCATGGACAAAAATTGTTTGTGCAAGACATTGTATGAACATGATCATGCCTTGGATCAAAGCCTATGACATGCTTTTTCAAAACAGTGAGATTTACTTTCATCTTCTGTTACATCCTGCGTACATTCCATTTCCTGGTAAAGAGAAACTTCACTTGACCAATGGCTGAGCAGTCTTCTTCTACTGTTTTACTTTGTGCTAAACCCATCTGAGGAGTTAGGCACATCATTGGCAGGATGCTGGCTGCATAATGACCCTCTACAGACACTTGTGTGAAAAAAAAAACCTGACCTATGAAAAGCAAATTCCGAGTCTTTATCTTGTTTGCTCTAATTTTACAGCTGCCGTTCACTTGTTCTAGAAGAAACCTTTCAAAGTGGCATCTCCTTCTCTGTAATACCTGGTGAATATCCTCTACTACACCTTATCCTAAACTTCTCATCCCTTTATGTTTTGATTTGCAAGAGTACCAACAAGACAAATATACTTGTTTCTCAGATTTAGGGGGAGTTCCTCAGAAGCTATTTATGGCAACGTTCATATCCCAGATTCACCTATCAACACTCTTCCTTCTCTCCTGTTTCTGATCTTCCAGCTATGTATTAACCACTTATCAACAGAATTGTTCAACTATACTGATTTTATCACTGCTTGTCCTCCTTTCAGGCTCTGCTTTTATCCCTCCACTTTCACTCCCTCATTTCCCCCACATCTGTTTATCTCACTTCATCACAACATCTGTTTGAGTAACTTCAATTTGTCTAGTCCTACACTCCCTTTCCCAAGCCCACAACACTCTATCTCAATTTTGTATCCCCTTTTTCTCTCAGCTTGTACCTCATCATGCACTGCCTCCATACCTCAAATACTACTCTGTTTAACCTTCCCACTATCCATTTTTCCCATGTCTGGCTCACTCCCACTACCCTTGCCCTGCTTATTCATGCAGAAGCAACAGAGCAACAAAAGGCATGGAGCAATGGGAGAGCTTTGCAACTACCTAGTCTCTTCATTAAGAGAGCTCAGCGACTGTCAAGTTATGAAAGACAATTGCAGTGAGCAGTGCTCCCTGGGCCATAAAGAAAATAATTATACCAATCTAATACTCAACAAAATATACCTTAGGGGCATAACGTCTTTTTGTGGCACTGAGATTTGCTCATTTCACTTCTCACATGCTGAAGTTCACCAGAAGAGGCCTAGGATAGCACATCTGGTGCTTCTTACTTGGACTGGCACTTTGGACAATTTCTGACTCTGCTCTGAGATCCAGGAGAGCAACCTCCCTCTCCTCTGCAGCCCCAGCTCTCCCAGAACTCCTGCAGGCTCTCTGCATATTAGCAGAGAATGCACAGGATGACCAAAATTTTGGAACATACATCAATAAGAAAATCATTGTATATAACAGAGAATAAAAATGTTAATATTGAAACAACCAATAAATTAATGTTTACCAGTGCTTTCATCGTTAAACGATTATATGAAGCACAGTGCAACTCAAGAATCTGAGAAAATAAAAATACTCTTCAACAGCCAGGCACAAGCATACAAGCTGTGTAGCCACTATAAGAATATGAGAGACAATCTTCACATGAAGATCTGCAAAAGACTGTATTTTCACTAGGTTCAAACACTTAATATAAATACTAGTAGTTTTGTGTGAAGTAATCACATAAGAAAATATCTTAAAGCTGAAGGAAGAGGCTATTTTGACCTCTACATTGTTTTAAAATATATACCTAACCTTCTTGAAGCCCTGGAATGAAAATTTCTCTGCATTTAAGTGTCCAGCATTGATGCTTTCTTTGGACCAGAATTTCACTCCTAATTCCTGATGGACTTCTACCTTTAAGAGAACAAACTTCGAACTGTTATTCTTATATTCCAGCCAAAAATGAACTTATACTTCAAGAAATGACAACTTACAGATCAGACAAACCCAGATGGCGAAAAGGCTTCTTGGACAAACTTGAGAGCTTGTTTCTGGATAAATTGCTATGGCAAAAGACAAAGATTGCATTAATTAGAATTGCTTCTTCTTACACTAAAAATACAGTTTGTATCTCTTGGAAAAGTAATTAAGAACTTGAACCAGCTCTAAAAGTCCTTTGACTTCAGTTGTAAAAGGATAGTGTTCAGTCTTACTATATGGTTTGAAGGGTTTCAAGAGCTTGAATCCAGTCAGCATCTAACACCAAATACATTCAAAATCAAACTCAACAGGGATCAATATTTTCACTTTTAGCACTTTGTCAATTATGGAAAAGCAGCAGATTTAACTGTGTTTCAAAAGTATTTTGTAAAGTCCAGGTGTTAATTATATGCTCAATTTATTCATGTGAAATGGGTGTATCCCTTTCTTTGATGCTGCACCAAACTCTGTACTCATATAAGCCCTCCTCACATGCTAGCACACATCCACATCAGAGCTTTTTAGTTGTTCTTTTCAAATTGCATGTGCAATATGCACCGACATGGAAGATCAAAAGGAAAACTGTAAAATGCCTGTATTGGGCTTTTTTTATGTCAATTAAGCATTTACGGTTTCCAGTGGTAATTAAGTGAAAGGTCCTCTCCCATTATGCAGAGCAAAGAAATGTTTATCTGAACAGAAATACTCCTCCCCTCACAAGCTTACAAAACTGCTTTCTCCACCCCAAAGCAAAATAATGATGTTTTTGTACAGTCTTATCAGTCTACCAATTAAAGATAGTGAGAGCAGTAAACTGTTTAACTGCCAGCAGTAAAGTGCAAATCAGCATTATGAGCCAAAATACCATGAGTTTTATGTGGTATTATAAAGGCGCCATAGGGGCTTCCACACTTAAAGTTGCATTGCATTTAAAAACAGGGATTAAATATATATATGTATATTTTTTAATCTGACTAAAGAACACAGCATCTACTTCCCAACTTTCAGTCACTGATCTTTGAATACAAGATAATTTTCACATAAATTACAAGTTGGATCTTCTACAAATGTTTAAAACAGAATCAAAGAGATTATATTTAATCACTGATTCCTTCTGGCAAACAAGAGCCTGAAGTTTACAAACTGACTGGTCCTCACATGTGAGAGCAAAACATAGGAGCTACTATTTCACTAGTCAGGTGAACTGCACTGCCCTATGGCAGATGCTGGTGGAAATGTCTCATGGACCCTGGTGGGATAACTCACCATTAAAGCACAATTTGCATATAAAACAGAAGTTGTGTTTAAGCAAAAACTGTCACTATGCCTTTCTTCCTAGTATGCATATGCTCTGTGTTGGGAGGTTGAATAAAAGAAGCTGGATCCTCATACCGACTTGGGCTTTTGCCTCCAGCATGGAGCCACATCAAACCCCATCCCTCCATGGGCAACTCCTCACTCACCACGCAGGAGAATCCCTCCTGCTCCCACACTGACAAGCAGCACAGGTGGAAGGCCCTGTGGTACTGCCAAACAAGGCATGCACCTGCCTCTCCTATCTGCAGAGCAAATAAATCCTACCTTTCCCAAAAGACAACCAGATACACAGTGGGCTTTACCTGCAGACCACTGCTAAAAAATTTATCGCCTTAAGCAATACTTTGACAGTAAATTTAATTGTCTATATATTTTTTATAAAGTGAGTACTTTTTATTGACTACAGAAATGCCTACCATCATCTCCTGAATTCATGCTAAGTGAAAAAAAATCACTGCCAGATTTATTTTGAAGTAGTTAATGATCACACTTCCACTTCCATGGAAAGAGAGTATGAATTAATTCCCCAATTCAACCACACATAAAAAGACCACGGTGAGCAGCCCAAAGAAAATCCATCTGAGGTTCTAAAGAGTTTTTTTCTTATAGAAAAAAAAGTCAAGAATACAGAGCCTGGCCCCAAAGCTAAACTCAAGGGGAGGACCCAAATTCAGTCAAAGCATGCCTGTATTTTACATGAAAATATCAAGCTCACTTTCAACTTGCTAGCCCTAATTCAGCTGAAAGCAAACTGGTGGCAATATGAGTAGAACAAAACCAGACTGAGAAGCTGCACAAAGATTTACAGAGCTAGCAACATGGGGACAGTTCTATCATCTGTAGTGCTTCTGAAGAGGGAAGGCAAGAAAGGAGGGAACAGATCTAAGGAGAACTGGGGGGAAGAGGTGAGGAAATGGCCATTTTGCTACACTCAGTCTCCCTCCACAGGCAACAGCCTGCTCTGCCTATGGCTGGAACTAGCCCTGTGTGCAAACAAGGGTAAATCTGCAGCAAGGTTGGTCTCAAATGGTTTCCTTTGGCTGCCTTACCTAAACCTGAACAGTGTAGAGATACAAACACATTTTAATACCTGGAGCTGTATATATACATTACACTCACAATCTATGATTCAGCAATACACTTAGATGCAGCCTAGCAGGTAACAACAACAAGTTTTTAAAGTTTTTGTAAATTGGCACTTGCTGTGAAATGTTTTCACATTTAAAGGCATTGACAATATACCATGTGTGTGTATTACACAGATCCATTAAATTACTGTTAGCAGCACATAAGCTTATAAACTACAGCACTACTAAAATGAGACTGTTGCCTAATTTGAGTCTATGGGCAGTGAAAACACCAGAATTAGATGAGCAAGTCTATTAATCACACTTCAATAGCATCTATTAGGACATTTATTTTCCTATTGTTTATGTTACCACTCAAATCTTTTCATGATAGATAACTTCAAAAAGATACCTGGACTACATAAGCTTTCCCAAGAAAACAAGGAAATGACAAAGAAGGGATTAAGGAAATGTGTGTTAATAAGTTTATTTTAAACTGGTACTCTTGTATGATTCATAAAATAAATACTACTTTCATATAATATAGCTCCTTAACTATATCAAATGATTTTTCATAGAACAAAAAAGAAAGCTGTAACAATATCATAGCAAAATTAATGCTTACACAGTTACATCAATCTTCAGAAAAAAGCTTTTTGTTTTCTTTAGGGGATAGTAAAAAATTTGTTTCGAAATAAAATGAAAAACTTCTCAAAGACCTGTACTCATACATTACCCTTGCAAAAAAAAATTATTTTAGCTCTTAATAGTCTTCACTGTCCCAACCACAACAGGAGCTATACTTCCTTGATAGGCAGTCAACAGGATTTTTATTGCTGATGACAACGAGCCATGATTCACTGGGGCTTTCAGAAACATTTTAGTGTGCATAATGACTTGCCAAAGAAAACAAACAAATGCATTTTGCAGGGATAACAGATCAGCCTTGGTAAAAAATACCTCCATACGTATTGCTCTGTCCTGTGCATCTAGAGCAGCTGGTGCCACTTAATATTTTCCATCTCATCTGGGCTTATCCTATGTCTTCTAACATGACTAAACCCCCACCAAAAGAAAACACAGTACGAGACTGGATAAGCTCCTGGTTCATGATGTAAGTATTCTGCATAAAGAATTCATCTACATCAACGGAACAGATGTCAAGTCAGTCTAATTTGTTTCTAACAAGGAGCTTCATGAGTTACAGCTCTAACAAAGTCTACTTACCAGCAGATACATATCCCCAGTTTGACTGCATGCTCCAGCAGAAGCTCTTCCTACAGCTGAAACATTTTAAAGGCATCTTATCCCAGTGGGTTCTGTAAAGCCTAGCAGCTCACATATGTACAGTGATACCTTTCCATTAAGTGGCAATGTTAATAGGATCTCTCTGTTCTGTTCAATGGTCAGTTTCCTGAAAACTTTTTTTTTACCTGAGTAACTTTTGGTTAGAAGCAACCACTGGGGACAAACACACTTGGCAACTGCATAAAACCCACTTCCCGAAGGCAACAGGCAAAATAGCATCTCAAGAGGATCCTAACAGTTGTCGCACCTCTGTGGTGTCTATCTGCCCAGTCAGCTAGGAAGTTCTTCCAAAATTCTATTAATCTTGCCACAAACTAAACTCCTTATTTCCCACACTGTACTCATGATTACGGAGAGAACTGATAGCTTTCCTCATCATAATTACTCTTCTTTTAAAGATAAGATGAGCACAGAAGCATAGAATCATAGAATAATTTGGGTTGGAAGGGACCTTTAAAGGTAATCTAGTTCCAACTCTCCTGCCATGGGCAGGGATATCTTCAACTAGACCAGCTTGCTCAGAGCTCTGTCCAACCTCACCCTGAATGCTTCCAGGGCTGGGGCATCCACCGTGACCCTGGGCAACCTGCGCCAGCATTTCACCAGCCTTATTGTAAAAAACTTCTTCCTTGTATGTGATCTAAATCAACCCTCTTTCATTTTCAAATCATTATTCTTTGTCCTATTGCAATGATGTATGTTCCTTTTCAATCTTCTCTTCATTGCACTGAACATACTCAGGCTCTGAGCCTCCTTATATTATCTGCTTTACAAGCTCCTTATGGCTCCTTTTCTCTTTGCACCATCTTTCAAGATGAGTAGATTCAGTGTCCTAATCTATATACAGTATTCCAATAGATTCCCCCACAGCAGCTAGGGTAATGGGGAAGAGATGTAAAAATGTACCACAAAATTCCTTTTGATCCCAGTCTTGAATTTGCTTTGTTCTGCTTCATTGCACAGAGAGAGAATCTCACTTCTCTCCCAGCAGAGCCACTAAATCTTTCTCTGCAAATATGCCCCGCAAACAGTATGTTCTTACTGCATATTTCCACAGCCAGTGCACATGCATTTGGCTTTATGGAGTTTCATAGCTTACAACCATAACTCACTGAGCAACTGTTACACAGGCAAACACTTGAATTTACTCTGGAACATACTTCCCTTATATTACCAACTGAGTACAGTAAAAGTTCTTTATTAAAGACTATATGAACTAATACAAGTTTCACAGGCTCACAAGATTGGTTCGCACTCCTCTGGTGACTGTTCCACATTAAGGACAGCAATTACCGTCTAGGCAGAAATGGACATTCATGTCCACTTCCCTACACAAATTAATTACTGTCCTTTGGAAAATACAGGTTGGAAAGTGATTCCATCTCATGAGCAAAGCAAACAAATCAATCCTGTGTTACGTTCAACAGTTCTTTCCTTTTACAAGGAAGTATCTTACAAAGCCAAGGTTTGACATTATGTGTTCCCAATCTCATTACGATAAAAGCAAAGGGTTTGGTTATATGCTAATATATGTTAGTGTTCATCTATTGAAGATGTATGGACTAAAGCACACAATCGGAGTATTTGCCTAAAACAGGGTACTTGGGAGGAACTGAGCCACTCACATGAGCTCAGTGTTTTATAGGACTACATCCACAGTTTCCCATGTAAGTAGCAAAGTGAGCTACTCTGTCTGTCCCATTAGAAGGCACAAAAGTTGTATTAGAAAGAGAACTTTGATCAGTTCAGCCTTTGCTAAAGCATAACAAATCTAGGAAAACATAGTCAAAAAGCTGCACAGGTACAAATTCTGCTTCCTGAAGGTCATAAACTACAAATCACATTTGGGTGTGAAAGCAACAGCATTCCTGTATTCTGCTCTGGGTGCATTAGTTCTGATCTTGAGCGAGCTTTCAAAGTGAATCAACCCCAGGACTTCAGTTCATGGTCGTGTCACAGTCTCTGGGCACGTATACTCGTCAAATGATATTAGCTGTGCTCCATGCATGCAACTCCTGCACTGCAGCTGCTAAAATATGTTCAGCTCATCGAATCAGACTAGAGCTAGTCAAACCTGTGTCAATGAGAGTGATGCACAGTGTGGACATCATACCCTCCAGAGAAGCACTCTTTCTGCTACATTACTTATCACAAAAGACACAGCCAAAGTACACTGTTAGAGACAGGATAATGAACTGGATGGTCTTTTCACACATTATGTTTTTATGATCCGCCAGTCCCTTACCAAATATATCTTATTTAAGGGCAATTAATGATAGAAGACCACTCTAAGTCTGTCTTGTTAAAATATTTTTTTATGAAGCAAATGGTAAGAGATAGAAGTAAACTAACAATAAATAAATTAACATGAGTTGGGCAGTTTTGACTTAGAATGAAGACACTATTCTTACTCACATGTATTGTAGGTTCATGTTTTTCACAAAAGCATGACGGGACACAAATCTCAAGCCTGAATCCACCACAGTCCTGGGAAAATAAATAAAGCTGTTAGAATTTGTATTTAAAATACAAAGGAAAGTGTAATGATAATAACTATTAAAATAAGAGTTGGGATGAAATCTCTACAAGGCTCAGCTGCAAGATTTACAACTTTCCTCAGTAACACACGAAGTTCGGCATACAGTTTTATAAGGTTTCTACATGCTTCCGTAAAAGAAATACAGAAAAAATAGCTTTATAAAATGTATCCCATACTCACAGATTTTTAAGTCCAACATAAAATCCAACCTCATTGTCATTGATACTTTCTAAATTTCGCTGATTTGCGATGTAACTGTTGAAAAAGCAAAACAGAAAGAAGTATGTAAGTGGATCCTTCCATGACTTTGACTGTTCAGAGATCATGCACTGATGTATGAAAGTCAGTAATGATTGTTGACCTACTGCAATTAGTTCAAAGTCCTAATTAGACCAGCTGCAGAGCAGAAATGCTCCTTAAAATCTTCCTCATCATTTAAATGGTACTTTGTGGGACAGGGGAGCAGCTCAGTTTTACACAGGGGAAATGAAGAAAGCAAGTCAACCTGAAGGCCAAATAAAGCTGCATTACAATATCATCATTCTCCAAAACACGTCTCCTCATGGATTTAACAACAACAAAGTGGACAAGTTTAAAGGTAATACTGGAGTTACCCCTACTTACAGTGAGGGACAATCAGAACTCCCCAGTCTTTTCACTCATGTTGTTAACTTAATCACTTCTAACACTTATTTCTTCCCTGACACAAAGTAATTTCAGTTCTTTTTACAGGGTGTGGCAATGAGAAAACTGAGAAAAGAGAGGTTGCACTTCATGATGTTATATACACAAGCAGTAATTAAGAGAAGAGAAACTGCCATATTAGACCACAGTGCTGAGACCACTTACATATCATTTACCTCTGCCTGAAAGAATGCAGGCATGCCTTTGTATTATCACCATGCGAGATCTATGAATACCCAGTGACATCCCATAGACTGGAAATTAAAATGTTCACAGCAAATGTATCATTACTTCTTCTGCAGGAAGAAAACGTTTCACCCTGCAAATCATACAGTCCAGGAAGAAGAAATCAGTAGAAACTGCAATTTTTCTGACATTATGGGCACAAAAGTATGCCTGATTTAAGGCATGCCTTGCTAAAGAGTCCACACATTTCAAAAGATAAGCCCAGTCCCAGAAAAACTTAAACAGAGATTGTCATGTGTTTTCCCAAGCATCACAAACTAACCAAAGACACGGGTTCTCCTAAAATGAATTAGTCTTTCTTTGCTAGAAGAAAACTTTTCTTCATTCTAAACATTTTTTAGAATGTATTTAAAGGGAATTCTGGTGAATTAGTAAGAAGGTGTATTGCTCTTTCAAAGGCAATCCATGTACCTCAGCTGATTGTGTTAAGAGAAATTTACTGTGTTTCTAAATCCCAGCAGAAGCCTGAGAATCCCATAAATTGGGTTGGGCTCTCCTCCAAAGCTGCAGTGCTGACTTGGGCTATGCTCTCACCACGCACCAGGAAAAGTAGAAAGTTTCCCCTAATGGCATCCATTGTCCCTTGGGAAAAAGAAGGGCAGTAAAAAAACCATGCATGATGCTAGATGGAACACATTACTACAGCATCATATGACATCGACTGCTCTGCAAGACTTTTCAGAATAAGATTAACACAGTGTACCCATTAGAAGATTAAGAGTCCTTTGTTTTTTGTGTTTCCTTTCTTGAATTTTTAAGACAGCCTGATCTACTATCTTGGCATTTACTAATCTACTTTGTTTGCTTGCGTTTTTGTGAGTTGGTAAGTTTACCTATTTTGCCAAGTAACAGGGATGAAATAGTATATAAAAATCTATCAATTCTTTCATCTAAGAGTCCTGCAAGTCAATGATAATACTTCCTCTAAACATGCCCTGAAGAACTCATTCTTCAGTTATCATCTTCTCTTGTCACTTGGACCTCATAACGCTAAAATAAAGTTACGCAAAAGGTTTCAAAGATACCTTTCTCATCCTGTCCTCAGTTATCAAACAACAGGAATCCTGTCAAGGTCAGATAGAGATATGGAAATCATGTAAGCAGGAATTAAGGAAAATGGACAGTGAAACACAAAGTATGAAGAGACTCAGATGTAAAGAAAAGAAACAGAATAACTAGTTGCACTAGCTAAGAATTAAGCCATAAAAAAAAAAAAACCTCACTAACACTGCCAAAATGCAGATCCATCACTTAAACACAGGTATCACCCATCCAAATCTGACACTGCAGTTTTAATCACACAAACATTCAACCAGAACCACTCACTACAAGAAACTCCAGAACCTTACATAACCTACTGTGTTGCGCAAAAATTTGTTAATGTATTACATCCTGTGTTAAGCCTCAGTGTAAAATAGTTCAGCTCTGCTGAAGCCAATGAAGCTACCACAGTTTACATCAGACAAAAATCTTAGTATGAGCACACAATCTCTATAAAAAGATTGGTATTGGTCCACTGGGAAATAGACCAAGCAGATTATATTTGTAAAGTAGTAGCATGAGTTTATGGTACCTTCTTTCCTTCTCTTATTGCATCCCTTAGAAGAAACCCTAGGTGAGGGAGAGCAGGGCATTCTTTACTCTGAGCTGGTACTAGTTTCTTTAAGATGAATGATTTGTTGTTTTAGTTCCCAGCTGAAAGAACCAAAAGAAACCATTCCTTTTCCACAACCATACTGGTTGGGACCCAGAACTTTTGTCTAAGTGCAACTAACTCAATAACTGCTCTGCAATACACCTGTAAAAACACTCTCGGTACAGAACACAACAGTAAAGCAAAGTTCACACAGTTGGAAACCCTTGAAGAAAGAGTGGACAAGACGTAATTTACCATAAAGAGGTCACATCTTCTTACACTTCCTTACTCACTTAACAAGTCTGTTTCAAGTTCAGCCTTTGCAGCTATGTCATAGCAGTGAGAAAGAAAAGAGTAGAATGATGTAGCTGTACCCTGTAAGGAGAAGTTGCTCTTGTGTTTAATTTAGAGGGAGATCTGAAATAAAACCTCTCCCTAACTGAAGTCTATTTTTACCTTCTTCACAACTACTCTACCTTAATGTTACTTATCATCAAACATTAATACTCTAAAAGCTTTGACTTGCAGTGGGCGACGCTGAGAAATGTAATTTGCCTGCTTGCCCTTAAGAATATCCACCCTATTCTTTAACTGATCATTTTTACTGTAGCAAAAAGAAAAACATACTGACTCATGGCTGGCTGAAGTCACGTGAAGAGCTTGGAAGCTCCCACCACACACCACAGCAGTGCAGCACTGCCAGAACCTGGCTGGATAGCACCAGACAGACCACACGTATCGGTTCACAAATACTGGCTGCTGCCTCTAAATCAAGCCTGCAGCTGCCTACAACGATATTTGCTTGATTATACTATAGCATTCTGCATTTCCTTCAATGAGTAACCAGTAAACAACAATTGTCTTCAGACCTTTAGTTTAACCTCCCCATTGTAAACTACAGCTTAATTCTAATAAAGGCATTCAGAATCACACAACCAGGTTGCACATTGCAACCTACAATACCATGTTCATCTCGTCACACTTCAGTGGCTGCTGAATAGTGTCACATGCACTTCACCACTGCTACAACATTTTGGAAACAATAGTATAAAATCCTAACCTGTAAGAATCAACTCCTCCAAATAAGACCTCCCTTAAGAGGGTGGTCTTCACTTTTGCTCATTACAAGAGTGAAAGGCTACAGATTATGTTTAACATCAGTGAAGCAACTTCTGAACTGCAAGAGCATTAAGAGTAAGTGGGTTCTGATCTTTAAAGCCATCTAGATTATTTTACTCTGTAGTAATTTCAAAAAAGGATTTCATGCCAACTTTCAAATCTTTTCCGTAACCTGAATAAAAATGGCCAGCAGAAATACGCCTTTCTAACTTACTGTATTTCCTACACTCCATTTGGAGCTACAAGGACATGCTGGAAAAAAAACTAGCACATGCTGGTCTTAACAACAAATGCAAGCAAATAACACTGTAGTGCAGCTCCAGAAGTATTCCTGTTGCCAGAAACTCCCTTTATGGGAAACATATTTTCTTAACACTCCAAAAAATAAATGAATTATATGTCTAGCTCTAGTTCATACAACTGGGGAAAAAAGTTTTTTAAATTAATAAACACTCACTGGTGAAATGCTTCTGAACTTTGGGAAAACTTTATATTCCAAGTTATTTTTTCACTAAGTCTTTAGGGGACAGCACAAAGACAGCACAGTTCAGACATTGAACTGTCAGTAGACGAATTACCATTTAATGACAGGTCACGTATGTCCCTAGTCTATACTACCGTGAGAGCTGTATGTTAACACTGACAATTAAACATTGCAAACTTCCCTAGTGCCATATCTTCTTACAAACTCGAACATCATACCAAGTTCATCAAAAAGTAGGCTGAAACTTAGAGGCGTTTTCAACAAACATGGGAATATTCATTGGTATGCATTAAGATCACGTAAAACTTGTAAACTTGATACAACACTTGAAGAAACCTGGCATATTCAAATGGGTTTCATTTGTAGCCCCTCTGTAAGCAAGTTTAAAATAATGCTGAAGTGGCATGAACTCACAGCTGGAAAATGAAACATAGAGCTACACAATGTTGCCTACTGGGAATGTAAAGTTTCAGACAGATGTAGGTATCAATGGTAAAATCTCTCCTCAATCAAGAAACCTTTCTGCAAAGGACCAAGCTTCCTCTAGGAAGGAAACTTCTAACAAGCAATGAGCATGATATAGACACCTAAATCCAGCAAGCATGCTACAGATATACAAGCTTACTCCAATTATTTTATTCTATTTTGCTTTCTCCATCTGGTACCGCAAGTGCAAGATTTCACAAGAATGACTTCAGGAAATAGAACTTCTACTGCTAGAGGAGCATGCCGTAACTCAGGAAAGACGCAGTGTGTTGAGACAATCCATGGTGGACTCACCTAGCATTCAGCAATTTTACCAGTGCTTGACTCCATCCTTGGCTGCCTGGTGTCTCCTGACAAAGTCTGAGCAAGTACTGCAGGGGTTTTTGGTTTTTTTTTTAACCGTGAATCCCCCTGTATATCACAAAGAGTGAAAAACTGGTTGCCACTATCACAGGTTCCCCAAGGGTTTTCTCCTCACATTTAGAGTATTTAACCACAAGTCACAGAAGACTACAGGAAACAGCTCTCCACATGCCAGTACAGCAGCTCTGGAGACAACACAATCAACTCTGGGATCTTTCTTTACAGACACTTGCATGCCTATTGTTTGAGCAAATCCTGCACTACACACATCCCACACTCAGGTAACACATTGTTCAGGACAATCTGGAACTCAGCATCTCACAGGCAAGGTCAGAGATCAGTTAATTTCAATAATTCCCTGTTCTTGATGTACAGCTGTGTCAACTGCCAGGAGGCAACAGGGCCCAGACATTCTGCTCCACAACAATATATTATTATCCATTAGTAGCCATATTATCCATAGTTGCCATTGCAAATTGATTCTCCAAAGCCAGCATCCTGAACCCTTAGTGCCAACCTTCCAGTCTAAAGCAGAAGAAAAGGGGAATTCAGTGGAGATACCAGTCTTGTTTTGGCACTGCAGGAGCAGATCCACGCCCTTGCTTATGACTACAATTGTCTGGAAAATGGGAAGTCCACGGTTTGCCAGCCAACTTTAGTTCCCACTTTACAGCATGAAGGCAAAAGTGAAAATAAATGAATATGCCTGGAATGTAAAGTTTACAGAAAGTTACTGCAACGCAGGGAAAATGAAACGTAATACATCCTTGGTCTTACTTATGTTTCTGGTTTGGCTTCAAGATGCTGGTTTTATTCTCTTCAGATAGCAGACTACCGAATCAAGCAAACTCTCAAGACATTTCGTGCAGCTTTCCAGATTTAGTATTTATGCGCTTGATGAGCTCCACCTTCAGAATTACTTTCCCCCAAATTCATGCAGAGCTTATTTAAGTATTTTCTCCATTCAGAGACCTGGCCTCCCTTTTGAGATCCCCAAGTTTGTACACTTGGTATCGCATCAAGACATCAATTTTTGATGTTTTTCCAGGAAAACATGAGACCTACAGACTAGATCTGCCTTAGCAAAGATATTTTGGAAATATCGATATTCCTTTTTAATTGTCAGAAGGCCAAAAAATGACCTATTTATTCTCAAAGATATATCCTAATCTCTGATGTTATACTTATCTTCAAAACACATCTTCATTCCCTGTGTATGAAATAATTTATGCAGATTACTAGGAAGAGGTTTAAACTCCCGTACAGACCTTTTATAATATATATGCTAAAAATGACACAGTAAATTAACATACAAAAGGAGAGTAGTGAATGCATCTTTCCACTATTTCTCAACAGAAAGCAGTCATAAGACTATTCTTTATTATTACTGTTGTTGTTGATGATGTTATTATTTCCGAGCAAGGACGAAAGAGCATCTCAAAGGAATGAATAAATACAAATATATGTGACATTTCTTTCTCTCGCAGAACAACCTAGTCTTCAAAAAGTAGTAATGCAAATGCTCTCTTTTCAGCACTTGCATACACCATCTCTATAGCTGTCACTGGCCTTGATGCAAATGAGAACAGAAAAACATCAGTTCCACAAGAGCATAGTAAAATTTCACACAACCATCCCTTATACGCATCTTTTTAAGTCTCTCAGTGAATCAAAATATTAAAGCTTCTTGGGTGCTGTCAAAATCTTGGAATTCTCTTCCTTTCAGGTGCACATACTCAGACAGTGACTTTCTGGAAGAAATGTCTTAGGTATCTGCACATCCTTCAGAGTTAGATAGCACTTCTGACATAAATCAGTATCCCCCACAACAGTTTTTTTCCTGTCTCTGGGTTCTGACATGTTCAGTATTCCTTGACTCTTTCACTCCGCATAAGAAAGTCCTTCTGAAATATCCTTTGAAGTCAGTCTTCTCCCACATATACAATTCCCAGTGTTTGACATTAATATTTAGCTTTATTCAGTTTAAAATTACTGGCTCTTAGAATATCAAATACTCTAATCAATCTACTCTGGATCATTGGATCATCAAGACATATATCCTCACCTGCTACCCTGTCCACTGTCTCATTCACTGCATGCAGTGCACCTCACGCCAGATACAGATCAAAAAGCAGTATTTCCGAAGGATGGAGCAAAGCTGCAAAACTTAAAGCCATCTATCCAGGAAAATCCATCTATATCCTGTTAATACATTAAATTTGCTGAACAGTTTGACTCCTGGCAACTCAAACAATATTCCCCTTTCCATAAGCCAGCAAACAGTTTCTTTCTTCTGTTTTTATTTAAGTCTTGAGAGACTACATATGGTCATAACTTCTACCCCTTTTCTGTGCAATTATCACATAGAGAACCCAACTGGTAGACGTTTTTCCATTCTGCAAGTGATATCATCTGCTGCCATGGTTCACAATTGGTTTCCTAGACTCCTTTCCAATACCTGCGAAACATCTTCTGTAGCCCTGATCACGGACCTCTGTCTTCTCCAAGACATTCTTGTCTTTTAATGAAAAACATACATGAATAGAACTTCACATTATGTTACTGAAACATTCCAAAAGAGTTACGGGTTGTCCTTTTGTCTTTCCATGATACGGACCTTCCTGACATTTACCTCTTTCTAGCACTAGAACAGGTTGCCACCTTCTGTATGTTGACACCAGTCTTACCACTTAAATTTAGCCAATGTGTTTTTCAGAGAGCGTTTCAACCATTTGTATTACCTTTCAGAGTCATTCTTCACTGTTTCACATTTATGCGCTCTTCACAGTTTCCTATTTCACTTTATCACATTTATTTACATTACTGTCCACTTCTCACTTTAGTTGGTCAATCTTTGGAATTCATAGCTTCTTCCATTAGCATTATTCTACTTGAGGAATCCTGCTCTTCATTTAATAGAAGTAGTTTCTTACTTGCACTGCATATAATAGCATAATGATGTGTTTATTACACTTTCTGTGCAATTGTCAGAATCCAGAATATTTCTAATACTCATGCTGACTGCCACATTGCTGCTACTGTTTCCATAACTTTCCACACCCCTGTACTAGGCCAGTTTGATTTTGAGTAAATTCTCTGTCACAATGGTACACCCGGACAACTGCCCTGTGTCTTTCAGTTTTCTCCTTGTATTTCTGAACGTTCTGCTATGTGACAAATGCAATGCTCCTTCTAGACTGTGATCAACGTGTACTTACAGCCTGCTCATGGATGTATTTGTTGTTATACTTCTAAAGTGTAAGGAAAATATACTCTTTTGTAAGCATTTCTTTTCCATTTGAATAGTTTCAAGTCTTAGATCACCTTCTGTACCATTTTACCTTCAAATGAAACTCTTACCCTGCATGTACCTGTTTCACAAGGTAACATCTTTAGCTCCAGTCTTCAACCTTCTTCACTACCCCTGCAAAGCTGTCTTCTCACCACCACTTTCATAGCATTCTTCATTTACCTTCACAGCTTTTGTCCCTGCCACTGCTTATGAGTAGAGCGGTATTTCTCTCATTCTCCAGCCTGTTTCTGCTTTTGGTTCTCATGACTGCACCCCAGTACCAGACACACCTTCCAGCATTCCTCCATCCTACACTCCCTCTGCAGCATCGCCCCTGTCCCAAGACATACGTGGTGATGGTGAATTGTTCACCTGCAAATATAAGATCGACCAGTATTGTGATACCTCCAACTGTTGGGACTCTCACCTCCTAAACCTTTCATTTTAGACACTCAGTGTGAAGAACAACACTGCTACAAGTTAAACTGTTCATTAAAAGTCATGAGAACATCCAGAAGTGCTCTAAAACAGGCAAAAACCCTGCGTGCAACCAAGCCATGCAAGAGAAGGAACAACTGCCCTGTCTCAATGCAGACAGGAATGCCAGGAACAGTTGGGAGAAATGTTCAGTGCAGGAAAGGAAGAGTCTTTCTTCCACCCACACCAAACTCTAAGGCAAGTAATATCTATTTCTGCACCTGTACCACCTTCATATCCCCTAAATAACGTAGGTTTCAGGCAACAAGACAGTCATAGCACAAAAACGTGATCCAGGATTTGCAGTGATGTCTACAGCAGAAGTAGTATCCAGCATTAATATTTTTCTATTTAGGTGCCTTGATGTTACATGGATTTGTGCCAATTCAAAATGTTTGTAATCTGTTGTAATTTTATTATATTTATAAATAATGGCAAAAGCACTACCAGCCAGTCAAGGGAGGGGATTGTCCCGCCTTAGTCTGCACTGGCCGCGCCCCACATATTGTGTGCAGTTTTGGGCACCACAGTATAAGAAAGACATTAAACTATTAGAGAACATCCAAAGGACAGCAACAAAAATGCGAAGGGCCTGGAGGGGAAGCCATTTGAGGAGTGGATGAGGTCACCTGTTCTGTACAGCCTGGAGAAGAGGAGACTGAGGACAGACCTCTTCACAATCCAGAACTTCCTCATGAGGGGAAGAGGAGGGGCAGACACTGATCTCTCCTCTGGGGTGACCAGCGACAGAACCTGAGAGAATGGCCTGAACTAGTGTCAGGGGAGGTTTAGGTTGGATATAAGGAAAGAATTTTTCACCCAGAGGGTGGCTGGGGCACTGGAACAGGATCCCCAGGGCAGTGGTCACAGCACCAGCCTGACAGAGTTCAAGAAGCATTTGTTCAATGCTCTTGGGCACATGGCGAGACTCTTGGGGATGGTGCTGTGCAGGGCCAGGAGTTGGACTCAATGATCCTTGTGGGTCCCTTTCAACTCAGCATGTTCTGTGATGCCATGATATGTGCACAACAGAGTCTTAGAAAGATGCTTACTTATTACCACTCTAAACTTAAAACCCTTAAAGCATATGCTTATGTACTCTACATAGTTAGACCTGTGGAGTCAACAAAACTGCTCCCAGCTGGAAAGTACAGTATGTATGTTTACCAGGTGAAGATCACGGTAGGCATCATGTGTTCCAAAAACTGTTTCTAAAAATTAGAAGAGGCACGACTGGAGAGGAGAATAGGAGATGAATATGCAATAGACTATTCACCCACCTAGTGGGTGGAAAAAAGGGAAAAAAAAAAAAGACATATTCGTATGAGGTTGAAGACCACAGATAAGGAGGAAACGCCGTAAATAATGCTCCAGTGGCATCCACGGGTACCAGATTCAATTTCTTCCTCTCCCTAAGGAAATATAATTCCAGTGTCTCAGAAGATACCATATTTACAAAGCCATCTGAAAGAGGGCAATGTCTACCTTACCTATTTGTGCTGTTCCCATTTTTGCTGTAATTGAGCACTCAGTGAAGCAGGAGCAGGACCCAGCTGTCTCACTACACAAGTAAGCATCACAGCCTCTTAGCTAAACAGACTGTCCTGCTCTCTGACCCAAAAGCACATTTGAATATTCTATGCCAAGGAAGACAACTCAGACAGGAAGAACCAAGGCAATCCCACATCTGTACACCATACAGGACTGGCAGTTAAGATGCTGACATGCAAGACCTTCGTTCAGACCCATGCTCTGCTTCTAGCAGAGCAGCTCTTCACATGCATGCTGAAATGGTTACCTAGGACCACAAAATCAGTTTACTCCACAGTATGACCCTGCCTGCTAAAATGAAGGTCTTGCTTTTGCCCCTCACTCCAGTGAACTAAGTCCCCAATGTTTTCTTAATAGCCAGTGGAGATGGAAGGGGATGACGGCATTGGGTAATTTGCAGTGGGAACCTAATTTAGCCTCCTGAATCACTTCCTGAAAGAAGTGCATTCTCCATTGCAGAGAGTAGCCAGCTGAGTTAAGTGCCTTCACAGTTAGTAGGGAGTTGCCAGATTTTAAATGCCAAGGCCTGGGACAGTCCCAGACATGATTCGTAAGTCCAGCACATGACGCCCACAGCACATGCTGTGGAAAGGTCTCCCAGTCCATGCCCAGTAGGTCTGACATGCCCAGTGCACGTGATTTATCCGCATATGCTTGCTGGGCCGTCTGGCATTCAGAAAACCAGACAGTTCTTGCAAAAGAACGGGAAAAGTCACATCCTATGCACTCTTCACATGCATCTTATTGTGCAATGCGGGGTAACTGTGATCCACAAGATACCCGCTGAACACAGCCTTACTTAGTTTTACAGGTATGGTTAGGAAATTAAAAAGGTAAAACTAACTTCATTTACATCTAAAACTGGAAGATTTTTTTTGGCTTACCTGTCGAACCAAGAGGAAAAATAGGTAATTTTCCCAGCTTCAACTACAGCTCTGTGGACAGATCCTTCCATAGGGAGCTCAGAAGTGTTGCCATTTCACTGTTGCCTGTTTCAGCAATGGACTGATTTAACTTTGATTAATGCATTGCCTTTCCTTTATTTATACATCAGAAAACCGTACACAATGAACCATATATCCTCTATGAATCCATAGCAAGAGCTGCAGCTTTTTTTGCACATGGAGGTTCATTCCAAAGCAAAATTATCTAAAACACTGTAAAAGACTCCCTCCCGAAATACTCAATCTCATCTTCCACTTACCTCAACGTATTTCGTATTCATACAGAATGAAAATACATGAAAGGCAAAAGAAGCCGCAAGTCAAGAACACATCAAGTAATCAAGCAACAAGCCCCATCTCTTCCAAACTTAAAAAAGGCAAGAAGATTCCTGAATCAAGGTTCCTTTCATCCTTCACATGTGTACTCTAAACTATGCTGGTGAAACACTAACTCCATTCATTTTTGTCACTGACTTTACATAGGCCAGAATCCCAGCCTCAGCTTCCCCCTGCAATAAAAAGCATCCAACTACCTTGCAAGATCAGGACTAGTTTGCTTTAGCAAAGTAAAGTTCAAGTTACACCACTCAAAGATTAAAATCTGTCGAAGTGCCTCTGAAAATACCTTGGACACCTTTGACCCGCTTCCTTCCATTTTATCTTACTTCTGAAGAAAAAAAAAAAAATCTTGTTACTTCAGGCCCTGTCTGGGAACAAATGAATATTGACCTGAAACCTGATACCCAAGAATTTATCCTAACAATGAAAACATAACACAGAAACATATATGGCTGAATAGGTATTAGAAATATTTCAGTTTCAGCTATAGCCTCTGTCAATGATCAACACTCAATGAAGGTAATTTTTTTACAAGAAAATAGTAAAAAATAAATGCAGAATTTCCATGGTGCGACTGCTCTCAAGTAACTCCACTATAATTGTGCAATGTGACCACGAGATGATTGTGGAGTTCAGCACATTGCATGGAGGAAGCAGAGCAGCAAGTGAGATGGAAATCCTGGATTTTGGGAGAGATAACATCAGCCTCTTCAAGGATCTTCTTGGAATAATCCCACGGGAACAGGCCCTGCAGAGAAGAGGGGTCCAAGAAAGCTGGTCAATAAATATTCAAGCATCACCTCCTCCAGGCTCAAGACCAGTGCATCTTGATGAGTAAGAAATGGAGCAAAAAGGGCAAGACAGCTGCACGGATGAGCAAAAACTCCTGTCAAAAGTGAAGCACAAGCAGGAGATACACAGGAAATGAAAGCAGGCACGGGATGCTTGGAACAGACATAGAGATGCTGTCCTGATGGGATGCATTCACAAGTGCTGAGGGAGCTGGCAGACACCATAGCTGGGCTGCTTGCAGTTGCCTTGGAAAAGTCATGGCGATCAGGAGAGGTATCTGAGGACTGGAAGAGAGTAAATGTCACCCCAGTCTTCAAAACGGGCAAGAAGGAGGACCCAGAGAACTGCCAGCCAGTCAGCCCCACCTTGACCCCTGGAAAGATGATGGAGTGCCTCATTCTGGAGGCCATCTTTATCCACATGGATGCCAAGACGGTGATCAGAATTAGTCAGCATGGATTCAGCAAAGGGGAATCATGCTTGATCAACCTGATTGCTTTCCATGATGGGACAAATACCTGGATGGATGAGGGGGAAGCAGTGGCTATTGTCTACCTCGACTTCAGCAAGGCCTTAGATGCTGTCTCACACGATATCCTCATAGTCAAGTTCAGGAAGCTCGAACTAAATGAGTGGACAGTGAGCTGGATTGAGAACTGGGGTGCATTAGGAAGAGCATTGCCAGCAGCTCAGGGGAGGTGAACCTGCCCCTCTACTGTGCCCTGGTGAGGAACATCTGGAGTGCTGTGTCCAGTTCTGGGCTCCCCAGGACAAGAGAGACATGGAACTCCTGGGAGAGACCAGCAGAGGGCTATGAAGATGATTAAGGGACTGGAGCGTATCTTATACATAGAAAGGTGGAGGAAGCTGGGCCTGTTCAGCCCTGAGAAGAGATCAATCAGAGGTGAACTTGTCAATATATGGAAGTATCTGAAAGAATGATATCAACAGGACAGAGCCAGGCTCTCCTCTGTGGTGCCGAGCAATAGGACAAGAAGCAATGGGCAGAAACTGATGCACAGGAAGTTCCACCTGAATATGAGGAAGAACTTCTTTACTGTGCAGGTAACCAAGCACTGGAACAGATTGCTCAGAGAGGTTGTGGAATCTCCCTCACTGGAGATATTCAAAAACCATCTGGACACAATGCTGTGCCATGTGCTCTAGTGGACCCTTCTCGAGCAGGGAGGTTGGACCAGATGATCCCACCAGTAGCCCCTTTCAACCTGACCCATTTTGTGATCCTGTGATACTGTATTGTTCTGTTTAACAGTAGCTATGTAAAAACACTGGCTCTCCATACACACATTTCAGGACAGGTAGTAGTTTGGTTTGCCTTTTGCAGTTTCTGAAAATATAGCTTCACAATCAAACAGGAATTAAGATGCATCCCAATTATATATGAACATATATAATTTAATAGCAGTGATGTACTACATACATTTGGATGAAGAGATCTTCAGAAACATAACAGCATCCTGTAAAAAAGCATATTCGCAACCCAAGCAGTAGAAGGTTTCAAACCTCTATGGAATTATGTCTCCATTTGAAATGCATGTAAATTAGTGAATTTACAATCTGCTTTGCTTTTTAAAGGACAGTTTTTAAAGAACCATTTTATAGAGGTAACCAGCTAAATATACATCTAACATCAACAACATATTGAAGAAGTTTTAGAGTTCTTTGCTCCATTTCTCAGTTTTTATTACTCATTACCTGCTACACTCCTCCTCCTTGGGCAAGGGTATCTGGATGACCACCTTAATGGCCATACTCTTAAATATTTATGTAGTTACAGATGACGGGGGATGCCTCTTTACAATGAAAACCAAAATGGAGAAATCAGGCCCATGTTCAGTTATGTAAAATTTTTTGCTCTACAGTGATTAGGGATCCAGAATATTGCTAAGATACTTTCTCTGTTACACTTGTCAGCATAAAAATAATGAAGAAAAAATAGAACCTGAGAAATCTGGAAAATGTCATCCTAAAGATATCACAGGCTGCACTGCCAAACCCTGTTTTCTCATTAGTATGGAAAAAAAAGGAAGTTTCTTGAAAATAACGTACTCAAGACCAAATCCTTGAATTTATACCAACATCTTTCATTTCAGTATATACATCCCAAATCTCTCTCAAAACTCTTAAGTGACCAAAGACATAGAGGGAGAGACAGTGCTCCTGCCACCCTGCCCAGGACTGAGTGTCTCCTGAAGGATGCTTCTGTCTTCCAGCCTCATGAGCTGTTCTGTCTCGGTCTGCTTGAGACAGCCTCAGTGGAGACCCTCAGGAGCCCCATCAGTCCTCACAAACCACAAGGGCAATGTCTAGAACAAGACATACAAAAGGTTCCCTGAGAGCAAAAAAAAGAACATATACAAAATTCAATGTTTTGTGATCCTGGAGTATTTTTAAAGCCTAGAAATTACAAAACTGATTTTCACAGTGCTTACTTTTAACTCACCTTAACCAATTACCTGGCTCTTTAAAGGAAGTTTAAAAAAAAAAAAAAGGACAAATTCCTAAAGGAAGCTATTACATCACTACAGCCCAAAATGCCTTTAATAATTTGTAGCCTGGTGCCTCATGTTTTATTATACAATTCCAAGTCACCAGAAATAACTTCTCAATCCAGCCAAGTCATGCAATGATGCACAGCCAGAAGCTACTTTGAGGAGGAAGGCGCTAGAGGTTGAGGATTCTTGTAGACAGTTTTGTATTACATCAAATCTACAACAGCCTCAAAATCTAGAATAAAAAAGACTCAAAATACCAACAGCTCTGAGCTTCAATGAATTTAAACATGCCCTTTTTTTTAGCACAAGCTCACATGACTTGTTAAATAATTTACTCTATAAATTACTTATCCTGTCTTACTTATTAACAATTCTAGAGTGCTTTATATAACTGCATTAGAAATTTATTTTGTGGTTTTGAAATGTACGCAATACACAATCACCTCTCTTTTAATAGGCAAGAGCTTAAAAGTCGCCTACTATTTTGTTGGCAAGCAGTTCTTCCTGAAAAACACCAATTAATTTCAAACCCCATTCACCTGAATAATCATAAGTAAACATATTAATGACTTGATAACAGAACTGTGAAACTAGGCCAGGAATATACTAAAGTACTGCAAGTCACTTTAAAAATCGAAGTCTTTGAAGAGTCACGTACACTGAGATACAACAGCAGTACATTTTCCTTAATGAGAAAATATACACTGGTCCTCTTACAAGAAGTCCTGACCACTCTAAAAATTTCTCATTTACTATCCTATTAATATTTTTGTATGAGTGATCTTGACAAGGACTACTTATTTGCTATTGTGCCTACAAACGCATGAGATTTACAAAACCGATGAAGTAATTTTGCTTTTGCCACTTTTGGTCCTTGGCTTTTAACGTATCAGTGACTGATACCATGATCCTAATGCAGAACCTCACTCTGGAATTCAATTTATCTCCAATAATACCAAAGGGACCAAACAAATATTACAAGTACACTGTGTTATGATAAGCACTGGTACTTGCTTTCCAGATAAAGACCAGCCCACATCATCATCTTAACCAACTGGGCAAATCTAAAATCTATCTTATTTACTGTAATAGAAAACTATGCAAAAACAGCCAGGAAGAGAAAGAGTGAGAGAGATGACTAAGAAAGCACCAGGCATAAATACTCTTATGCCCTCCCACACCAAGTTTCAGCAGCTGGCCTTCACAGGGCTGATGCAGAAGTACCCTCTCTATAGATTTGGATGCTGTATCCAAGCAGGAATCAAGAAATAGCTAGATTGGGACAAGACTACTTATAAACTCTAAACCACAATCCACCTGTGGACCAAAACAGAGGTGAAGCACCTGGGTGTGGTGGAGGCTACCAGAGACATGGTACCTCATCTCTGTTATTCCTGCTGCACCACCCCATCTCTTTCCCATCTCTTAAAGCCAAGTAGAAAACCCTGGCTGCCCACTCACATCCTGACTGCTCAGTGCCATCCACCTGGCCCACAGCCAACCCTCTGCACCACCATGGGCTTCACATACACACCCTGACCATGCAGTTATCCCAGCACTCCCAGTGCCTGTGGCTGGGGTAAGGAACTGAACTCAGCACACATTCCCTGGGTGCCTGTGGATGTTTTGCCTAGGACTGCAGGATCCACTCCTGTCAAGACCAGGACTGATTTCAATAGATACTCAGGAAATACAGGGGAATAACTTCTTCAAATTAATTGTCTTACACTTTTCTCATGTTATTTATACCAAGAGTAATTCCACCAGAGACCAATGGAATGTATCTGCAGAGCACATAAAAGAAGAACCAGGCCTGAAGCTTCACGAGTGAAATGCAACACTCCAGCCTCTTAAACCTGTTTCTTAGCTAGAATTAAGCAAGATCTGCGGTGTTAAAAAAGGCTCGACAATCTGTACCTACTGTATTAGAACTGCTTCTGTACATACTTACCTTTTACCAAGCTCACACAAGGCAATAACGTGACAGTTACTGCAGTCCAATTTTTAATTTATGTCTATGAACTAATTAAAGGGCCCCTGTGTTTTATGTTAAAAGCACGCATGAAAAGACCATCTTAAATACGTGCAACAGCATCTCCTGAGAAATCCATGACTCAAAATTATTTTTAGATCACCAAACACAACAACGTGCAATGTCACAGAATGATACAGTAAAAACCAAAAAGAACTGTAAAGACAATGACGCTCAAAAAACCCAGGAAAATTAAAGCCAAAAGTATCAATGCAAAATGACTAGACACGTTTTAAGTTGATCATGGAAGGAAATGTATTTACAATATGTGTTTTCTCTTCTGGCCTTTTAAACTAGAGATTAAATTCTAGAGGAAAATTGCTCTGTTACTTCTAAACAGAATACACTGGATAAAAAGGCTACCAAAGCCTATAAAAATGATCACAGATGCATAGCTCAAAGTAATTTTTTTCTATTTAAGCAATCTACAGAATATTACACAAACATCTGAATCAGTAACAGTTATAACTCAGAAAGACCATTCCTTTATCACAGATCCTAAAAAAATCACCCAAAGGTAGGCCATACATGAGTAGTAGAAATGAGTGCCTCCAGCTTTTCCCCCAAGCATGTGCTTGGGAAATGCAGCAAATTGACTTCAACGAACTGCAGGAATGTAGCCCAAAGGCTACAATTTAATCTAAACTCACACCGTATTTCACAATACTTTTTTATTGCTTCTAAAAGACACTCAAAAACAGAACAAGGATGGAAAATACAAATAGTGAGAAATCTGTATAGATTTGGACCAAATATGCTGGTATCTTTTACATTAAATGCTACAGAAAGCAATTCAAAAACAGGGGTAGTGTAATATGAGCGAAACAGCCTGAGAAGGTTTTTTTTTTCCCGAGATCTGTCATCTACACATCCAGTATCCACAATTTTTTGCTCTGCAAGAGGCTTTCCTAGGCAATGTACATGCATGCCATGGTGCTCTTGAGTGGTGAAATGATGCAGGATTTAACACGAAAAGCTACGTAACTCCCGCACCAAATACTGTCTACGAGACCAAAGAGGATGGAAACACCACATGGGAATGAGAAGAAAAAAAAAAACTTTTTTCCTCACGGTTAATTAGGGTTCCCTAATTCCCTCCCAATTGCTGACAAGCAGCACTATGTTCATTCCTCTGCAGGTTTTGTATTTTTTCCTTCCAACCACCTCCACTGAGAAGGTCAAAGCAGGTTCGCATTCCTATGGTTAGGGCATGGAAGGCAGTTTGCTGTCACCTTCTGCCGCATCTCTTCCTCTACTTTTCCTTTTTTTTTTTTAATAGTAGTATAATAAAACAGGAGAAATATGAGGGGAAGGGGAAGCCACCCACCAAAACTCTCGGTTCGCAGCGATAAACTGANGAGAGAAATAGAAAAAGCCCTCTGTTTCATACCTGCTGCCGCCGCAAAGGTGCGGGCTGAGCGGTGAGCACCGCTCGGCAGGAGCTGGGGCAGGGGTTGGAGGCGAAGCCCCAGCCCCGTCCCGCTCCCCAGCTGCCCTGTGGTCCCGCTGCAGCCGGCGCCGACCCCCTCCCCGGTCCCCGCATCGCGAACAATTAGAATTCATCATCTAAACGGGCTCGCAGCGGCAGCTCTGGTAAGCCGTGTCCAAAGAAAATCACACAGGGCTTTTAGGCTTCCAGCCACCACATC
>VZTI01001292.1:208815-267986 GCA_013397865.1 Struthidea cinerea | reverse complement strand
CCCACCGGCCCCCAGGCGCCGGGGGGACGACACTCGACACCACGCAAGAAGAAGTTATCATTTCCGTACATCGAGGCTGAGGCAAGTCTGAATGAAATACGCGTGTCACGTATTCGCAGGTGCAAAGAGCAGGTGATCTGGGATGCTCTTCCCTTGCCGTTTCTGAGACTTCTGCGCTTCTGTCCTGGCGCATGACAGGTAGTCCTTGATCTATGTCGACAGGTGGTTCACTTACCGCTTTACTATTAAGTATAAAGATGTTGATGGGCCTTTCTTACCTAATTACCCAAGCTGAGTATTTTGAAATGACTAAATGAGGGCAAATTAAAGAAAAAAAAAAGTTACGGAATTCCTGTTACAAAGGTACAGAACGAACAGTTAATACCATGTTAGAAGGTGCTCAGGAATCAATTTGACATGACACTTATTCATTGAAAGCACACTGCATTCTATTTGCATCTGCTCAGGCTAACAGGAAAATCCACAACTTACTGGGTGAGTTTGTAGGCCTGGCGTGGGTTGGTTGATTTTGCTTTAAAAGAACATCCTACTAAGAAAGTCATAGCCATACCTAGCTGAAACACCTTACATAGAAGTAATATACCTCCTCATAAATCCACAAATGCAGACTGTACAAAAAGACATAATTGAAAGTATTGGCAGTCATTATATTTTTAAACCAAAGTTATGGAAGTTTAGGTAAAATTGTTGTATAGATGCTCGGAGTACATTGCCTCTCTAAGAAGTTCATCACTTTGTCCTTTCTAAATAAAACGCAAGGAAGATTAAGAGAGTCCAAAGGAATAACAAAGCCAATGATACTGCATAAAACCATGGAAAGATGTTTTGTCTACACCTAATATAAATTTTTTTTGGAAGGACACTAAGAACTTTAAAATAAAACATTTCTCTAAACAAAATATTTGTGGAAGGATGGCAAGTGAGATTAAAATGTCATGTAGCAATTTTCTAGAGGCAAAAGTTGGTGATTTTTAAAGGATTTGGAGGAAAGTGAGAAAGAAAAACTATTTGCATAAATTGCAATATGATTCAAATTACAAAAGACTTTGAGAAAGGGCCTTAATGCAGGACAGAAGTAAAATTTTGAAACCTCTAAGTTGCTGCAAAACCTGCATTACTGTTCACCAGCCAAGTCTGCTTACAGCTTTGGAAAACATGCTTTATTCCCCCTCTCTCTCCTGAAGGAACACAAAGACATCAGCTCTTTAGGGCAATAAATAGCCATTGTAACCGTCCTACTGATTTTATGACAAGCGTACATCTGTCTAATCATATATAGGCACATACTGAACACTATTCTTTCACAGAAATCTCTGTGAATCTTTTTTTTTTCTTTCTTTTTTTTTCTGTGAATCTGCAAAATTGAGGAGTTGTCAAAGAAATTTCAGATAAAACCATGCAGTTGGATCAAACTGGCTAATTAGATAATTCAATAACGTTGAAAGAGTAAAGTTCTGTAGCCCAGATCATACATTTGTAAGGCTGCAGGTCAATGTTAATTAAACCTAGAGGAAACACGTGGAAAAGGGTATCATCGCCTGTTGTGGTAAACATCAGTTATATTTGCTGCAATTTAAAAGATTTCTCATAGGAGTGTTGCTGAACTGTACAGTAATCTTGTCTTAGAAAATTTGAGACACATAGATTTCTGCATGGCAATGCCAAAAATTACCAGGTGTGACAACATGATGGCAAAATTACCAAATACTGTTAAAAATCTATTTCCCCCCTAAAATTAGTATTTTACCAAAATTGGCTGGGGGAAGAATGTGGGAAGACAACAAACTGAAAGTGTGATGTATTCAGGCCACCAAAGTTGTCAAAGTGAAAGCTACAGAATGCTCCATCAAAAAATACCATTGCTGGCTTAGTGGGGGAAACAGCAACTTTTTCTACAGGCACAGCTCCTGCTTTGAGTCTTTAAATTCTAGAATTACTGAAGGGTAGCTATACAAAGAAATTCTGTGGTAAATCGTGACTTTATTTCTACATAGATAAGTTTTCTTTCTATGTTTTCTGTGCATTTTTTTTCCTCACAGATTCAAGAAAGTAGAAAATAACATTCAATACTCAAATACTTCCTATTAATCAGTACTTGAGGAAGGGCCACAATATGAATCAGTACTTAAGGAAGAGCCACAACTAAACCCTTAGAGACAAATAGCTTTCTGGTAATACTACAAGACCAAACATCATCCTGAAGGTGGTAAAACTATAGCAAAGAGTTGGAAATATGACAAAGATACAGAGTGTGATCAGAGGGCTAGAAAATATGTATTGAGTCAGCATTGTAAGAACTCTCTTCAGTTCATGAAAGTCTGACAGGAGGTTCAATGACACCCCTGAAATATGTAACAAGGACAGGTAATATTTTTTTCCTTGTCTAAAGGATAGGACAAGAAGCGATATACTTGATTTACAACAAGGCAGATTCATGTTTGACATTATGAAAACTTTTGAAAAGGACAGTTAAGCACAGCAAATAGACCACTTCAGAGAACACTCAAATCTTGAGTAATGGAGCCTTCTCATAGCAGGTGAGGTAAACCTCTTCAGAGCTGGTAAAGTAGAGTCAGATTTGCTTTAGGTAGGTGAAAGCAAATTAATGACTTCCCATAAATTCTGCTCCTTTGCAATACACATTTATTTACCCGTTTTTTTTTTACTGACATAAAGTTATGGGAGAACATTCATCTGAATATATTACAAGGAAAACCTGAAGATGATGAAAAACTCAGTGTTTGTTTGAAATCACTGTCCTAAAGCTGAGTGCTTGATTACTTTGAAAGTTTTGAAACTTTTAACTCATACACCATACACAAAGAATGTATCGCAGCATAGGAATTATAGTAAATATCTGTAAAGATTTAAACATGTATTTCTGGAAAAGAGGCAGGAGCTGAAAACTCAAAGAATCCTCGTGAGAGTACTGTTAGTTAGGTGGAGGAATAAGAAATTATACCACAGAGTCTGGGAACAGGTAAAGGCCACACGATTTGTATGTGTCCTATGGTATCCCATCCCATCCAAAGGAGTGTATACAGAAAGACCAGTCTTACCAAAACTCTGCAGAAATAAACTGCTTACATTTTGCTTACAGTTTGGGAATTTTTAGCTCTTACAAGAGGGAGAGGTTGGATGGTTCATGGGACCTCATGATCTTATCAGAAACATGTTGTTTTCCAGAGAAATATCCTGATTCCCATAAAACTTTTCACGTGAAGGTTGTTCTTGCGTTCAAGGTAGAACTGTGGCCAGAGACACACGTCTGTACCATGACTCAGAGCAAGCCTCTGAACTCCAGTCGACATCACCTTTTGGGCTGACTACACTGAGGTGTACCTGCCTCTCTTACCCGAGATCCCATATCTTTTCCCTCAATAACAAAATTTGGCTTCCATACAACCCTTTTCTGAATTTCCTCCAAACATGAGGCACTCTCCGAGTGTTTTAGCCTACATTTTATTCTTTCCAGTGTTCCACCTATTTGCAGATTCATCTAGCTGCTTTATCCTGACTGATTTTGCATTCCTAATAATGGAAACATGTTTACCTTATCACTTTGAAGTACTGCTCAGCCTTCCTTGGCTTTAAAGTGAAGCTGAATCCTGCCCCCTTGTGGCCAAGAAAATTAGCGCATCTCTTTATTTTGCGAAGGAGAGAAAAAAAGAGGAAAGGAGGAAAGGTTTATTAACTACCATGTTTCTGTTAAACAAGGAATCAGATGAGGGTCTGAGGATTTAATGGTTGGGTCCAGTTCGATATTGCCTGAGATGTCTACCTGAGATCTTCTGAAAAGAACAGTCACTCTCCTAGAGACACTGTTCACACCATGGACTGCCACTTTTCATATCCCCCACAGGGCTTTGAAGCTGTGGCCTCCCCCATGACCTAATGCGGACAAGACACTTATCCAGCCTCTCATCTCATAACCTCTGTCTGTCTGATGGCTCGAGGTATTCATCACAGAGTTCTGGTTGCACTTGGTCACATTTTCTGAGAGCAGCACTACTTTCTTCTCATCAACAAGAAATCACAGACTAGAGGGAAAGAACCTTCTCATTTATTAAAAAAAAAAAAAGGAGTATTTTTTGAGGTGATGGTAAAAGTAATACTTGTAAGGAGCATGGATGTCCCTTTTCTGCTGAAATCCAAGGCAGCATTCTTTTTTTCTGTCTGACAGGGTTCCACAGGTACCTTTCTGGTAATGTGTGAATGCAAACATCGTCCTGAAGGTGGTAGAACTAGAACAGACTTGGAAAGGTATCTTCCGCCGCCACATGCTTAATTGCGCCGTCATGTCCCCCCCCTCCGTGTATTGTCACTGCGAGCTCCTACCTCAGCATCAGTCTATTTTATTCACCACGCTTGTGAGTCTCTCTGCAGCCAGACAAACTGAGCAGCTTGTTGATTCTGCAGCTATCCGCTTACCACTTTCTAGATGCCTGGCGGCAAACGTAAATGGTGTGCTTACCTGTAAGGCTTCAGCAAGAGAGATCCCAAAGCAACTGATCACCACTAATGTTCTATTTTGCTGGGTTATTTTCGAACACCGTTTGTTCAGGTTAAGTCTGCATCAATTGCACAGACTTGCTCAGTTCATGGAAGTAATTTCTTCCTCAGATAACCCAGCTGACTCTCTATATGTCTGTTTGCACATATATATTTTGTTGCGCAAATCATGCTTGTCTTTCTGATTACAAGGATTCAAATGGTGGAAAATGGCAACATAATAAAAATCTGACAGCCAGTTGTCAGTTTTCTCCCTGTTTAAAACCAGTCCAAACTGTAAGGACTTTTTGGCCATGATATTCTGGAGCCAATGATAATCTGAACCCTCCTTTACAGCAGTCAGTGAAAAAAAAAAAAAAAACACCAACGAAAAAAGACTCCTTAAAACCCAGTCTCCAGTACACTAATTGAAAAGATCCAAAATAATCTGAAAACTTAGCTCTTGGAACACTGGAAGCTAGCTTGCTTCATTTGGCACTACAAGTTACTGAGTTACTGCTACTCTCATCATTTACATTCGCATGGACTACATAACATTATGCATTGCTTGTGATTACGATTTTTGACTCCTCGTCCTTCTAGGCCGTAAGAAATACATTGACCTGAAGAAAGAAAGCTCTGTAGTTTATTGCTCAAGATAGATATCATTTAGTTTATGATGCAGATATACTCATCATGGCTGTGTTAGTTAGTGCAGAACACACGGTAATTGTGTTCCAAAACTAGTCTTGATGTCTGAGCTTGCATCTTGTCACAATGGCACAGATAACAGCCATGAGAAGTGATAAGCAGTCAAACTAGTAGAGACTTAGGAGGTCAGAAATCAATTGCTTCCAACTGATCGATTTAGGACTGAGAGATCCTTATGGTTGGTATAGCAGCCGTAAATGGAGGTAATTATTCCACTTATGGATAATACACTGTGAATGTCTTGGTAAAGCCAATCTTCGTCTAACTGAAAATCACGTGTATTAGGACCATTGTTAATTTTTCTTTCCCTTTGATAAGAATATTGGTACTAGAGATAGTACTACATAAATATAATACTTGTTAGCAGTTTCTATTTCCTGTTTGAGTCTTCCCATGTCTAGTTATATTTTACATAGCTTGTACAGCTTCTATACAGTAGAAGACTTTACGTGATATTAACTCTTTTTAAGACTGAGCAAGAAGAAAGCAGAACTTTTATAAAAGACGTGGTATTTTCTTTGCAGTACAATAAAGTATTCTGCTCCCAGGGTATGTCCATCTTGTCTCCTGTTTATGAAATAATCTCTTGATGCTGACAGAATTCCTTGCCACCCTCTGGCCTGACTTAAGAGAACATATTGACAAGTTTGCTGCAAAGTCACTCTGCTATCATCTGGAGGCTTTCCTGTGCAAGCTTATGTTCAGGATTTAGTCTAGCATGGAAGCTATGCAGATCCCGTTAATACTTTTTCCAGCCTTCTCTCTCCCTACATCCTCTCCCTGCCTCAACTACTTATAAAGCCACTCCATTGCTGATTATTTTCTGTGGCTTCCACAGCCTTTAGTGGCCACCAAGATGTTCTGATCTTTTCGTCATCTCCTACAGAGTCTTCTCCTCTTCACAACACCTAGAATTGCTCATAGGGTATGAGGGACTTTCTTACATAATGTTCTGTAGGTTTCTATGGTACTTCCACTCAGTTTCCCACAGCAACCATACAGAGCAGGAGACATTTTAAGATGTACTATCATCAGTTATAAATCCTTCTCACAAAATTCAGATAACCTTGGTTTTTCACTCAGTCATGTCCAGCTAAAACAGAGGCACCATTTGGTATCAGTTTTCTGAAGTTCAACAATATTGCCTTGTGGCATGGCAACATCTGGGTCAAAGAAAGAGCTGACAGTCACCATTCTGATAACAAGGAATGCAGTAAAAGTTTAAAATCTGGAAACATTTGGGTTTTGAAAGTGTTAGCTTAAATCAGTCTCAGTGGGTTTGGTTCCTTCTTCAAATGTCTAGGAAAGGCAGTGTCCAGCTGCCTCTCCCAAGCAGCTGGACAGTTGGATGAAGCATATTCTGAGCAGAAACAATGCAGAACTCTTGACTGATGTCAGTATTCTCAGTCATTTAAGGTGAATTCACCTTACAACTTAGGTCCTGAAGCTGAAGTCAGTGAAAAATTCTTATCACCTTAACTAAAACTTATCTATCATGCACAGCTTAGTCCTCACCAGTTAAATCCTGTTTGGGTTGTACTTTTTTGCTTTGGCCTTATCTGTTAACTTGAAATTATAATGTAGCAAAAGTTTATACCTACTTTTAGTGGAATTTTCTTTAAGTTTTTGAATGGATTATCTTTCTTAGATGTATGAAAATTGTCGATGTATTCTATTCATGCCCAAAATATTTGATTTTATTATCCTCCTGTGTTGTTTTTGTTGTTTAGGGTTTTTTTGTCAACACGGCATGTTGATGCCTAAACTTTCACTAAATATATATTCCCTTGAACACTTTATCCAAGAATTACAGGCCAGAAGAGGACCTTCTATCAAAGTTGCCAACATAAAGCAGTTAAACTTGTTTTCCTCCATTATTTGCAGTTTTATTACTCGTCTTACCTGAAGAACACCTTCTCTCTTCAGAGACTTGTCATTTACATAGGCAATGCTTTATGGGTCCTGTTCCCATCAGAAGTACCTCCTAATGGTTTCTCTTTCTTCCAGGCCACTACTGTCAGAGACCACACCTCGCTCATATCATAGGGCTTCTTCTAAACTTTTTAGGTAAATACAAATATATGGGTGAGGTAACTAACAACACCTGTGGCACATCAGCAGCAGTGCTCAGGTTTTTCTAGATCTTTTACCTCTTCAGCTATTTCAGAATTCAGTCCATCCCAGCTGAAGAGACAAGCAGATAAAATAACAGGAGATTAACCCTGTAAAAGGGAAAAGAAAGACCTACTGTGGATTCACTGCTCCCCACACTGAAGAGATGAGGTTGGCATTCCACAGGTTTAACTTATTCCTTACAAGTAACGCTGAACACTTGCTCTGCAGCAGAAATTCTCTGATTTTGTTAGTAATTTGGTCCCACATCTAGAAAAGAAGCTGAAAGAAAGCCAGAAGTTTTAAACCTGTGGATACCAAACAAACACAGCCTTTCTCAGCTGTGCCCATTTTAATCTGCTTTTGAAGACCTTTCCTGAAGAATCACTATCTTCTGAAGAAGACAGATTTTCCTTAGCAACAGAGGCAGACTTTAGTGTCAGGATTTAGCTTACTACATGTAGAATTTCACAGCATAACTCTATGTTTCTTTTATATTTAGTCAGGAGAAATGCACAATGGTTGAAATATCTCATCCTACAGTAAAGTCTGATCCATATCAGATGGATCATTTCCTGGAAGTACCTATTTCTCTACTGATTGCAAGGTGACCACCTAGATGTGGAAGTTGTTATTCCACCTAGATGTGGAAGTTGTATTCACTTAAATATATTGCATATATTTAAGCGAATACTGGTCCTAAAGGGATTTCTCTGTTTGATTGGAGAAATCTGTTGATGTTTCTATAAATATTTGGAGTAGAAGTGCTGAATAAAAAATTACCTTGACTACTTGATCGTTCTGTCTCACAAAAGGATATTTCTTGATTACAAGTCCTTACCATTTTTTATCTCTGTTAATGAAGTTACGACATGGAAGAGCATTCTCCAGAAAAACAGTGAGCAAAATCCCCTTCAATTTCAAGTATACCATATTCCAACATGGTTTGTATACCTACAAGGTTAATTTCACTGACAAACAGCCAGTAACATTTTGTTTTCATCTTGATTCAAGCAGATGATTCTTCAGCATATCTACCTGTAGTGGAATTATTTTGCCAAAGATGTAGTTGTTCAACAATGTGTGCTTCCTATAAGACACACACACACCTGTAACAGCCCAGGTTTTGCCTTAGGTGGCTGCCTCTGAGGACTCTCATGCTTTTGGACCAATTAGTTGGTGTTTTCTTGCTGAATTCCAGCTGATCAAATCCTTCAACCTGTTTTAATCAATGAATCAAAGCCCTCATAGAGCAAAGTAATTTCTGAAATCTAGCCTAAAAGCTCATGTTCTTGTAGCCCACTCCTGTTAGTTTAATTTACCTACCACAGGGATCCTTTCTTCCCCTCTACTGTCCTCACCAGTGTTCAAAATCCCACAATTCATTTTCTTTTAGCTCCTACGATCAGGATGAAACACCTTCTGCGCAGCATTCTTCTTCACACATGACTGTGCCTCATCAGAGCTTTGTGCAGTCATATCAGCCAGGGATTTCCCACTATTTTGTAGAGAAGTACAATTTTCTAAAGTCAGGGTTCACAGCTGGCCAAATCCAATTCATGTTCTGGTTTTGCCCTTAAATATAGGTATTAGTTCCTCACAGTTGGATGTGCTCTCACTTTTTGCATCCCAAGTTGCTGGTCCAGTCCAGATTCTGCTGCAGCTATGGGGCTTTCACCAAGCCTGGGACAGGTGTCCCTGGCTTTTCCGCTTCTACATGTGTTACTACGCTTGAAGGCTAAGGTGCTTATGTTAAAAAAAAGCCCACAATATTTTTTTCCATGATTTCTTTACAGGAAAGGGTCTCATGGCCTACTTCCTGTTGCATATGTACCCAGGTTAGATCTTGCGGGGCTCAAGAAGGGTCACTGAGAAGGAGTTAGTCTTCTTTCCATCACGATGTATGGTGTTTCAACTGTATTATGTTCATAGAATGACTCTTGCATAGTAGTCCCTACAACTTTATTTCTTTTATTTGGGAGGCAGTGGGGTAGTCGAAGAGATTTCCAGGCCTTCATCCACCCAGGGATTCCAGTCATAAGAACATGTAGGACGGATACAATCCCTTGCTTTGCTGTTTGAACCAAGAACAATATTTCTTGAAAGGCAGATGGCCTGATGGCTAAAAGGTTAAAAGCTTTGTTAAACATGTGTGTGCATTGCCATTGATTGTGGATTTGATGGTATTTAAGTGTACTTTGAAAGGAAACCACTGATGTAGGGCCCTCTCCTTGTCATCCTTACTCAGTCCCAGTGTGAAACAACAACAGATTGTCAATTTATTAATTGACCACAGAATGTGGGTCAAAGGACTGAAGTATATGGATGATAATTACTGCAGTTTGTTAAATCTGGGTACATGGAAGTTCACTGCAGCTTCAGCGTAACTTTCTATGTGGTAAGAGAACTAACAAAAATCCAGGGCTGAGTTGACACAACAGATTTTGCATAGCTGAAAAAATCTCTTCAGGTTGTTATTGTTAAAATGCTGATCTTCAGAGTTCGCTTCAGGAGCTCATCTCACTTGGCAGACTTAGGCATGTGTGGAAAAGAATGTCACTATTCTGAAAAGCAAGGAAGGAAATACTAAGAATATCAACAGTATGATATAACAGATGATAGGCAAAGCTTATATCACCATTAAGATGATATGCAAATTGTACAAGGCTTTTAATACTTGCTTAAAGTTTGCTGTTCTGTTTTTTTGAGCTGAAGTTAAAAGGAATAGTTTGCCCTGCTTCCTCAGTTGTACCTGGATTTGTAGAATTTGTATTTAATTTTAAAGGTAAGATACAGAAGATGTAGATATAAGCAATGATAACACAAATGATAAGTGATGGTATAACAAAATGAATTTGTGAATCTGTTATTAATAGATTAGTATATACACAAAACACTTTTGCTTACAATAGTATATAACCATTAAGACTATTCTTCCCAAGTTGTAGTCTAAAAAGCTTATGTTATATATTTATGGTATTTAGAGAATTAGTGTGGCAGCCCAATCCCAGAATTCGCTGATCCAACTAGTATTTTGTAAAAGTTATTTAAGATCACAAACACACTGAGTGTGTTGCTTCTGTTGACCTAGAAGTGCAGACCATAAGCACAAGGATGCAAACCCTTTAAAGCTGACAAAACAGAAATCACATGCTTCTGGCAAGCAAATCAGCAGCCGTGAAAACATGTTCTGACTGTTACTGTTTTTGAATTAAGTTCCTGTTCTTGAACACCTGGAATGATTCCTGAGAATTCAGAGTCATATGAAGACCAATGTCTTGATTAAAAACTTGTACAAAAGTGTAATTAGCATGCAGTCCCTATTGAAAATGGATGACGTTTCTTCCACTTCTTAAGGTACTGTGGTTTTGTGGAGCTAGCATGTGCATTAACACATTTGTCTGCATATCCTGAGCATTATCCATGCTAGTAACTCAGGTAAAATGAGGAAGCTGTTCAATCCCCACTTGACAGAACTTGGAAAATGGGGAGTAGAGTGTATTGTGAGGCAAGGAAAAAAATATTGAAAATGCCTCCTATTTCAGCCTAAACACAAGGAGACTCCACAAAATCAAGAGCATCTTTGAGGACTGACCAAGACACCTGAACAGAGAACACAGAGCTGGCTCAACTGAGTTCAGCTGGCAAGGGCAGGGAAGAGCAGAGACTGTTTGCCTCAAAGTGATAATTGTGAGGCTGTAGAATGGTCTTCCATGAGAAAATTACTGGATGTACCAACACTTGGCACATCTAAAGTCATACTAAATAAAGCACTATAAACTCTGTTGTAATGAACAGACTTTCACTGGCATGCTAATATTCTAACCTTTTACCCTACTGATGCCCAAAATCATAATATCTGATCTTCTAATTACCAAACCTGTGACCTAACACTTCTTTTTCAAGTCATTTCCATTCTTCTGTAAATACTGGGTTGGGTCAAAAGTTGTTTGCCATTATGCTAAATGAGAATTTTTCAGAATTTTTCCTGAGTTTAAAAATAATACTGTCTTTCTGGAGTAGTGAGGGGAAAATATGAAGAAGCAATTAATCTCTCAGTGAAGTTCACTCCCTTTTCTGTGCCACTTCTTGTGTGTCTTCCCGTTATAGAAGGGGATCTTATCTCACAGAGCATCCCTTAGCTTTTTGTTTATGTGGCGTACATTGGCCCAGATGATTTCAGACAACATGAAAGTGGACGTACCTAACTGAAAATTGCTCAGTGGGTTGTTACAGGCACTTAATTGACCATCTGACTTTTAAGCTCAATCTCAGTCTGCCGAGGTCAATTCTTTTGAGGTTTTTCATGCTTTTTGAATGAAGAGTGCGACAGCATTGAGCATTGTAAAGTAATAAGGGAATACAATAGCACTTTGTACCCTGATTAAAGGAAAACAAAGCAAATAATAAGAGTAGTATGCCAAATGTAAACATAAGAGTAATGCTGGAGGGTTCTTAATAGAGGCCTGGGGCACTGGAGTAAGTCAGGCTGTGTTGAGCATTCAAAACTATCTTTCTCAACAGTGTCAGTATCTCTTTGTCTGGCAATAATGGTGCTAAAAACTGTGCTGTCACAAAAAATACAGTAAGGCAAAAGGCCTGACTCAACAACGAGTTACCCTACTTTTGTGTCATGGTAACTGGTCTGAAAACAAGCAGAAGCAATAAGATGTAACTGGGGAAACAAAGGTGCTAATCTAGCTCATCTCAAGGCAAAGATTTCCACTTGCCAGTTTTGCTTACTAAAAACGTCTTCCTTGGTTGAAACAGAACACGAAACAATGTTCCACAGCATTGTATTTAAACTACACAATCTTATAAATGTCATAGCAAACTACAGGAATTGTATCCTACCTCCCTTATCTATGTTTTTATGGACATTATCATCAGGAGCTACCGATACTCACATTCTTCAAAATATTTTTCTAGCATACAAAGCAAAAGAAGCTATATTGTAATTTGAGAGGGATTCCATATGAAGGCAAGCAATCTTGGAAGAACAGTTTTTACCTTTCAAAACTGAGGTAATTTCTGAAGAAAAGTTGTATCTGAAAATAGGAACAAGTATCATTGCTGGATTTCTGAAAGAAGAGCTTGGCTATATACAATTTAAAGACCCTTAGGAAGGATGAACATAAATACCAAATACATGTCTTGGAGTAATCCTACACTTTGTAAATCATTCGTTTTGTCACCTGAAAGACCCTTGGTATGTGTTGCCTCATATCCTAGGAGAGATCCAGGATCACAAAGAGACACATATATTGGAAAAAGTTTGCAGATGTTTTAACCATTTAATTATATTTTCTGTGAGGCTGAAGAAATACTGTAGGGATTATCCCCTGTAATGGAGGGCAATTACTTAAGGCATTGAATTCCAGGCACTCCTGAGGGTTCACCAGTGTAACTTTTAGTCATGTTGCTGAGTAGTGGGTGACCAGTGCAAAACCAGTGGGCTCATGAGATGGCCTGTCAGAAAGATCTACCAGAATAATAAGTTTGCCCTAGCTGAATCCAGAGGCTCAAAGGTCCCAGTTCCCAAATTCAGAGTGATCATCAAGGCACACAGATGAAATGCCGAGTAACTTCCCAAGAAAGTAAATGCCGAGTAACTTCCCAAGAAAGTACAGCTAAATTCAGAGCCAGGTACCAAACCAAGAACTAACTGGGTCACTGTGTTCAGATGAATGACCTGTTTTGTTGGATGTCTTTTGTTTGGGTGGTTGGTTTTGCTTTAGTTTTACCCCTTTTTGCAAATAAAATATTTACTAAAAGCATCATTTTGTTCCATGCATGAAGCCTCTATCTCCAAAGAAAAGCATTCCTGCTACTCCGCTCAGAAGCCTTTAGAGAGAGGTGTGGTTTTCAACATATGAAGCCACAGAAACAACATCCCTAATTGTGTGTTATTGAGGGAATTGTGATGGCTTTTCAACTAATGAGAAACTTTTCAACACCTTTTGAATGATCAGAATTGAATTTTAGTTAGACAGGACCAGTGTGGAGCCAGTGATATTCTCCTGCAAATTTCTGGGGAATGATGGACTCTAAGTTTTCTTAACTTGTTCTTATAGGACTCATCTAAACTACGAAAAATGAACACCATCTCCAAATGGGTTGCTAAATTTTATCTCCATTCCTGTACTTCATCCACCTTCAATACTTAGAAATAATTTGGGACAATTTAAATTTCATTCAGCAAATCAATTTTCTAATGGCAAATTCCTATGCTTTGTGTGCACAGCATTCTTATTATTCTGTGCAGACCAGACCTTGTAACAGTAAAAAACAGAAGTTCCTGTAAGTGTTGATCAGGTTTCTATCTTAGGAGAGCAAACTCATGGAAATTTTTATAACTATATCAAATACTGCTTGCCTGTGCATGCTGTATTTCTCTTTCCTGGATCAGAAACCTAGAGATTCAACTCACAGCCTGTGAGCTGGCCTCCTACACGAAGCTGACATCACAGTTAATTAAAAGAAAGTCACTGTACTACTGGCATTCTTGAGATGAGGCATTAACGTAGCACATTCTGGACAGCATAGAACTCCTACAAATTATACCACAAATTGCTTGGCACAGATACAAGCTCTCATCATAAGGGAAAGTGGAAGAATGCTGTTGGGATTCCTGATGTAGTGTAAAAACAATAAAATCCCCCAAATATTCAATCTTAAGGGATGAAAAGCACAGAAACTACATTAGTGGGTATCTAGTGGCAAGGTGTAAACTGCATCAGATTGCACTAGACAATGCTAAGAGATAGTAGCTGCCACTAACTCCTCAACAGGAATAGGAAGTTCTTATGCTCCTCTCATATCTCCACTCTTCTGTAACATATGTTCATTCATTTATTTCCTAGGATGAGGCTGAACACAGTGGACTTATTCACACTTACTCCATTATTCTGTATTTCTAGGCATTTTGTTTAACAGTAATAGCAAATGGGTGAATAATACTTACTGTCTCAGCCAAGTATTCACAGTCCAAACTCAGTTACTTTTGCAGTTGTCTGCACTCCTGTTGGTTGATGAACCCTTGATCTTTATCATTTCTTGTTTTAGATCAGGACTTCCTGGTAAAGCTGATGTCTGTGACAAGCCTTCTTGACTCTGTGATTCCCAGAAAATGCAGAGAATAGACACCCCAGTGACTATGACTCACACTTGGAAGCTACTGCAGGTCCCAGCTCAGAAGCTCTCCTCTGTTGCCTTGACTCATCAGCAGTGTAAAACAACCTATGATCTCTGAACACAGCTCATTACAGCCAAACTGAAAAGAAGAAAGAAAAGAAAATTAAGATCACTTCTGTTTATAACCATGTTTTCACTGCAACAGTTAGAAGTATCATTTCTCTGCCATACTTTGTTGGTTTGTCTTTTTCAAAGTCATCCTATACTCTGAGCTGGATAGAAATTCTAATTTCTAAAGAGAGTAAACCTATTTTTGTTGTTGTTGTTAGGGTAAAGATTTAATAAAGCTGCTCATTAAATAAGTTGATTCAGTTTCCTGGATATATCTCATGTTTTATCTAAAATGCAGAGAAAGATTTTATTGCCAAAGCACAAAATATTAGGTTTTGCTCGCTGTTTTTCCTAGTCAGTAATTCTGTTAACATGTAAGGTATGGCATACCCTCATATCTGTAATCATAGGAGCAAATCATAGGTGTATAAATATGCAGCTTTTTTTTCAGTGGGATAGGAAAGGATAACTGGTACTTCTCCATTACAGATTAGATTAGACTGATTAGGAACATCTATAACTCACATATGAGCTCTGTGGTGCATCCATTTAGGGCAACAGTAGATCCCTTGGGCCATCTCTTAGTCAGAAACTGCAGGCACACTTCCCTGTTCTTCTGCCAACACATGCACTCCAGACACTGGAGGGCACCAGCAGTGTCCTCCCCATGTTGGTTTCTGGTGTTTGAAAAGGAAATTCGAGGCATAGCTTCTCCCAACAGGTCACAAATCTCGGCAGCAGGGATCCTCCATACTGAGCTATGAGGTCTGGAGTGACAGTCAACGTTTTTCCTCAAATCCTGAGAGGCTACTTCAAGCCTGTGATGTTAGACCTCTGTATTTCCTGAGTTCACTCATAGTTGTGTGGACTAGTTCAGGATGAGGAGAATGATCTGAAAAGGAAGGAGGGTCATATTTGAAGTTACCAACATCATCCCAAGTTCTTAAAGCTCTAGATATCTACATTGTTCAGAGAAAGAAAAGAGAAGTTGCGTGTGTTTTTTTCTAAAGCACACAGAAAATTTTCTTAAATCACTGCTACTTATTTGAAAGCAAGTCAGCAAAAAAAGGTTTCATAAAGTATAATGTACATATGGCAAATGCAATGTTTTAAGAGATTTACATTTTCAAAACAGGCTTTTATTCTGTGGTTCATGTGAGTGAGTGAAATTACTGTTCTTCCACAAAAAATTCCTGCACTTAACAGGATTTAACAGCTAAAAATGAAAGAGGGGGAAGAAGAAAAGAAGAAAACAATGAATAAAAAGTGTTGCTTTGAGCAGAGGAGCCCACGTTTGTTTTTTTCCTGCACTTCACAACTCCAACACAGTATAAACCCGCTAAAAGTCAAATTCACCCTATCAGGTAACTGGCTTTTCACTTCTCCATTTGAGTCACAGCCAGGTGATGAGTCCAGTCAAAAATGCCACATCTCAAACTGCTGATAATCCAATCAGAATTTCTTGACAAGTCCATTACAGCTTTCTGCAAGACACAAGGGAAGAAAGACAGTATTTCAAGCTGCTTTATTTTTCTCTCCTCTGCTTCCATATGTGTCCAATGTCTTTTGATATGTTTTGGTGGTGGGGGAGGTTGTGGTTTTGGGGTGGGTTTGGTTTTGTCTGGTTGGTCGGTTTTGTTTGATGTTTTTGTTGTTGTAGTTGTTGGGGGGTTTAACTACAATTTAAATTGATTAATTTCCACCTTTCATTTTCCCATTATCTTTCACCTAGGTGGAAATTTGGTCTCAACTTTTTGGAAACCTCTAAAAGATCATTTAACTGGTATTTAGAATACCTAGGAAACAGTGGCTACAAAAACACAAATCAGAAGCATCTGTGACTTCCAAGAAAATATTTAAAACAAAGTGTGAAATGGTATTTGCCTGCTTGTAGATCAGATCCAGATAGTTCAACACAGTCCACAATCCATGTAGATTTTTATTCCTCTTAAAAATTTAAAAGGCAACCTTTTAATGTCTTTGCATTAACTTAAGTTGCGGTCTGTAAAACAATCAGAGAGATGGTATTAAAAGTATATTAATAATAAAACAGATACTTTAAAAAAAAACTTTGTATCAACCTGAGTCCACCTTATATTTCATAGAGCTTGCATGGCTGAGAATTACTGTACTTCAGTCAAATTTCAGACTGTACTTCAGACTGGAGCCTTGGGTGGAAAATTCTAACTTTTCACTGAAAAAACAAGGCTTGAGTATCCTGTTTAGTTACTTTTTAAGAACAAAATGCCAGTTTGGTCCTTGATTTAACTGCTGAAATCAGTTAGTGGAGTTGTAATTTACTTCTAAGGAACACTGAGACCCAAGTATGAAACAGTCACCCACAGAGGATCAAACAATAGCATCTAAGCTGGACAGAGGCTTTTTTCTCTGTTAGAAATGATGGCAGAAGGAAGAGAACCTGTCATTGCTAACCTCCTATAGTTTCAGCAGCAAGAATGTTTCCAGAAGCAAGGCTTGACCCCAGCTAGTTGAGGATCTGAATACCAAGGTGCAGAGACGCACATCCTTAACAGGTTCATCTTCAGGCATGGCCACAGGTCTGCATTGACTCTACTGCCAGGGTAAAAGTGAAAATTTTTAAAGATCGCTTTAGAGACAATAGTATTACTTAGAAATATCTACTGTATCCCTTAGCTTACCAGCTTCCTTAGCTTTAGTTCTCTATTTTAATCCTACACTAGATTTGAATAGAATACAGTGACTTCTTCCATATTCCCAAGTGTTTGTACTACTTATTTCGTGCCACCCAACCTTGCCACTACCATATATGCCCAAGCTACTTCAAGAACACAGATAGAGCTCCACAGATGTACTGATAACTTCATAGCCATTCTAAAGAAAAAATCTGCATTACTGATAGAATTTCTCTTTGTATAGCTGAAACTGCCAACTGACTTTAAAAAATATTAATTTAAAGCATGTATCAGTTCATGTTAGCTGTCTTTACATTTACAGATGTCTCTGCTTTGTTCAGATTTTTAAAGACCTATTTGGTCTGTCTGCTGCTGCCAGTAATATAGGCTTATCGAACACAAGCACAGGACAGTTGTGCTCAAATACCTATAAAGCTTATTACAAACGCTGAAGCAAAAATTTATCTTTGGCAATTACAGGAAATAAAGCCAAAATATCAATACTTCCCTTTCTAAGAGACTGAATCCATCTTAGTCACAGTGATCTAAGTGCTTCTTAAGTTACAGAGGTACCTACTTCTCCAATTATACATGCAAGTATACATTAAATAAGTTTGGGGCCAAATGGTCTTTAAGGAATTCTTACAACTAAGATCTTCTTTAAGGGCTTCACTGAAATTACTTATCATATTTGTAGTAACACATTGCCTCAGGCCTGTGGAAATTGAATACACACAGATACTGCCTTTAATAAACATAGATTTATATCCTGCTTCTCTTGTAATAGCTTTAAAAAGCAATAGGAACTAAGCACATAGTTTTAAAACTATTGGACAGACTCCAGCTGACCCAGGGCAGCTCCTGTTTTACAGCAAAAATACTATTGAGTACTCAGACTAGAAGCCAGTCGTAAATTGGTGTCTTGTCTTCTTTCACATCTGATACCTTGTTTACTACAGAAGCATGAGTTGAAGGTAGGTACAAAGGTCTGGCATGAGCCAAGCATTCTCCACAACATGAAGAAAAAAAATCTCTTGTCCCCTGAGTATGGTTAGGACCTCCTCATCTTCTCTGGATGAAGAGAGAGGCCCTTTATCTTCAGGGAGTTTTCTGTAGTAGTCTTATCTTCTGCTCCAGCACAATCTGCTGAATTTGCACAGCCTGCAGACTAAAGACCAGGCAGAGTAAGGGGCAGCAGAGACCACTCTAAAAAAAACCCACTTCATATTATTCCACACTGCCACAACCGTTGGCACTGGAGTGGGTGTTGAGGAGCACCGGACACACGACTGGGTTCTCACTGGTGACGCCACTGCCTCTGCCAGCCCCGCTGGCTGCCTTGCTGCTGGCTCACCTTGCTGTGTGCAGCACCCAGACCTCACTGCTCTGATGGCTACTGCAACACGGGGCCTCTTCTGGACAAGGGTGAGGACACAGACAGGTGAAAACACAGAGCATGGAAGAGGTGCAATCTCCAGGATTCAGCCTCACGGATAAAGAAAAAGAAAAGATACCATGACTTTGTGTATCAGAGGGGGCAGTTGCCTCTTCAATGACTTTCAGTTCTTGACACTGACTGCAAGGAGTGATGCATAAACTTTGGAGTGAGCCTCAGAGCTGTGTACCTAGAATACAGGAACTTTGAGAAGTCAATGATGAGCAGCTGTGTTAGCATGAGAAGAACTCTGGTGTCTACATTTAATACCCACATTTAATAGCAGTATTGCAGAAAATATTTATACCTTATTTCACACTTGTTTATTTTCAGAGACCAACAATGAAAGAAGTGCCAGGCTCTTTTCAGATCAGAGGGGAACAAGCTAGAAAGGAGAGGCAGGGTCCTAAAAAATCCTGCCCATAAAAATAACATGTTGAACATGAGTATGGTTTAAAAAGGGTGATAGATCAAAAGATATACAGTGATTTGTGATGATCTATTTCTCTATCTCCCCACTGAATGCTATTAATTGCACAGCCAGCTATCACAAGGCACTCTAAGAATGGTTTGACAGATAAAGTGACAGATGCTTTTCCAGGTACCTGCTATGTCAGGAATTGCTAAACACTTAGTTGCACACCACACTCAATTGCATAAGCCATTTTAGCTTTAGGGAAAGAAAAGAAAAAAAAATGGTGCCCTGCAATCCTTAAAATACTGGACTTAAATTAGAAACCAAGTCAGAGACAAAGGGTCTTGAAAAGGAGTTTAAAACAATGAAGAAATTGTAAATTCAGCAATGAAGGTTGAATCTCCCAGAGAGAAAACATAAACTTTCTACTGATTTCTAATGTAGCGTTTTCCTCCAGAGCACCTCTGTCCTCTGCTTCTCCTGGGGGTTCATCTGGCTTTCTTCAGACTCTGTGTGTTCTCATATCCCTCGCTTTCCCTCACTCTGAAGGGAACCGCAGGGTCTGCCCGGTATGCCACCCCTTTAGTGCATTTTTTAGACCGGCTTGATTTACAAGCTGATGCCAATAGGTAATATCAACATGGGAGCCAGTCCTAGGCACTTTAATGGGTCAGAAGAGGAACTCACATCACCTCTGGATCCAAGGACAAAGAGAGTGTCTTTTCAGAGATACAGAAATATTTGGGGATCAGTAAATGATACAATCACACTTAGAAAAAACAAGTAGAGGTTCCATTTTACATCCTTTGAACAAAACAGAAACATATATACAAGTACAGCATCACAGAACTAGAACTTTTTTAAATTGGATGGGGTTTAAGTGCTGGGTGTGTGTTATGTACTTTAAATCCATATTTTTACCATTCCTGATAGCCAAGGAAATTTGAAAAGTATGAGATATTGTTGAAGGACACTTTTCCTCTGAGTCATCCTTTTCTCCCACACTGAATGTCAAACACTTATGGGCTGTGATGCAGTAGGCACAGGCTTTGCTAGTGGGCTATCTAAACAAATACACTCCCCTTACTCCTGGTCTCTTTCAGAACACTTCTTTCATGCTGCTGCTGAGACACAGAGCCACTTTACCTCAAGGGCCTTCCATAGCTGAGGTGAGATTCGGTAGGCTTGCAGAGAGGAAGTCAAAAACCCTTGGGGATTGAATCAGCACTATTGCCATTTAAATGGGAGAATTTCAGGTCACAATGTAGTCGCAAGTCATCTTTCAAGAGTCATATTCTTCTTTTATGGAGGGAAAGGAGAGAGATGAGGCATTCATACAAAAATTTATACTGGTAAAATGCAAAAAAAAACCAACTGAAAGCCTGGCTGATGTTTTCGTGAACTGCATTACACATCGCTATTTATACGAGGATTAGAGATTTTATCTGCATCTTACATCCATAAGAATTTCCAGGAGAGTTTTTAGAACACAGTTTTTGTGCTGGCAAAAAAAAAGAAAAAAGTTTATAATTAAAACAAGCTATATTTATACCCAAAGATGAAGAAGAGTACAGCTTCTGGAATTGTGCATAAAAGACTTAAAAAATGACTGGGGAAAAATATTTGCAGGCATGTGACTGCAATGCAATTGAAGTTATATAACAAGCATGCAAACTCAAGAAAGAAAAGTTTGAGTTTTCATCATCAGAATAAAGAGACGAATGTGGCTGAAACTGTCTTTCTAAAGACGAATGTGGCTGAAACTGTCTTTCTAAGCACAAAGCACACATATACAAGATGTATAAGGCAGTAAGGAAAAAGAGCCTTTGATGTTTCTAGATATCAGCTTTCATTTAGAGTTATTAAAAAACCCTAGTCTCATCTTTTCTCAGTATTTGTTTGTTGGGGTGTCCTGGCAAAAGCAGCCAGCCTAGGGCTCGGAGGGACAGAGCTGCGCCTGGAAAAACCCTCGCTGTTAATGTTCCCTCTATTCAAACGTGTATTGGTTCACCCCGGTTTCCTTACCCCCCCCGCGGTGCCAAGGGTTTTGGGCTGGCCCCGGGTTCCTTCCCTCCCCATTGGCTGCTGCTGTAAGCCCCGCCCCCTTCCCCGGGTCCCTGGGGCCTGCGAGGAGCTCCCGGGTCAGGCTGCTGCAGGGGATGGGGGAATAAACTCCTCGTGCCACCTCCAGCGTCTCCGTTCTCGCCTTCCTTTGTTCTCGGGGTCCAGGGGGTCCAAACCAGACGTACTGTGGACGTAGCTGCATCGCCTGGAGAGCTCGCTGCCAGAAAAGGGAAAAATCACAGATAGCTCGGCTGGCTTAAAAGCGTGGTCTCAGCCTCCTTGCTGAGGTGCTTGGGATCTCACCCCCGAGGTAGCCAGCACAGCAGCCAGACAAAGAGACATTTGTTTACTAATTTTTACTACTTCTAACACATTCCAAGTGTTTTTGATAGCTGTTTTATATATCACAGTGCATTGGGTTTGCATGGCCAGGTTTTAGGTGCTACAGGAATGGCTTCTGTGAGGAGCTTCCTCCATGCCCTGCAGAGCCAATCCCTGGTGGCTCCAAAGACGGATGTGCTGCTGGCCAAGGCTGGGCCAATCAGCGATGGTGATAACGCTCCTGGATAACAGATATAAGAAGGGGGGGGCGGGGGGAAAGTGATGGTGCAGGAGTAACTGCAGGCAGAGAACAACAGGGTGAAAACATGTGAGAGGAACAGCCCTGCAGCCACCAAGGTCAGTGGAGAAAGAAGGGGAGGAGCTGCTCCAGGTGCTGGAGCTGAGATTCCTCTGCAGCCTGTGGTGGAGCCCATGGTGAGGCAGCTGTGACCCTGCAGGCCATGGAGGTCCATGTGGATGCAGAGATCCACCTACAGCCCATGAAGGAGCCCCATGCTGGAGGAGGTGGATGCCTGAGAGAAAGCTGGGGGAGACCTGTGCTGAAACAGGCTCTTGGCTGGGTCCTGCACACCTGTGGAGGGAGGAGCCCACACTGGAGCAGGTTTCCTGGAAGGACTTGTAATCCTGTGGGGGACCCACTCTGGAGTAGGCTGCGTCTAAAGGTTTACACCCCATGGAAGAATGACTCACACTGGGGCAGTTTATGGAGGACTGTTGCCCGTGGGATGGACTCATGCTAGAGAAGTTTGTGGAAAACTGTGGGAGGGACCCCAAGCTGGAGCAGGAGAAGGACTCCTCTCCCTGAGCACCAACAGGAAGGACTTGTGATGAACTGATTGTAACCCCCATTCTCTGTCTCCCTGCACCATTTTGAGGGAGCGGGCATTGTTGCCGGGAATCAGAAGAAAAACTTTTCCTAACTATATTAAAGTAATAGTATAAAAAGCAGACCTTTCATGAAAGCTTTCAGGTGCACAAAACATAGATACGCACATGTGTGGTATCTACAGGATTTCGACAGTTTTTATAAGGTTAATTTATTAGTATATCTAGCAGGTGCATTCTGTAAGAGACCAGTTGCCCCAGCAACCCACCCTTGGGTCAGCCGCTTGGAGTTGCTCTAGGGGCTTCTTTTCCCTATTTCTTGTTATGTCTCTTAAGTTCTAGTACAAAACAGAGTGTCCTTGTTAGAAATTCTTCTCTTGAAAATAAGACTAAACAGAATTTCAAGAATGTGACATAGCTACTGTTCTAAAGTGTGAAAAAGGGTAATAAAGTGCTAAAGGCTATAAAACTAGATATTAAAAATCTACAAAGCTACAAATATCTGAAAAATATATAAAAACAAAAAAATCTTTAGGCATCAGTAAAGCTTGGGAAAGAGAGAGGAGAGGGGGAAAGGTGTTTTTAAGATTTATTTTACTTCTAATTATCCTGCTCTGATTTTGTTAGCAGTAAATTCAATTAATTTCCATAACCTGAGTCTGTTTTGCCCATGACAGTATTTGATGAGCTATCTCTCCTGGTCCTTACCTCATCTCATGAACTCTTCATATTTTTTCTTCCCTCTCTGGTTGCAAAGGGGAGTGATAAAGTGGCTTGAGTGAGTGTCTGGCATCCAGCCAGGGTCAACCCACTACACACAAATATTCTGAACAACTATTTTCCTCTCATTTGCTCTCTTCTTGATTTTACTAGTAAATCCAAGACAAACTGTAGGATCTTAAAAACACAGGTAGAACTTTACAGCAGGAGGCACTTGTACTGAAATTTAGTCTCTTATTAGATTCTAGGAGCCTTTCTATTTGCTATAGAAATCTCCAAAAAACAACATCAAACAAAAAATCCTCTGAAGGAATCAAATGGTGACAGAAGCCTTAAGACTTACATGACACTCTTGGAAGACAATGAACTTGGCATAAATCTTTTCACTTCCATAAATCTGTTCTGAAAGTCAATGAAATTTCCAAGTTCTAAACCGACGCAAAACCTTACCTTTCTTATAAATTGACCCTGCCCCTCTGTGCTTTTTTGCTTTTTCCATCTCCATCCCACATTTCAGTTATGTCTTTTTCAGTTCCTTTGGACTGCACCACTTCAGAGATGGGAGAATTTTATTCCTACAGCTTCACATCTTAGGGCCCTGATTTAGACTAAAACCTTTGGCTACCACAGCAAGATAACACCAGGCTAGAAGTATGCTTTTTTTCCTCAAAAATCTTTTCAAATGGGACTACCAAATGGTATATGAAGAAAGGTAGTCCTATACATGCTAGTAGCCATTCTCTCACATACAAGACACACCAAAACCACAGATCTGATATGCCAGTGACACTGATTCATCCACCTGAATTTTTCTTCTCCCATTCCCTGAATATTTCTAATGTGATCCATCATTTTTCAGATTGAGAACTCTTCATATCTTATGCTACATACCAATTAATGCAATGTCTTGAGATTAAATCGGAGAAGATAAAATATTAGATGCACAAGCAGGCACATTTCTGTTAAAGTACCAAGCTTTCTGTAATGGAAACTTACTTTTAGAAAGTTAATGAAAAGATTCATCTTCCCGACCAGGGGCAGTAGGAAAATTAACAATTGTTTAATCATGCAGACCAGTAAGATGCTCAATGTTAAGTGTAAGACTAGTCATTGACCCTTTCTAGTGAGTGAATGGATTATTATGTTTAACATTTCAATTTAGCCCCATACCACAAGTGCATAGTAATTGTGATTTTATTATACAGCCACATAAATAATGCAGTATTTTTAATGATCCATAGCCTTTAGAACACCACAGTGAAAGTAAGAAAGTAGTACACTCTGTTTAATTTTTAGTGACATTAAATTTGTAAGGAACAGAGAAATTTCAACAGCTTTAAAGAAAAAAACCAACACTGTAGCTACGAAATTGTCTAGCTTTAGCACAGTACATGTCAATCAATATATGGATAGTTGATTAGGAAAGGAATCTGTAATCTGAAAAAGAAAGTAAGGACATTGTAATAATAAAGTCTGAGTTAACATAATCATTATTTTGCCTTTTTACTAAAATAGCATATAATGCATGTAGGATATTTTAAAATGTAACACTGCAAACCAAAACCCCATATATTTCATTATTTTCTTTAGCTCTTCCAAAAACAATATATTCTTTTCTAGCTCTGCAGAAAGAGCAAGGACTTTAGGGAAAATACAATGCTGAACAATTGCTTTCAATACAAGGATCTCTAGGGATGCTGTTTCACTCTCTGTGGGAAAGGACCTTTTTGGTTATTTTGTGATTCATCAGTTTTCAGATTGTGGAAAGCAAATGTCTGAAAAACATGAATGTGATGCAGTGAAAAGCATCGCAAAAGGAGGGCTGGAGGTAGACATTCTGATGTGAGTGAGTGTTATCTGGACAATGAACACTACTAGCTCTGCTCCTGGGATTTCTTTTTGAGCATCTGCCTTTCTGACTGACACAGGCCAAGAACTCTCTTGCTTCAACTGCTTCCATTCAGGCACAAAACTCTTACAACACAGTTGTGTGCTTATTGACTCAGTGTTGCCTTCTCAGCTATAGGTACAAGCACTCCTGCCGGTATTGCAGCACAGCACTAACCCTTCATTTCACATTTATCAGAATCTACAGCACATATGCATGCATGTCTAATGCATTCACAATTCTCATAGCCTGTCTCTTGCAGTTCTCGAACTGTTCTCTGCCCAGCCACCTTTTCTGGGCAGCTCACTGATGTGTTTAAATGGCTGTGGTCATCTTCTCAACAGGACAGCACCAAGTGCTCCTTAAGGCTTTTCCAAACATCTTAAACATTTCTAAAAAACACAATTGGCTCTGATTTGGGTTTTTTTTTTCACCAGTATCTCAGTGAATTTTCTCAATTTGGTCCAGTCTTGTTGGAGTGATCTGTAATTACTCAGTCGCTGATTCAATAGATCATGGTGTTCTCACCACAAATCCTAGAGCAGCATGTTCTGTATGTCACGATTTGCATGGAATCTTATTTCAAAAACTAGGTGCTTAGCTAGTCAATTTACTAATTTGAGTATGCTAAAAGTACAGGATGATACTGCTCTTTGATGCTGTAAAGTTCTTTTAGATCTTCTTTGAGCCAACAGAACCAACTGAATATTGCTCAGCCTTGGTTCCTCTGTTTATTATTCTGCACACCACAACTACTCCTATAACTTTTAAAAGTTTTTTGACTTCACAGCAACGGATTTGATTGTCTTCTACCTACCAAAACACTCAGATGGAATCAATCTTAAACCTCACGAGATGAGTTTCATTACAAATCTGCTTCACTATCAGAGTAGTTGCTCTAAAACATAGCCTAAAACTATGTCTGATCTTTAATTTCTCCTTGGTTGATTTGGGTTTTTACTAATTCTGCCAAAAATTACATATTCTGAAATGAAAGGAAAGCAAGAGACATGGTCACATGTTCATGTCTGAGACACATAAAATTTAAATTGCTGAATGATCTGTCAGCATAATGTCAGTGATCTGTAAATTTTGCTTTTAAGCATTACCTTACTGACTGCTGTGCAGCAACTAACTCTGTGTATGAGCTGCTCCCTGGGAGTGCCTGCATGGTGAAATTCACAGGCACTTCAAGATATGTAACTCCAGAACCAGAGCAAAAATACCAATGTGGTTGTGAGATATGGAATGTGATGTCTTCCTGCTACTGCCATGTCAGAGTCGCTAACATAGAGCACAACTGGTGGGTGAATAATTCTAGAAAAATGAACAAGAGTCTGTCAAGACTGGGAAAGGAGGTGAAGGAATATTGAAGTAAGAGATCTTTCTTCTCTCTAACCCAGGGACTTCCATAATTTCTTGATATTATGACAAGGAGCACAAAAGTGAAATGTAACTCTCTCACTTTTCACAATTATCCCCATAATTAATACTACTGTTTCAAAATAACATCACTCTTGTATCAGTAATCGTGCGGCCCATGGGACTACGGAAGGGGTGATCCCCCTATCCTTGGCACCAGTGAGGCCAAATGTCAAATCAGTTTTGGGCTCCTCACTCACTACAAGAAAGACAGTGAGGTGCTGGAGCGTGTCCAGAGATGGGCAATGGAGCTGGTGAAGGGATCCCTAGTCTTATGAGGAGCAACCAAAGAAAAGGAGGGTCAGGGTGGACCTTCTCAATCTCTGCAACTACCTGGAAGTAGTGTACTTCTCCCAGGCAACAATTGACAGGACAAGAGGTAATGGCCTCAAGTTGCACCAGGGGAGGTTTAGATTGGATATTAGGAAATATTTCTTCATGGATAAGGTTGTCAAGCATTGGAACAGGCTGCCCATGGAAGTGGTAGAATCACCATCGCTGGCAGTATTCAAAAGGCATGTGGGTGTCACACTTGGGGACATGTTTTACTGTTGAAGACAGTGGTGCTTCATTAAGAGTTGGACTTGATGACCTTAGAGGCCTCTTCCAACCTTAATGATTCTGTCATTCTGTGATTTGTCATAAAACATGAAAAATCCTGATTTTTGAGGCCACAGGTATGCTATTTCCACTTACGCTACTTTACTTCAGTTCTAAACCCCAAGTTAAATAAATAACTATACAAAAGCTATTTCCCATCTAAATATTTTGATGCAGAGACACAAGTGTTTCTCCATGTTGTCATACTTACTGGTTTAAAAATATGACAATTTAAAATTCTTCAGTATTCTGTCAGTCCTGGATGGCCTGGATGATAGGATAGAGTATGCCCTCAGCAAGTTTGCACATGATACAAATTTGGGAGAAGTGGTTGATACAGGAGATGGCTGTGCAACTATTCAGAGGGTTGTGGACAACCTGGAAACGTGGAAAAACAAGTTATCTGATTAAGTTCAAAGGGAATTCAAAAGTCCTGCCTCTGGGAAGAAATAACCCCAGGTATTATGAAAGAAATATAATATCCCATGTATCATCCACTGGAGGCTGACTGCCTGGGCAGCGGCTGTTCAGAAAAGGCCCTGAGAGTCCACAAGGTGAACACATAAGGCAAAAATGTGCCTTTGTGAAAAGAAAGCCAACAACCTCCAGCTTTTGGGGGAGCATCACCAGCAGTTTGAGGGGTGTCATCCTTTTCCTCCCATTTGGAGTAATGTGTCCAGTTGTGGGCTCCCTACAAGAGATAGACAAACTGGAGCAAGTCAACCAAAGAGCCTTAAAGAGTACTAGGAGACTGCAGCATCCTTCACACGAGGAGAGGCTGAGAAAGTGGGGACTGTTTGGCCTTGGGAGAAGAAATGTCTCAGGGGAATCTTACCAATAAGTCTAGATGCCACACAGGTATAAGCAAAGAAGATGGAGACTTCTCAATGGTAGCAGGACAGAAGGAATTGAAATAGAGGAAATTCCATTTAAGCATAAAACCCACCTTCTTTGCTGTGAGTGTGGTCTAGGACTGGTACATATTTCCCATGGAGGTTGTATTATCTCCATCCTTCAAGTTATTTAACACCAGGCTAGACATGGTCTAATCAACCTGCTCTTGTTGATCCTGTTTTGAGCAGACATCTTGGACTTAGAAGAAATCCAGACGTGCCTTCCAAACTTAACTGTTATGTGATTCTGTGAATTAGCAGTTGCTATGTGCAGTCGAGTCCTGGAGACTGATTAGTTCTTATTTCTCCACAGTGTATCTCCTGCCTCCTTTTTTTTGGTATACTCCTGACTTTTCCATAATAGCTGAATAGACAAATACTACTCTGAAAGTCTCAAGCCTTCAAAAAACATAAGCTATACAAATTTGCATTAAGTGTGACAAAAGAAGTAGATAATTTCTCATCATCTTCCAAAATATTCATGCTAGGCTTAGCCTAAAATCCTCTGTGTTCTCTAATCTATTTCCACAGCCTGTTCCCATATGAACAAAAGTGACTTTTAATTAGAGCAATCTCCACTTTACAGTTCTGGAATACTGTAATTTTTTTGTTGTTGTTTTCTCTGAAAATGTTACAGTGCTGAAAAACAACAAGTGACACAGAATAGAGACCAAATTAAAATAAATATTTAAGATAGCAGCTGGAATTAATGTGATACCTAAGAAACATCTGAAAAACAAAACTAGAACTTGAGAAGTTGTAAGGTTTGCTATCAGACTGGCAACAAGACTCCTGCTTGGATGTACCAGTGACATGGGCTGCCTGAGAGACAGCCTGGTTAGAGGGAAAAACAGCTGAACAGAAGTGTCTACTGGAAAATACTGACAGAAAATACCAGCTTGGAACCTGGGAACTAGGCCTATGAACCAGTAACATCCTTGAAAAAGGCAGCTGGTCTCTTGGAAGTACCTAGAAAGAGTAGACATCCTGAGATACTATCAGTAAGTGCAAACACAAGGAACTGAAATGACACCTGATTATTTGAGAAGGTGGAAAACAGTCTAAGAAAAACAGAAATTTCTCTGAAAGAAAATAAAACCTCATCGTCAGTTGAAAAATGAAATTGAAGCATCTGTTGGCTGCATGAAGCAATGATACTCTATACTGTTTTATGTCTTGTGTTATAAAACAAGCCTAATTTCTACTCCAAGCTGTTTCTGTTCCTGGGAGCTTACCTTGCCACACATACTTTTTCTTTTCTAAATAGGTTGAATTCTCCACATTAACTTTCTATGAGATCTTGAGTGCTCATTCCAGATTCTGTACTACAGATCACCTTTGAAGTGAGACAGCCTGGTCCCCCTTTTTGGACACAATTTGGGGTAGGTTTGGTTTGTGTTCTCATTTCTGGGATGGTTGGGTTCACCTCTGGGATTATTTCGCCCCCCACTTTGGGATGGTCTGTCCCCTTCTAAAATCTTATTCCCTTGATATTGATACTATAAATCCATATAAATAATCTGTCATATCTGGTATTACACTGTTGATAAATTGCTTCAATAATGAAAAGTTCATAGTAACGTGTAATAATACATACCTAATTGGTAGTTGCTGTTAGTGATTGTTGCTCTATGATTGATTGCTGCTATCATACTACTGCGACCATACTATTGACTGATACTATATTATTGATTGCTGATACTAGTTTGCAATAGCTCGGTGCCAATATATCTATATATATATATAGATATATATAGATGTATACATTTATCAATCATAAGTATACTTGCTATAGGTGATTTTTTACAATTTTTTTTTTTGTGACAGTTTACTTGTTAGTTGTACATTTTGTCATATTTGTGGTAATCTGTAATAAAGCAGAGAAATACAGAGGATAAAGTCTCTGTGTTTTTGAGCATTAGGGAATCCTAGAAACCCATGGTCATAATCTTCATGCACCCTCCCTTTAGTTCTCGACACCCTTGCATCTTCATCTCCTTTTCATTAAAGCTTTATCAACAAAGAGATACAAAAACCATATGGGTGTGTTCCTTGCACACAAAAATATCTAGATGGCATGTTTAGTTGCCTCTGGCTCTTGTCGCCCTGCATTTTGCAGTTCTTCAGCTTGCAATCTCTGTGAATAGTTTCTCACGCACTTTCTGTAAACATGCTCATGTTTTGCTAACCGTGCCTGGATTGTTTTGCATTCCTTTGCTAGGTGGACTTTGTATGATAGACATTTCCATTGACCAGTGAGATTGAGAGGAGGAAATCTTCATCCTCCAATCCGTGGTGGTTTCTAAGATCATATAAAATAAACGACAGAGGGCAGCGGTCAGGGCTTTCTGGCCTCGCTGCCGTGGCTGCTTTTGACCTGACAAGCTGCGTCTCGCGTGCTTATTTCGTGTCCGAGAGAGCGACAGGCTCTATTACACAGTCTTACATAGGGGATGACTTTGTGTTGCGGTTTTGGGAGTTCACCTTCTGTTTTCTCTTTTCTCTCTTGGGGAATTTTTCCCCCATGCATGTTACCACAGCAACAAGTTGCTGGGTGCTTGGGAGAAACAAAGGGACTGGCCACAGTGGGAGGGGTCCGGGGAGCCACCCTCTTTCACCTGGGCTGGCTGGCAGTGGGTGCGCTCGGCGTTCGTTCGGAGGGAGAGAGGCTGCCATCCGTCCTGCTGCCACAGGTTTTCCAGCTGCCTCTCTTCTACTGGAGAAAACCCGGGATTCCCACGTCTGCTTTTCCTTGCCCTGTCGGGAGCCGGGCTGCAGCCGCCCTGTCCCCGTGGTTGCACGGAGCCTTCGCTACATCGTAGCTCCGCACGCCCTGCCTGCCGAGACTCCCACGGTTCCTGCTGCACTCCGGAGTTTGATACATCTCGTCTGCCACCCGGGGTCTGCTCATCTCTGCTGCTCCAGCCTGCTGTTCCCGAGGGTCCGGCCGGGCACCGGGATCAGCTGCCCAGGGGGTTTGTGAGGCCTTTGTTCCATCCCTTCCCGGCTCGGCCGAGCCGCCATCACCGCCTGCTCCCCGAGCCCGCTCCGGAGCGCCCCCTGCAGCCGCGGGGGAACCATCGCACCCGCCCCGCTCACCGGGAGCCGCCAGCGCCCCTGCCGGCTGTGAGCGGAACTGCACCCACGGGGAAAGGGCCCGACAGCCGAGAGAGGCCGGCACTGGGTTTGTGGTGCTGTTCGCTGTCACTGCCATAGGTATTGCTGTTCCTTTGACTTGTTATACATATATATATTAGTAAAGAACTGTTATTCCTACCCCTCATATCTTTGCCTGAAAGTCCCTTAATTTAAAAATTATAATAATTCGGAGGGAAGGGGGTTACATTTTCCATTTCAGGGGAGGCTCCTGCCTTCCTTCACAGACACCTGTCTTTCAAACCAAGACACTTTGAGTATATAACCTGTCAATTTCAGGTACTCCCAGACAAAATCAATAACCTCTGCAAGGCTCTTAGTTGCCCAGAAACTGTTGAAGGCAAAGGGACAGGTGGAAAGGAGGACAGACACTGATAAAGGACAGAAAGACAGGGAGACAAAAAGGAAAGCTGAAAAGAAGTCAGAAAGACTATCTACCTTGCATTTCCCACCTACAAATGCAGCTAAAGGTATTTTTATCTTTTGCAAAGTACTCAGTTGTATTCAAGTCTGAGTTGAGTGCACTTCAGTCAATGCAAAACACCTCTCAGTCTCATCAGGATATGAGCTGCTGATTGCAGGTGGTAATGCATGTGTAATCCCAATAATGTGACTGATATTCTGATTTTGTTTTTGCACATCTGGTTGAGACTGTCAGTAGTACTACAATCTGACTGTAATCTGCTGTATACAAAAAATAAAGATAGGCAGAGCATGACAATTCCACAAAGATTTAGGGGATTTTTAAGACCTTTCAGCTGGGAAAGAAACAGAAAAAAATCTGCACATTAAGGAATATATCTGCAAAATAAAGTATTACAGAAAACTTTTACTCTGTTGAAGTCTAAACACACTAGGTAGGAGTCATCTTTCTGAAATTTAGGCATCTGAATTAGGCATCAAGTACAATGTTACCAGTCAGCCTCCCTTTACAGTCAACAACAAGAAACAGGTACTTCTGGGGGAAATTCATCAAACCCATGTCAAAAGCCAGGTGGAGGACTGGATTAGTTATACTATGAAGATGATGATTTTTTGTAACTAGATTCTATACACACAGCTTTCATACCTCACCTTTTAGCTTTCGATGCCTATGTCAATCTTCAGTCAGAACTGATGAATTCTACTTTAAAAAATGTATATATACTTACCTCAGTCTATGAAAATAATACCTTAAGGGAAATGAGATCTATCCAACTTCCCAAAAATAGCCTGGGTAAAGAGATTGGGGCAGAAATATGACAACTAAGATGCCACATACTTCTTTCAAAATACACAAGTACTCACATGGTTACAAGGAATTCAAAAGAACAGTGTACGCTGAGCCAAGAGAAGAGAAAGTCCACTTTTTCATAGAAAGTGTAGAAGGAAAGTAACTACAGGCAAAAAAAAAAGTCATGATTTGCAGTAGAAATTGTATTCAAGTGAGGGGAGCGTAGCTTTTACTTGGTTATTGAGAAGACAGACAGCAAGAATGACAAATTTTACATTATCCTGTTCTAAATATTATTTCTTCGAATAGTTTCTTGTGAAATGAGTAAGCCTGTGTGTTTATTTGCCTTCACCTTTGTATATCCCTGAAGAGCTGAATGGTTAGGCAAGACTAGCTCCTACAGAAAAGTCATGTCCAAGGTGAGAATGGGTCAGATGCTCTGTTTCTGTCACTGAGTTATCTGAGTCTCAAAGCCTCTGCGTCTGGGATGTGAAACACGTGGACTAAATCATCCAGCTAGTGTGCTCAAAAATTCAAGACAGAAAGTCAAACAGATACACAGCCAAAGGCAAGTTTTAAAAAAACATCCAATACAGTGAGGCCTGAAAGCAACGGCCTCACAAGTGAGCAGCAAGGGAAACTCTTTATGTGCACTATACCATTGCTTACAAGAGAAGATGCTTCAAAAAAACAAACAACGAACCAAAACGAAAACCAAAAACCCAAATATTTTTTTCCAAAAATGACAAAGCAGTTTGAAGAGTTCCTCCAGAATATATTCCCTGAAACTTCCTCAAGAGCAGCAAAAAATATCTTTTTTACAGATCATTTAGATTCACTGGCAAATTGTTCTGCCAAAGCTTTCTTGTGCAGTTCTAACTGCAAAATATTACTTTTTCAATACCTGTAAGCCAGTTGCGCTGTAGGGCTAAATTTGGTTTATTGCCTTTAATGGCAGTAATCCACAGACAGTACCAATATTATAAGGTTTTTTCCTCCTAAGGAATGATTAAAATATTTTGGTTATTTTTGCATTCAAATCTTTCACAGCAGTTTAGTGATGTTCAAAAGACTGCATCTTTTTGTGGGAGTACTTTCACCTTTACATGACTGAAACTCAATTAATATTCGCATGTTGTATTTTCAATACATCATCATGGACAACTTTGCCGAGTTAGGAAACTTTGAAGTGATACAGAATCAATAAAAATTCCCAGAGGGATTCTTTTTCCACACTTGTACTCAATATATTATTTTCCTAATAAGGGATAAGTACCATGGTCTACCTTATGGTCTAGATTTTGTTTTCATTTACTGTAGAATTAGACACAGGTAAATTCATTAAGTTAATGGACCTGCCCCTCTTATACTCACCATAAAAGATTGTGAGACTCTCACCACCATAGAAGCAGTATCACCAACCACATTTTAAACTGAATGTCGGTTTCCATTCTTTTTCCCAGTTTTCTTGAAGACAAGGGTCAAACAGCCATGCCCTGCTGACCTCAGTATCAGAGTGATCAGCACTTGGTCTGCCAAGTCTTTCCCATAAACCATCATATTTGAACCACCAAATAGGTAGTTTCAGTCAAAGGAAGGAACCACTGTTCTTTCAAGTTCTGGGAAAACAAGTGGCTTTTTGGTTAGGTTTAGTAAGTGACTTCTTAGATCAGTGTATTGAATTTGGTATCAACTCAAATGAGGAAAAGAGATTGACATAAACTCAAATGGTACTAGATGCCAAAAAATCCGCATCACACAGTCCATATCTTTAGAAAAGCAGCAGTTGTAACCTGAAGCTTCATTAAAAAGTCAAGTCTATGTAAGACACAAATTCACTGGAATGCAGACTTAAAGGATGTTTTTTGTTACTCATACGTATATACTTGGCCCGAAATTTTCAAGGAATTTTTTTTTTTTAAATTTGGACACAGAAAGTTCAACTCCTTTAGGAAACAAAGAATGCTGGAGAAAATCAAAATTAGTTCCATTTATTAGGATATAATTTTTTTTTAAACCTTCCTAGCTGGGAACACAAAGGAAATAAAGTATGAAACTTCTTGCCTGTCACTGTCCTGAGCAGCAGATAGTGTGTCTACTACTGTCAGTCCTTTGTTCACTAAAAATAATTTATGTTTGTAAAAATGCTACACCTTTTCCAGGGTAAATCAGCAGTTTTAAATCCAACAAATAAGTGATGGCAAAAGTAAAATAGTACTAGAGCCTGTATTTAGACAAGAAAAACATACTGCATTTTTCAGTGAATTAATTAACAGCAATTGAAAATATTTCTGGCATTGTTGGAGGAGGTCATGGGTTTTTTTTGGAGAGTAGATCCTAACTGTATGTGCTTCACCATCTCATAAAACAAAGATGTGACCCGATAGCACACTTGTAATTGTTATGTTTGTTTAACTGATTTGCTGATAGCCAATAAATCTTATGGGAATTTGAGCAAAAGACTGTATTTTAAAAGTGAGCTCTTCATATGGTCAAGTCCTTTGCTTAATTCACATAACAGTTTTATGAATTGTGGCCCAGCACAACATATTTTCTGGTTAGGTAGGAGGTTATTTACGTTTAGTATGCAGGCCTTACATTTCATTAGTGTTGACTTTGTAAATTAGTCTGAATACCTCTTAGACACTAAGTTTTTTTGCTTCTTTTCTTTTTGTTAGCAGAAAATAAATTATCCCTTCCTTCTTCAGGTGACATAAAAGCAAATCATACCCCTGCCTTTTTAAATGATGAGAAAAATTTTGAAGTAGTATTTGGGTGTTTGGTCCCAAGTAATACAATATCCCAAGTGATATTTTGCTGAACTCCATGAATCATATACACAGATTGAAATGCAGCTTCTGCCTTCCTTTATAACCTGTTGCTGTAGTTAACATTTAGAGGTTCCTATAATTTGAAGAAATACAAATAATTTCCATAAGACAACAGAAGTTATTTTTCCCTGCTATCTTCACTTATCTTTGACAACTTTCAGTCTGAACATGTCTAAGTAAATGCACATTAATCAATGCCATTTCTGTTTGTCATGACACAGGTAGTCAATCATTTACCAAAAATAAAGAGATTTAGAAAACTGTACAAATGTAAACACAGATTTTGTTCCTGCCACCTTCTGGGTTCTCACAAAATCCAATCTCTGTCACATGATTTATCTCACATAACTTGCTGTTACTCAGATTAACTGTATATATTTAAAATATCTATGCTGGAGTTTCAGAAAATGGTAGTTTTCAGGCAAGTCATATACATTTGTTCAGATAGTTAATTTTAGATTACAAATAACGGCGTTCCAGGGAATTAAGGGGAAGATGGCTGAGAATTGAACAGCATTGCTTTATCTATTCAAAGAGGATGTTGTCCATTCATCAGCTTGATACATTGTGTTAAGACTGTCAGCAACTGCAAAGTGATAAGATAATGGAAAGCATTTATTTTAATTATCTAAAATATTCCCCCTGTGAAAGTTGAAAATAGCTTCAGTTCATTCAAGTAATGAAGGGATAAAGAAAGTAATCACTTTAAAGCTAGATATATTTGAGTAAACAAATGCTTCATAGTTTACAAAATGACATATTTTTGCATAAATTCACTTGGCTTTTTTTGCTTGATTGCTTGGTTCGTTGGTTAGTTTGGGGTTTTTTTGTTTAATATGCACATTCATCTTAAAAGTATGAGTTTTCTAGTAACCTTGTGAATGTTGAGTTTTCTTCCTCTAAATCAAAAGCACTACTATAGACTTTCAAACCTGTTTTTAAATATATATTATTAGTTAACTGGATGTAGTGTTTGCTTTTCTGTGCATTGAAATGTTTCGATTTAAGAAACTGTTCTGATTTTGAGTGTGGATCATATATAGACTCTATGGAGACTGTGGTGTTCTCATGGCTGCTGCTGGCTGGGATCCTTTCTCTTACACTGACCAATGAACAAACATTCATATGCAGTTACTAAAAATGCATGTGAGCACAAATAAATAACAATTCAGGAGACTTACTTCTAACTAATCCTAGTGATCAATATATCGCCTGTTAAAAACCAACAAAGACAGGAAATCTAGAAGTTTGTATTGAAAGATAGATTTTGATAACAAAAATAAATAGAAAATATGATTTTCAGTCATGGTACTTAAGATCATTGATAAAATGCTTCACTAAAGATCGTGGGATGTAACCTTGAATATGTGTGGATTTAGTAAAGGAGGCTTTTAGTAGTAGGTGATTTTTGCTAAATGCAGATTAGAGAGGTGGCCTTCCCTGGTATTCATTTCTCAGTTATGCTTCTACCACAGTGTTAGACCAGGAGTAACTTAATTAAACCATGATAATTTAGTCATAAAGCCCAGACTAAAGAGTGACAGCAGGTAACCTGTTTTATCAAGTGGATGAAGGATTCTGTTTAGACCAAGGCTCTCAGTGAAGGTGAGTGTTCTGGCAGCAGCAAATCTTTCCAAGGAGGACTGCCAAAACACAGTACATCCACAGCCTGCTGGAAGTACCCACCACTATCCAGCAATCTCAAAGCTGGACAGGATGGGTGCAGTCCTAGACAGAAAAGCTAAAGAACCCTTCTCACAGAGACCGTATCAAAACAGCTACAGTGAAGATTTTTATAGCAAACACAATCTCCTCTCTCCAATAAAGCTGACTTTGTTTTTGCGTAATTCTCAAAGTGTCAGGGTAGGAACTCTGGATTAGAAGTGAAGTATTTTCTCATACAGAGGGAAATATGATCGTGCAGGTATTAGGATGATGCACTGGACATGGCAATTGAGAGTGAATGCAGTTCATACAACAATCAGGATTTCCACTCTCTACTCATAGTTCTTTCAGCTGCTGGAGTAGAAACTGAATTAAGAACAGAGATTTTCCCACACTCTTCTCCTGACAAACTGGCAAGACTGGGTGAGTAGTCTGTAAAATGGGTAAGAAATTGGTTAGCAGGGCACACTCAGGGAGGGGTTATCAATGGTTTTCACTCAGGCTAGCAGCCTGTCACGAGGGGGGTTCCTCAGGAATAGATTTTCCACATCTTCACAGATTCTGGACAATGCCATCTTACAAAGTGACCTAGACAAGCTGAAAGGGTGGGACTGGCAAGAGCAGTGCAAGGTGCAGTAGAGACAAGTGCACAGTCCTGCACCTGGGATGACGCAACCAAAGGGCCCAGCGCAGGCTGTGACCTGTGTGTCTGGGGAGCAGCCTTGCGGAAAGCGACATGGAAGTTCAGGGGACCATCACTTGAACACGAGTCACTGGTATGATGCTGCAGCAAAAGGCAAATCAGATCCTGGGCTGCAGCTGCAGGGGCATTGCTGGCAGAGGGACAGACCGGGATCACCCCTCTCTGAACAGAGCTTGTTGGGCAGGACCTGAAGCATCGTGTCTCCTTCTGGTCTCACAATTCAAGGAAGACACAAGAAAGTCTAAAGGAGGGCCACAAAAAAGAAAAAATGGCTGCAGAACCTGACCTGTGAGGAAAGACAGAAGGAGCTAGGCGTTTTGTCCCTGAAGAAGAGAAGGTTCAGAAGGGACCTCATCACAGAATTCCAGTACTTAGAAGGTGGCTAAAAAGAATACAGATGCTCTTGCATCACAAGGAGTCACATGGTGAAGACAAGTGGCAAAAGGTACAAGAAGACATTTCCTTGACGTAAGAAAGACATTTTTTTACAATGAGAACAGTCCTTCATTGGAACAACCTCACCAGGAACCAGCAGAGACCTCAACACTGTAGATTTTCAAGATGCATCTGGGGAGGATGCTATATAAGCTCATCTAGTTTCCCTTTCACATGAAAATGTGGACCAGATATTCTCTTGAGGTCTCTTACAACTGTGTTGTTCTGTGATTTTGTTGGTTTTTTTCATTAATAGCCATGTAATTTTTCATTTATCTTTCTCTAAAAATTGAAGGGTTGTCTTCAGGGCTCTAATTATTGTTGTTGATGTCTACTCTAGCACATATCAGAATTTCTCCATGGAAACAGGATATATGAGGAATCTGAAGTTAAAAAAAAAAGAAAAATAATTGTAAGTATCAGCTGAGAAGTGCTTCAAACAATGATTATTCTGTCAGCCTTCAGCTAATTGCTCAACATAACTGACTGTTATTAGAAGATTTCTGATCATATTTAAAAGCAAACATAAATTACTTCCTTGAGAAAGGACAAATAACACAGACTTGACTGTGATGTCATTTGTATCAGCTTTTTATCCACAGGCAGTTGGAGCTGGGTCTGGTTACAGTTAACTTACGAAAATTCAAGGTTGCTCTGTTGATCTGCAAGACTTCCTTCAGATTACACACAATGAGATCAGGATCTAGATCTTTCATTTGAATGGGCAGCACCTAATTTAGAGCATCATGAAATTACAGTTAGACCTGGAATATGAAGTAATAGTGGAGTTACACTTTTAAGATATAGAAGACTATAATATATTGAGAATTGGGTGCCCAGTACACAAGGTGAGATACGAAAAATGAAGGTTTATTTTCATGCTCACACCTGAAATGCAAATATGTAACAGATGTTTAGCTGTCTCCTTTCATGCTATCAATCTTGCATTGATCACAGCACAAAAATACGTTGCACATCATAATCGAACTGATGGAAAGCCTGTATTATGCAAGTGACGGTAAGGAGCTCTCTGTAAGTATACCTGTTCTAATTTGAGCCTGTGAAGCTGGGTCTTCTCTTAGAGCAGGCCCAAAACACCTATGGCTGAGAAATAATTCACTACAAAGTATCCTAATAATAACTTGTAAATCCCCAGTGCACTCAAAATAAAAGGCTTCAGTGAATTGCAAACCTATTAATACAGGATGTGAGTTTACAGTTGCATATTTATGTATCTAAAGTTGCACATGTTTATGTGCATATGTACAGTTATGTATATATGTGCATTTCCACCTATTTGTACGAGACCAAAGTTGCTATTTTTTCATGATACTTCAGCTGAAGCCCATGTTACCTTGATTTTTTGGTATAGCATTATTTTCTTACAGTAGGACACGCTGGGTTAGGAATAGAACAAAACGTACAGCAGTGGATTACAGGAATTATTTATTCTGTGTCTAGAGTAAAGCAGCCAGGGCTGCTGAGTTTCTTTTTTCCATTGCTCCACACAAGAGGATCCCTAGTGTATTTGTGTCCTGAGATACACCCCTACATGGAACTTAGAAAATACCAGTACAGCTCGTCTTCAGAAGGCAATGGTCTATTATTAAATAAGGTATTAAAAACCTTCAGAAAAGTATTTTTAAAGCTTCTGGGCTGCTATGTGGTGTTCTTTTCATGTTCTTTGGAGTTTTGCAATCCCTTCCTGTTTTAGCCTCCCAGTAAAATGAAAGATTGACATTATTCTGTGAGGTTCAGGTAATCTATTGATCTGTGATCTCTTACAATGAAATCATGCAAGAGCCTTCACTGACCAGAAGAGCATGTGATAAAATCAAGTACAGAAGAGGCCCCAACATATGGTGCTGGAAGCACCACCTGGACAAAGGCAGTAGTTTATTACAGAAGGAAAATGTTCCTGCTTCCCAAACTAAGTGACACAAATAACAGAAACAGAGATCACAAAAAACAGTTGTCACAGGGATGGATGATGAAAAAACCCCATCACAAAACAGAAAATTTCCATTAAATAATCTGAAAGAGGAAAGACTACGGCATGGCTCTGGGATCCAACCAAAGCGTCCTTTTTCTGCACACATCTTTGTGACTTCAACAGCTTTTGGATACATCGTATTTTGAGCAGGGAGCAAATTCAGAGCAATATTGTACTATGCAGTTGTGCTCCCTGCAATCCAGAAGGGCTAACCCCAGCATTAGATTACCAGATGCGCAGGGGTTCACTAATCCGTTAGCTATTACATCTGCATTCCAGGATTTTCATAAGAAATGCAACAGCTGTGAATCTCTGAAGTGTCTCCTAAAGCGATGACTGACTTTGGAGATTATCACTCCCTTTTCCCTTAAAACAGGATGGAGTTTCCCCTGTGTCTTCAAGCTGCTGGAAGGGATTCTGGATAACCTCTGACTGCTTAATCCCCACAGACCTTGGAAGCAGTGCAAGTGTGGGTGGTGAATGAAGGGTAAAGTTTTCCTACTGAATTCTGAGAATTCTTACCCTTGAGGTGCTCCCTCTTTTCCAAGAGTGTCAGTGATGTGCTGTCAAAATGTTCAGGAGATATTTGAAGAAAAATATTTTTCCCTAGGCTGAGATAAGCCCCACGTCTCAGAGGTGCGTAAACAAGTCCAAAAAGGAGGAAGAAGGGAAGCTGCATACAGACCTTTTTAAATAAAAGAGCAACTTCATTTATTAAATAAAGTTATTCTAAGGAATTGCTTGTATTCCAAAAATATGCTAAGGGTATGAATAGTGAGGAAGTGAGTTAAAATTAAATTTTGAGATAATAAACAGCATTTCAGGGAATCACTGAATCACAGAATATGCTGAGTTTGATCATTGAGTCCAGCTCCTGACCCTGCACAGCACCATCCCCAAGAGTCACACCATGTGCCCAGGAGCATTGCTCAAATTCTTTTTGAACTCTCAGGTTGATGCCGTGACCACTTCCCTGGGGAGCCTGTTCCAGTGCCCAACCACCCTCTGGGTGAAAAACCTTCTCCTGCTCTCCAGCCTAAACCTCCCTCGACTGAGCTTCATGCTGTTTCCTCGAGTCCTATCTGTGGTCATATTTCAAGACAATGCATGCAAAAATAATGTTTAAGGTTCAAGAAATCAAACTTGTGTGAAGTTCCGCAAAAAGACATTAGTGAAGAAATTTTACTGAAAAGGATACCCAAACCACAAGCAGGACATTTAAATTGCTTCTCCCCTCTCTACCCTTAATCTTTGCCTTTTGATCTTAAAAAAGAAATTTATAGAAAGACTTCAAGCTTTTCTCAGATCTTAAATTGAGATAATGAAGGTAAAGATAGTTCATCTCTCTTTCTGAAAATTATGATCTTTGCTCTCTCAAACACTAAGGAAAAGCAAAGATAGGCAACGTCTCCAGCTGAACTCCTTCCTTCTGACAAAACACAAAGCAGAAATTAATGCTGAGAATTTGCTCAAAGATAAATTAATTACATTCAAACCTGAGTGTCTGTAAGAGGTTGTATTTCATCTGGAAGACCACAGGAGGCCAGGTTAAGTCTGGCCTTCAGAGTAAGGACTCAGTTTTGGCTTTTTACCATACATCCATACTGAATGAGTGCAGAATCACAAGGTGAAGGCATCTGAACTCAAAAGTGCTCTGCATTTCAGTCCAGGGTGCAATCCATCTTGAAAATGAAATCAAGAAAATAAGGCCAGTGACTATGAAAACACTCATGTATTATCCTTGAACCTGTACCAGTGAATATCTCACTTTATAAAAATTGCTTTTCATCTGGGACCTTCTGAATCATTGGCAAAACTTTTAGCATTTAAGCTCCCCACCAAGATTATCCCTTGGTCTTGAAAGTTCTGGCACTGCTTTCTACTGTAATGTTTCCTTGTCCCTCATCAGGGAAGGAGACTGAAGAAAAGGACAGGAGAGAGTGGATTAGTTTTTAATTTGGGCATAGTTAAAATGCTATTTCTGGGCATTATTGCAGGCAATTAAGTGTCAAAACAGACACACTGAAAACAAGTGTTAAGGTTGTTTGATGATCATGTAACAACTATGAAGAGAATTGCCCTCCCAAAGCAACATCATTTATTTTAAAGGTGAACTCAGCAATTCAACGTGATGTCTTATATGTATAAATATTTTGGCTTGATTTGTATCACTTGTAGCTGCATTGGCTAAAGATCCTTTTAGCATGTATCATATCACTGAATTCAACAGGATGAAGAAGCTTCCATGGCTCCTGCCCATAACACATTTTCCAGAGGAGTAGAAGGTACCATGTCTTTATTTAGACTCAGCTACCAACTATATTTGCTCCTGTTAGCTTATGTTATTTCTCAAAAATCTAAGACCTGTCTAGGAAGAATAAAGAGATTGTATTCTTCCAAGAGCTACCATCTGTGTTGGATTTAGAGAGCTTGTGAAAACCTAATGTCAAATGAAGTTGCATACTTTCAGTGCTGAAGGATGAAGAAGAATTACTTAGAGCAACATATATTAGTTTAGAGCAGTTTATGTCAGTTCATTACTATATAAAATATTCAGGCTATTTCCTCTTGCTTAATTGGCATACTAGATGAAATAAGGACACAGGCTGAAGAGCTGAGGTGTGACCATGGAAGAAAATTTCACAACAATACTAAAATATTAAATTAGAACACATGTTGCAAAGTTCAAATGCCAAAGATTCAAAATTTTCAGGAACATGTGTATGGGATACTTGCAGCTCCATGGTTAGCTATCAATCTACAATCTGCATAGCCTAATTTTCAAAGCTGCTGACTATTCAGTTTCTCTGGGTGCTCCAGAGCTTATATTTAGATACAAAGAAAGTTTGCAAATTATACTAACTTCTAATATTTTTACCCACACTGTAGGAGGGGTGTCCTATTACAAGCATTTTCAAAAGCCTTATTAGTACAGATTGGACATGCATTTTATCTACTTATTAATATGAAACTGTATTGATTGTTCTCCAAACAGTTTGTTAATAGATCAGTGCTCAAGCAAGGTACCAGAAACTGCAGTAAACAGCAATTTCTAAAGCATAAACACCAAGAGGCCACATTTCTTGCTGTCATAACTTTACATCAGCCTGTTCTGCTACTTCAGAGACTGTGGATCAAACGAGATGAGGGCACAAAGGAAGCAGATGTTTCTCCTCTACCAAAACACCAATGTGGGACAGAATAGGAAAAAGAAAAATATAGTCTATGATATTGGGCAAAATGGAGCAAACGTAACTTTGATGCATACACAACTTTCTATACTGCACAGAACTAAAGTAATTGCACTGTAGGTGTGCTGAGTTAACAGATATAGGAAGTTAACTGGGTGTAAAATAAAGAGAGAGGACTCAGAGGAGGAAGAAAGTAATCTCAGAGAGCGGTTTTAATTGCTTTGTAGTTCCAACAGTGGCTAGTGTTTATATTGTAAATCCTCAAAGTCTACTTTATTTCACAGTCTTTTTTAACTTTCCACTTTTTGATTGCTTTATTGAAGAGGGGATTATGTCACATTTTATCAGCTGTGAAGGTGTAAATTAGTAGCTGTGAATGCGCTTGTTTTAAATATTTCTATTTAATGCAAGGAAGGAGATATTACAGGTTTTGATATGATTCTCCTTGCAGGTTGCCTCACCTTCTACTGTTGATCACTTTATTTTACGAAACTTTAAGGTTTGTTCAGTAAAGGAACATTTTGATATAGATTTGAACACTCAGCTCATGCTGTAAACTGTTCTGTATGTTCTCTGATCTGGTTCTCACTCACTTGACTTTTATAATGATTTCATTAGTCTTGGTGAGATATTAATGAGATTTAGAGCAGATGGCTGTCACTGCATTATCATTGCTCCCATTGTCCAACCATGAGTCTTTTCTCTTTCCATGTCCTTACACGTACTTGCATGGCATTTCATACAACAAATGCCTTTGATTGACCAGAAACAGGCTTTTGCAATTTCTGGTCTTCATCCTGCAACTACATCTGAGTCTCACCTGACCTACTGACATCAGAAAAGCAAAAAAAATGCAGTAATGAGTCACTCTTCTGTCTGTGCCTGAACTGCATCCTGTGCAAGGGCAGGAGGGAGAAGCCGTACTGCACTGGGTGTCTTCTCATCTCCTGCTCTCACGCAACCCTGGCCTCAGGACGACCTCACCAGGGACCACCACAGGCTGTGAGTCACCAGGATCACACCACCTAAACAGCGCTGGATTGTGGCTGTCTCATGCCCATCTCCAACCTCTGCCCTCATCCACTCTTCTTTGTCTAAAACCAGTGCTGGTAAAGAAGCAAGAGCAGCCCATGAGTGGCCACACAAGACGTATCAGATTGGTCTATAATAAATAATAACAAATTGCTCTAACCAGATCCAAAGCAGAGCACAGCTGTTCCAAAAGAAATGGAAAAAGCATATAAAATTGTTTGCCAATTACTGATGTGTTGGATTAAGACCTGTAGTTCTTAGGGAGAAGGGGGCGGTTCACTTAGGACAGTAATACTAAACTTCATTCTGGCAAAAATTCCATTCATTTTATCTGATCAGTTTAATTTTTCAGTTCAGGATAAACATATTAATTTACAGCAGCAGCAACAGAAACAATGCCTAGCATTATTTTTCCTACACCTGTCAACATCCCCCCCTTGAAAAAATACTTAAAAACATATATGTGACTTTACTGTAGCAACAAACAAGCCAAATAGCCATATTTATATTGTCTAAACGTAACTGTGTATATGAAAGCCCATATATTAAACGGATAAATGGATTAAACTGTTTACCATTCCACCTAAAAGTAAAGCATAAAGCTAGAGGCTAAGACAGAAAGGAAGGCAGAGGAATTCTTAAGGCATTCACAAGCCCTCAGAATTAGTGTTTAACTGCAGTGTAAAACAATTTGGGATGAGAGCAAAGCAGATAAGGGTAGTCTTCTATTTTTAGAAGCCCTTTGTTTTTCACTTCAATAAAAAGTTATCCCACAGACTAGGCCAGACCCCCACAGTAGTTTGTGAGATGGCTGTTGTTGAATATTCTTCACTCTGATGGCTGTGATGATGCCAGGAACCCCTATGGAAAAATTCCTTGTAGGAGGTGCAGCTCAAGTCCTTAAAGGAATATAACCTGCTCTGGATTCCTTCAGGTTTTAAAGCCTGCAAGAGACTTCTTAATCACTAAATCTGTGCTTTGGCTGGTATTTTTTCAAGTACTCCTGCATCTTTGTAGTTCAAACTGAAACACAAACATTCTTAGGCATACCAGAAAATATTTGCAAAAAATTCTAATGCAAGTGTTAAAACATTCTGAACAGATGAAACGCTTAGCTGCCTTACTCTTACGCCACAGAAATTACCCTAGTGCTTGACTTTTATCTTCCAGATTAAAAATTCAAAGGAGACAGAAAAATCAGATAAGTTACTGAAATTTAAGGGATTATTTGGGGTCTTCAGTACTGAAAGAAATCATGTTTGTTGGATTTCCAAACTTTTCAAATTCTATCACATTTCTGTATGCAGAGAACATGAAGAATTTATCCACCTATAACAAACTCTGTACAGTGTGGAAGATAAATGAAAGATTTATCTGTCTTCTTCTCAACTTCATGAAAGATCATTAAAAAGGCTTCCAAAAAGAGTCACAGTTGTAAGCAAAAGTAAAAGCTTGAATCCATGAGAATTTAAATCAACTCTTGCTGATGTAAAATTTTCTGATTTCCTAAACTTCTGTGGCTCTGTATGGCACATTGGTGTTATGTAAGGATGGCATAGCTTTGTGGGAAAAAACCAGGATATATAGCTTTTACTTAAGTATTATTGTCAAATACTTTATAATAATAACATAAATACACTTGATTGTGAGAGTTCAAGTGGAGGGAATTAATTGCTTCAAATTGCTGAAAGATAAAAGTTATCTGTCAGAAATTAAAGAGTCTGACTGGGTAACGCCAATAATCCTCCTCGTTCCTTACAGACTGAGGCAGACTCTTTTGGTCAATAGTGAGAACAACAGACTCTTAGATATATTGAGCTTCTATAATTGCTTTAGTAATTCCACTGATACCAAAAGAATAACATCAATAATGTTTCTTGCCTAAATACAAGATGCCAAACTTCCCCCACCCCCTGATTATAGACTATTTTTGGAATTACACATTCTTTTACAGACATCTGCCTTCAGTGTAGCCTTCCTTGGCTGGCAGTCAAAAAACTAGCATGGTCCCTGTACAGCTGATGTTGTGTGTTGTAAACAAGCTATAGTACTGAATCTTCATAAGGGTAAGGACCATAACGTTGGAGCATCACTGGCTGGGGGTTGGTGGAGGCAGCACAGCGGGATGGGAACTGACTTATGGCCATGAATGGTGACACACACCCTGAAGCTGAACAAGGAGTGAAGTTACAGCTTACCAGGAAGTATAATAGGTAAAAAGCCTTAGTTTGCCCCTTATGTGACATGTAATGAGAGTGAGTTCTGCCAACGCCTACTTGTGCAGAGGTCTGAATTCTGGCAAGCATTTGCCTGCATCCTAACCAGTCTGGGATGAAGGTGGTTTGAAAAACTGGTTACTAAAGCCTGACTTGGAAGCTTGGTTCCTCCTGGAATCCAGAAGTCTCCTCCTGACTCTGGCTGATAGCAACTCAATGGACATGCTGGCTTGAAATGGCCATGAAGGTTTTTTTGCCAATTTTTTAGCAGGTAATGCTATGGAAGCAGGATCTCCAAGGCCATCTGATTATATCAGGGGTGCCAGGACACTCAGCCTGGTGCAGTTTAAAGTTTACACTTGGCAGTTAATAAAAGCAATTTGGCCATCTCTGACAGCAGATGTTTCCTTAAGGGTGTACAAACAAGCTTTTAGCAGAGTCATCCAGTTCAGCCCTGTCAGTTTTCTTGCAAAACCAGATGTGACAAAACCAGATGTGACAAAAATAACATAAGAAATCACTCACTCAGGAGCCTACATTACCAAATTATGTAGAATAGAAATATGAATTTCTCTATGTAAAATTAGGAAAAGGTCAGTGCATTGTAAGTGTCTCTTAAATGCATTTAAAAATCAGAAAGGTCTCGTTTTAATGCATAGTGGTGTTTTGGTATTTTTTGGCATAGCTTCACTGTCAAAAGGCTTTTAGCTAGCTATCATCCACTTCGATGGATTTCCCACTGCAACAGATGACAACTAGAAAATAGTTATTCTCACCTTTCCTATTATTGATTCTATGAATATTCACTGAAATAATTAAGTTTAGTGGTGTTTCAAGAACAAACTGATCATTTCTGCATTAATCTCTTGCCAACATTTTGATGTTCTAGAATTCACATGAATTTACATCTCAACTGGCCTGAGGCTGTTACTTAAAAAAAACCCAACCAACGAACCAAACACAAAAATTACCAAATTTACGTGAGAACCTAAGGCCTGTGAGTTGAATAATGAGGCACTTACTGTGATCATCTGAAAACAAAACTTGCTTAGTATTCCTGATAAGTGATTTTCAGTTTAAAGCCAAAACTTTCCATATTCTGTCTCCAAGAGAATTTGCTAGAGAAAGCTACTATAAATTTTTTACATGAAGTTTATGATAGATAATATCTTTTTCTGTAATCTGCAGTTAATAATCAGGATATTTTACTTTGCTTTTGACACTTGAAATGAAGAACTTTTTGATTAGTAGACCCTAGGCACTCTATATTGTCTTAGGATTATTTTTCAGGAAACTCTTCAACAAGGTGTCTTTCCAGCCTGTCCCCAATTCTATCACTGCTTCCTGTCAGTCATGCATGAATGTGCTAGCAGAATTTCCTCTTGAATCTTGGCACTTCCAAATTAAATGGAATTGGGATTTCAGCTTTTTCAGAGCTTAGATATGTATTGACAATGGTCTTGCATTACAAAAATATTTTGACAAATTCACCTTTTAATGATTATTATAGAAAAATACATCAAAGCCTGGAGAATTCCACGTCCGGTTTTCTTCCTTTTTTAAAAAAACTTCAACTGCCAGGGACATGTCTCATTTTATCCAGAAGTTTTTGACGTCAGAACCATAAGCTCTAAAAAACCCCCAATCAGTTGTTCATTGATAACATCACAGACATTGCTAAAACACATTCCATTCATTTCCAGCATTTGTCAGTAGCATTTCAATGGCATGCATATGAGTGCTTCGAATCCACCAAAATTCTTTGGAATAGAAACTGTTCCACTTCAAATACAAAGCCTGCAGAACTAAGGTCTACAGTCATGGGTTTCCCAGAATTTTAATCTGCCTCTAGACACAAAAGTAAGGTATTCTAACAGAGAAAAAAGGGGTTTTCTGTTGTTTTTTTAATACTTACCAATACCTTTCTGCACTCCAAGGAGAAAATTATTCAAAGGCAAGGAGAAAAAGACAAATATTGAAAAATTAGTACTATGCAAGCTATCCAATCACTTTATTGTGAGGCATGCCTGAGCCATAGATGCTTTAAGGTATTCAAAATTAGTCAAGATTATCCATATGACTTTTTGGTGTTATTTGTTAAAACTGCCTTAAAAATACTACTTTATTGTTGCCGAAAGCAATGGTGTTGTATCGAATTTTATAACATCAAATGCCCATTTCCCCATTTCCCTTGATTTTTCACTACTCCTGCGACAAAATGAAAGGTAAGTATTATGCCAAGTGTATACCTGCTGAGTATGTTTGTGGATATGGTATCCTGTGCTATGATATGATATTATATGATTGATATGATATGATATGATATGATATGATATGATATGATATGATATGATATGGTGTTTTTGTCTTCTAGTGTAATTCCTATATATTAAAATATATGTGTTCTTTGTGTCACTACCACATACAGTGATGATGTATGGATAAATATATGAATTTAAATCCCTGGGGAAAGACGTAGCTTTTAAAACTATCGGTAAGTGAAAAGTCTTCATTCAAGAATGCTAACTCATTTCTAAATATACTGGGCTCCTTTGAACACTTGCTGAGGATTCTGTACTCAAGAGTGAAGACAAAACTAAACCATTTTGACTGCTATTTTTAAAAACTCAAAAGGACAGCAGCTCTGCAACAGATAAAGTAGAGCTAACCACAGCTTTTGGTAACCCGTTCAACCAGGTATAAGGGAATTTGTCAGACTACATCAGGTACCTCCAAATCTCTCAGTGAATTTAATGCTATCAGCACTTTGCTGTCTTATCTCTCCTCATCCACTCCCATACAAAGATACTCTCCAACAAGGTTTTCTGTCACCCAGGAAAAATTAGGATATTTCACCACTTGTAAGCAGAGTGACCTGGGGAATATTTAGGACAATAACTAATGCTGAGACAGCAATCTGAATGAAGACAACCTGAGACATATTGACTGGGTCTCTAAGCATTATACACTGTCATAATCAACATGAATGAATGAGAAAACAGCTCTCATCCCTCCAGTAGTTCCTAAGTCTGCCAAAGTTTTCAGTGTTCCCAAATGGAAAGCATTTCCTTTTCAACAAAGGATGTGGAAATATTTAGCTATGAATTCATGCCTCTTGGAGAACACATATCATCTGCTTCTAACTTTGAATATGGAGCTGCTCTGTAGATTGAAAGGATTTACCTTTTGACTCTAATGAGCTTTGCAGCACAGACAGAAAAATAAAACAGAGGCTGTACCTTCCTTATAAAATAGTGTCAGGCATATGATTGAATTCACAACCTCAAATACACTGCTTTTCCTGAAATTGCCTTTAAGTGTAAAGCTGCTGCCTATAAAATATTCAACAGCAGGATTGAAGGGCAATTCTTCAATTTCACAAAAGCAGAAAAAGCAAAGGATAGCTGGGGTTTGTTTTGGCTTTGTATATTTTGCGGGTGGGGTTTGCAGGTAAGTCTCTGCAGCACAGCATAGGTGTGGTTAATTGTACTGGTTGAAGTAGTCTTCTGTGGCAGTGTCCTGGAGGTCCCCAAGTTCATCTGGTTAATGGATGTTCATTTCCCACCACTCAAAGCACAAAGCAGTTAACCACAAAGTGGCACCCCTCCATAATTGGCTCTGCTTTCACTAAGTTCATGTTTATAAGAACTGTCACAGTTTATGAATGGTATTCTCCAATTCACTGCCCCCACTGAGACCCTCCCAAACCCCAGGCCACTTTCTCACCTCCTTCACTCCCCTCCCCTTTCTCACTGGGGCAGGATGGAGTTGGGAATTGGAGGCACAAAAGGTGAAGAACACAGGTTAAGATAAGAAAAATTTACTGGAAACAGCAATGAGATAAGAAAACAAACATTAAATATTAATTTAAAAAGTATACAAAAGAGAGGGTTATTCACATGCAAAAATGGTCACCACAGACCCTGGGATAATGAACAATGGTGAACAGTCTCTCCCCTCTCTGACACATCTTTTCTACTGGAAGCCCTGCCCTTCTTCTCCAAAGCCAGAGAGCCCTTCCCCCTGATCCCAGCAACGATATCTGGGTCCTGGTCATGCACCCTCAGACATGCCCCTCTTCCAGCTACTGTAAAAAATCAACCCTGTCCAGGCCAAAACACACAAACTTGAAGTCACCTCCTATAATTCAGTATTGCTTTAGATAGTGTGTTTTCAAGTCTCTGTATGCTTAAGAAATTATATTACTCAAAATACTGAACTTGAATTCCTCACTTTTGAAAAAAAACTATGTGAAAATAAAATTGTGGCAAAAGTAAAGTCTGAAGTCAGCTTTTAAGTGCAAAATGTCACTATTATTTCAATGGTGCTTGTAGAGATTTTAGTATAAAAATAAGTGCAGTATTGGAAGGTACATCTATTTCTGTAGTAACTATATGGCAACTTATTGGTGACTCATGATGTCTTCATTTTATTTCATGTTCTATTTTTATTAAAATATCTTGCTAATGATTCCTTCATAGGTAAGTGTGAAGACCTTTGTTTTGTCACATTATGAACCTGGAAGAATCCTAAGCTTTGTCATGGTACTGTTGCCTACTCAGTATCCCGCACTGCAAGTGTCCAAGCATATTTATAAATCATCTGCTTCCTGACAAAAAAGAAAAATCCCAGTGGTTCACCAACATACATGCAACTTGGTCTGGTAAAGTGGTGGCATGGTATCACTTTGTTTTGGTGTTATTCTCTACTGTAGCACTGGACTACTTTCTAAATGCACCGGTCCATGTCCTCCTGGAACCTGCAGTCAAAACTTGGGAGTAAGGGCCAATAAATTCAACTATTAGTTTATTTAATTATTAGTTAGTTTATTTAATAAAAATCAATAAATCCCTTGCAAAGGAGGACAAATATTTTATCCAAATCATTTATCCACCCCCCTCATAGGTGACTTGAGATATCGTTAGATACATAGAGAGAATGAATGTCACATAAAAAAATACTCTTACTTCTGAAAAAAAAGAGCATGTGAACTATTAAAAAGGCTTCATGTATTCCTAAGCTTACTTATCAGACATAACTACTCATTTCCTCTGTTGATTTTTTGTCAAAAAGTTCCCTATAGCCTCTCCTTGACAGAATCAAGATCTACTCAGTTTCTCAGGAATTTTCCTATTTGTTGTCCATCCAGAGAAGAGAAACAGGGCATCCCAATTTAGGAAATCAGAGTAGTCAGTTTGCAGGAAGAGATGTTTTATGCAGGACAAAGGGCTTCTGATTATTAATGCCTTTACCTTTCAACTACAAAAATACATTTCAGGAGAGGACAAAAGTTTACAAATGAGGAATGAGTTATGGCAGACTGATAATAACAGGTGATTATTACATTTCAGACATCAAGTGCATGCCCTACAACATATGAGAGTAAGGAAGGAATCACAAGAGAATTTTAAAATTCGAAACAATATCACCTTTTACATACTCTAGAATGTCCAGAAGAAACTTCATGTATATTCTTACACAGAAAATGCTGACAGATTAATGTCATGATTTACATCTGAAATCTGAGGGGAAAAAACTTGAGCACTTCACACTTTTGCCACTAGGTTAGCTGTAGGATTTGTGATCCTCTCACTATGAGTTCATATCTGTGTCTAAGACATGATATCAACAAACTACCTGGGCAAACGCCTACTTAAAATATCAATCAACATACCTGAAAATACATTTCCTATGACATTGTTAATAAAATCTAAGCTAAAGGAATATTTGTAGAGGGTCTAAGAGCAAAGAGGAACACAGCTAACCCTGCAACATTCAGTTTGCAGTGTTAGCAGAATTCCACCAGCACACTCACTTCCACCATTCATAAGAACTTCTAAGGATTTAAGCCCGAGGTCACCCACATTTTTTCTAGAGGGGGCATATCTCATGGGAAAAATTTCCTGCCAGTTTGGAAGGAGACAGAGCTGAAGTATGTCATTGCTTCAAGAAGCATATAAAGGGTTCAGCTGTAGAATTTCTTGTTAAAACCCTGGAATGCAGGTGTAATAGCTAGTGGATTAGTGAACTGAGCATCTGGTAAGCTAGTGCTGGGGTTAGGCCTTTATGGATTGCTGGGAGCACAACAGCAGCGCAGAGGTGCTCTGCATATCCTCCCTTTTCATAAAGCCACAATGTTTATATAAAAATGGCAAATCACCCTGTGGGCTGATTTGCAAGTTTACTCCTACTTAATTCTGTAAAGCCTTTTACCCTGCCTATTGGGATGCTTTGCACTAGCTCTAACTTCCACAAGAACTTCAAGGTTAACTCCATGTGGAGGATATTACAATAATACTATCGGGAAACAGATGTTCAAAGCCTGGAGCATCAACCTGGAAAAATAATTTTTTTTTTTGTTCTTCCTGTAGAATTGCAGATTGGAGCCTTTGTCCTCATGAGTTGATCTCTCACTGCAGCTTTTCTGGAAGGTGCCCTTCTTCCAGCATGCAGAGCTGAAAGATGCTGAAGTGGATTTGTCTTTATTGTTCAGGCAAGGTCTGCCTGATCCATGCACTGCTGCTGGCAGGGAAGCTCCTGTCTTCCAAATGGCACCAGTATGGGGTTTGTCAGGGAGCGGTGGGTTAACAGTGCTGTCATTTCAAGTGGGACTTACTGGTTGCTCCCTGGAGACCAGCAGCCGTGGGGGCTCCCTGAGGGGGCAGGACAGAGCCAGCAGCCAGGGCTGTCCCACCACCCCAGCCAGGGAGCAAAAAGGCAGCCCCACCTCAAGGCACAGCTAAAAATCAGTTCCCAGAGGACAGGAGGGGCTTTGGCCACTGCCTCCTTGCAGAGCATCTGGAAGCCCCTGGCACATGGGGAACACAGTTGTCCTATGAGCTGGTCCCAAGTCCCAGTGGCCAAAACTCCTGGAGAGGTATGATATTTCCAGGCCCTGACACAAAGTACAAGAGGTATAAAATCTATGGGCCCAGTCTTTCCACTGAACACCAGAAACAGTGGCATCCCAATCCTCAGTTCAGACTTCCTCTAAAAATCCATTTATATTTCAAAAATTATTCTGTGTGCTCACATGCAGATTTTAAGTATCATGACATTACCAATTAGACTCTAGACTTCTTGTGAAGTAGTTTGTGGTCTTTAATATTAATCAGAACATGCTTTGTTTTGGGCTAGATACAAAATCAATGAGGAAACCAAATTCTTTCTAAATGTTTAGGATCTTTGTAATTTTGAATGTTGCAAGAAAAAAAAAAATTGTGCTTTTGAATCCCCAACCTCCTTTTCCTTTCTTTAATCATTTCTCAGAAATATAATAAGCAGAAAAGGAACAAGGAATAATTTGTAAGGCTTTAAGTTTTCAGAAGTATAACTTGCCTTACCATCTCCTGCTCATTACAAAAAGATTGAAAAAGAAATTGCTGCCTTTGGCTTCAATGCAGTTAGGACAAAATTAGATCAGTGGAGACATGAGAGAGTCTTGTACTCCTAACCACATGCAATAGCTCACAGAGCCTAGTAGTAAGGAAGTGGAAGTGTTGGACTCTTGCCTAAAATACAGACCTTGAGTACAGATCATCATCCTGAGTGTCCTAAGTACAGACAAGATTCAAAATACTGTGGCATATAGCAACAGGACTCTTGTCTTCAGTAGAAACTCCGGTAGTTTGTAATCCATGAGAATACATTCTTACACAAAGTTCATAGTTTACTGTAATATTACTGTACCTGGGTCAGGGAAATCCCAAACACAGATACAGGCTGGGTGGAGAATGGATTGAGATTAGCCCTGGGGTGAAAGACCTGGAGGAGCTTGCAGAAAAAAGCTCAATATGACTCAGGTCTGCGTGCTTGCATCCCAGAAGGCCAACTGTATCCCGGGCTGCATCAAAAGAGGCATGAGCAGCAGGTCAAGGGAGGTGATTCTGCCCCTCTACTCTGCTCTTCTGAGAACCTCTCTGGACTGGCAAGAAAGAAGGACATGGATCTGTTGGAACGAGTCCAGAGGAGAACCACTAAGTTGATCACAGGGCTGGAAGATCTCTCCTATGAAGACAGGCTGTTCAGCCTAGAGAAGAAATGGTTCCAGAGAGACATTATAGGAGCCTTCCAGTACGTAAAGGGGACTTACAAGAAGGCTGCAGAGGGACTTTTCTCGAGGGCATGTAATGAGAGGAAAAGGGGGAATGGCTTTAAGCTGAAAAAGGGTGGGTTTAGATTAGACATTAGGAGGAAATTCTTTAAAGTGAGAGTGGTGAGGTGCTGGAACAGGTTGCCCAGAGAAGCTGTGGATGCCCCATCCCTGGAGGTGTTCCAGACCAGGCTGGATGGGGCTCTGAGCAACCTGGTCTAGTAGAAAGTGCCCTGCTCACAGCAGAAGTCTTGGAGCTTGATGGTCTTTAAGGTCCTTTCCAACCCAAACCATTCATGATTCTATGATTCTGGCACGTGGGACATTGGCTCAGTTACAGAAAGATAAAGACAGCTTTCCAGAGACCTACTCAATATCTTCTAAATGGAGATCAGAAATTGTATTAGAAGGAAAATTAAATAACAGGCAAAACTCAGCAACTCTGCTTATATGTAAGTGACTTCTGACTACTTGTGTAAATGTAAGCTTCCTGTGAAGTGTACCGCAGAGCTTTAAGTGGTCTTGCACTGTGACCTGAAAATGGTGTTCAGGCACCTTGATACTTTGCATCTGTTATGCATTTAGTTTTCAAGGATCTGCAGGAAAATAAAAATGTCAGTTTTCATCTTGTGCACCATATGGTTCAGGCATTTTAAATCTGGCAGCTTAATCTCACAGATCTGGCAGTTTAGTCTCACTGTGTTGTTTTTCACTTTTAAAACAAAACCCTCCCCTTTAATGCATAGCACAACGCTAAATTAAAGCCCCCAAGTAGTATGTATCTAGTATGGTCTCACTTACAAATGTTGCCACAGTGATGTGTGCTGAAGGACTTCTGGGTTCTTAGCCGGAAGACAGCCATAATTCATACATGGAGATCATAACATTAGGGATGCACCTCAACACAATGCTATATCATTCTCCTCAGCCAACAGCATCCTCTCTTTAAACGTAAATTCTTGGGAGCTCAGATGCCTTTGTATTATTCATTCAGACATGGCTTTGCACAACAGGACACTGATTGACAGAGGGTGCCATGAAAGCAGAAATTGCAATGATTCTAGACTTTCAGCACAGATGGCTTCAGGGCATTTCCTTTAGATGTTGCACCCTCTACTATGGCAGAACTTTGCCATTTTGGATATTAGTTGATGTGTAGGAACGTGTATTCATCTGAGACAGGTCCAGCTGGGAAGAGTTTTGATGCTTTGTTGTGCCTGAAGTTGCAAGCTCTACAGACTAGAAAGGTGGAGATGTTTGCTTAGACACACTTTCTTGTCTTCATACTATTACATAGTTATATTACAGAGACCACTTTTCTCTGACTTGCAGCAGTAACAAAGACCAAAAGAACTTACTCTTTCTGTGTCTCTTCACTATAAGCCTACAAGTAAATGCAAATGCAAAATTGTAGTCTTCTGTTGCTTGTTAGCTGATGTAGTAAACTCACTGTCTTTGTAGTATGACTTATTTATAATTGCTAATGTTGGCTTTGTATTACTTGTAGGCATCTTAAATACAAAATTCTGTTCATGATAGCTGTACAACAAATTTACAGTCCACTATGTATTGGAGAGTCTAATATGGGGTTTGTTTCCAATGTAGTTACTACCATCACTCACAATTACATCATTTTCATTTTACAAAACAGCAAATAAAAATACTTCCAAATCTAAAAACGCAGTAGGAAAAGTATGGGAAGGAAGCAATCTAAATTATATTGACCAGGGTATTTACATGCAAACAGAGAGTTGAATTATCATCTTTAAAAAATAAGAATTGTTCCACAATGAGATCTTCAGTCCCTCTAATCCATCTTTCCATTTCTCAGTCTGACCAACACTGGATGCTTTGGAAGAACGTATAAGAGTTACAGGAGTGCCAATAGAATAAACGTCCTTTACAACTTCATCTAAGTGTTCATCTAAGTTCTAATAGCTAAAATTCAGCTTAACTTCTAGTGTCGCTAACAAACCTGTTCCTTTCTAAGTGCCTACAGCTGCAATAACTCTAAATTTTGAGACTGTAACCACCTATTTTCTTTTTACACATGCTAGATTATTGTTCTTGATTACTTGCTGTGATGATGAATTCCATGGGCTCAATATACTACACTTCTGGAAAAATACAGCCTTTATCAGTTAGGAATTTTATGCTTTCTTGTAAAATTGAATAGCTCTAGTTTTGCTAGAGAAATTATATATTCTTGAATCCTGATCTAATTTACCTCACTGATCCTTTTAAACATGCACGCATTAAAACAGCACCTCTTATTTATTCCCTTTCTATGGTAAGATGTGTTTTCTACATCTGTTAGAAAAGCACCCCTTTTTCACATTTTAACTATTTGCATGCTTTCTTAACACCTGACCAATGGTAGGAAATGGTGAAACTACTGTTACACACAGATAGTGTAGTTAGCCGCTACACACCACTGTGCTATTGTTTTCCATACTGATCAGCATACACTTTTCTCTTGAAAAGAGATCCTGATTTTCCTTTGTGTTTTGTTGCTTGTTTGGCTATTTTTGCAATAGGTTCATATTGCATTGGCCGTAGAGATGCTCTACTCCTTCACCCACAACTTCAAAGAACTCAATAAAATATGGAAGTCAAATGTTTTCCTTCAGTGAACAACAGATGCTGCACTTGTTTAGACCAGCTGCTGTCTGCCACCTGCCCGCTACGGAGGGAAGGTGATGGACTCTCAGTATGTGAATCTGATCCTTGTTTGAGAGTTTCAGTTTAAAGCTGGACCAGGGCTCAACACAGCAAATAATTTCAGGGAGGTAAAAGTGGTGCCCTATTCTGCTTGCCTATACCTTTTCTGCCTTAGAAAATAAAATTGAGAGCTTCCTTTCTGCGGAGCTCCCATTTCAAAAACTTCCACTATCTTCCAGTCCATCTGAAGGCACTCTGACTTCAGAGGCTGGTAGGTCTGACAGCTCTGTCAATAGAAACATAGTGCCTCTTTTCTTCATGGTGTGGAAGAAGGGACCATGTCAGTACACTTCTGCAGTAACTTGGCTCTCTTTCTTCTGCAAAACAGTAGCACGTACTTATGTTCCATTACAAAGCAGATGTTTAAGACAATTCCTACAAAGCAAAGAGTCTAAGCCTGTGTTTAACTCTTAATGTCTTTTCTTGCTCATTTTTTAATCAGGAACTCTATCAAGCTTTTCAAATTGCATATTAAAAAATAAATTACAGAGCTGCACAGCCCCTTAGCTTAAAAGCCTCATCAATTTGTCATCTTGGGATTTCATGTCCATCAATCTTATCACTGAAACATGTTATGTTCAGAGCAATCAATGAAGTGTCCTGTCTCTAAGAGAGTATTAGCTTCTAGAAATCTGAGGCCACGATTATAGACAGTGGTTGCTACAAACTAATAGCAACTAAATGGAATGGGAACAACAAGACCAGGAGAACCCACAGGAAAAGGACAAAACAAAACAAAAAAATATCTTTTCAGGCAAAAAAGTAGAAATTAAGTAGTGTAAGTAATAGAGAAAAGTCACAGTGGCTAATTGCAGGGTGACAGAAAAACGTACAAGTGAAAGAAAACGTGAAATACAGCCAGTCAAAAGAACGGTATGCACACTTCTTGCAAGTGCTCATTCTTTACAATTCAGGCTTTTTTGTCACTGGCAATGAATCAGATTTACAATGTATTCCACCAAAAAGTCATCCCAGACAGCTCTCAGAATGGTGACATTTAAAAGACCCCAACAACCTGAAAAAGCAGAAAATAATACTGCTGTTTCTTCAGCATACTATTTTGTTCAGCATCAACATTGTATTAAATTTTGTGCATATGAACTATAGTGAACTTAATTGCAACTGAAGTCACCTTTACCTACTAAGGAAATGAGGTGAGCTTTTTCCCGTATAAATATATCTCAGACCTGCTCTAGAAGCAGAACTGCCATGGGTGAGACAAGTCGGTGATGAAAGATAATCAATCCCTGCAATTTATGACTACTTGCTAAACGTACAAATTACAGGTAGCTCAACAGTCAGTAACTCTAAAAAAGTACTGCAAATAACCAGAAGACTTAATACTTTTAGTCTTTCCTTATTTAACAAGTGCAGCTGGCATACAGTTTGCAGGAGGGAGGCAGTCACAGTTTGGGACTTGGCTTTTTATCAGTGATGATGATGATGATGAAGATGAAATGAATGAGTGATCTAACAAGAGAGGTGCTGTCCCTGTTGGTTGTGTACTTCTGCAGTTACAGAGAAAGGTTCCTACCAACATACATAGTATTTAGAAGCCTAGTTACTGTTCAACCTTGGTAGGAATTACATTTTTAATTATATTTTTAATAGGCATCTGTGCCTCAGAAATTTAATTTCTATCAAAAATCTAACCATGATTAGCCTCCAAAATCCTTCCAGTGCCCTTGGAGAATCTCCTTTGGAGTCTGAAAATGACAATTTTACACTTAGAATATTGTCTACAAATCACACAGAATTACACAGTGATGCACTTATTTCATCTCTTATGCATTATCAACTAATAATGTTACTTCACAGTTTGTTAGCTAGGATCCCTTACAAGAGAGATTCTGTAATATGGGAATTCCCTTTGGTTTTCATTAATTCAATACAATTCTGAGACTTGCAGATTCAGCAAGGTTTCATACGGTGATTTAACCGGCCTTGCAGGGCAAAAGCATTGATTTGTTTCACTTGGATAAAGACAGGAACACCACAAGAGCAGGTTTTGTGTTTGGAGGTCGCTGACCTCCAGTCAAAGACTAGCATGCAAGGAGGCATTATTCCTATCATACCGGGGAGGGG
>VZTI01001292.1:142949-208798 GCA_013397865.1 Struthidea cinerea | reverse complement strand
AGGGGCAGGGGGCGGGAAGAGAGATGACCAATATGCATGAAATGGTCTCTCTCACTGTATTGTGTTCATTAGGAGATGTTACAGAGTTAGTAAAAGTATTCATAAACACTCTGAAGCAGTGGAACAGGCAGACTGTGCAAATACACATAAATGGCAGTATGCAAAATAAAGATTAATTTCCAGCTGTGAAAAGCCTGACAAGTGTTTTCACCGGGTGAAGACAGCATCTTGATACCTCTTGATATCCCACAATATGAATAATTATATCAGGTGCAGTAGGTTCTGTATAAACCACACATCAAGTTCCTTCATGCTTTAGAAGAGTGATACTCTTATTAAGAGCAAAACAGTAGATACTGAACCTGATTCACTGACTCCTTATTTTCTATGGAAGGCAGAGTTGTAAATAATCTTAGTTTGCCTAATCCTTTGTAATTGCAACAGCTTCAATATATTTGCCTAGCACTGAATCAGAGTCTGTGTTCTTCCAGTGATGTGGTGTGAGGCTGTCCCCACATTTGTGCCTTCCAACTCAAAGCATTCCACAATTCTATGACTCTATATTGGAAGTAAAAAGTGTGACTCCTAATACAGAAGAATTTCTAAGCCAGGTTTAATCTGCAGAGACCAACACAGCAACTGGTATACAGGTCTACCTGCGACCCTGAACATATTTTTCATTTCTAGCATGGGCTCAGGTTTTAGCTGTCATGTTTTGACACATTTTCTTCCAGTCAGAAAACCCAGCATGAGTATTGTGTAAAGTAAAAATACATCCTCTTCTAAAGGTTTGGCTTCCACTTATCGAACTCCAGAATTGTTAAACATCAGCACCAATACAATCAAAGTTCAGTCCCAGTCTGTTTCAGGAACTGGTTAAACCTACTGCCTACATCTTGGTCATCTATGGATTATTCTTAGAGTACCATAGAATTGAATCCTTCTTCATTTCTCCCATTCATCTAATAGATACACTCACGTTCCAAGTTTCCCGTTTCTGGCAGGTTTGAAAGAAGAGCTTGCTTTTGTTCAACCTGGGAGCTAACTGCTGTCACTGTTTACATGTACTCTCAGACTCTCAGTGGAAAGGGTTCAGCCTTCTATTTGAGAGTGAAAGACCTGCGTGCCCACAACTCTTGGAACTGGACTTCACCAACATAGCTTTATAGAAAATGTTGGCATGTTTGGCAATTACCTTAGCAAAAAATACCTCCGGCCTCTCCTTTTGGAAAGAAATTTTTCCCCTTCTTTTGTCAGAAAAATCACTACATAGAAGTGCCATGCTGCAGGATATTTTAGTTTTGTGTCTATGGCATCAAGACTGTGAAATGCATGGGATTTATAAATGCACATTCAACCGTGCCTAGGACTACCAGCATAGAGAATGGGCTGCACAACCCCAGTGGACCGTGACTACAATATTTTCCCACATGGATTTCAGAAAGCTTTCTAAACAAAAGTGCATCTCTTTTTTTGGCACATGTGTACTATTTTGTACATGGCAGTTGTGGCTACAGTAATTCTATTCCTGAAGTAACAAAATGAAATCTGGTGTCTGTCATATAGTTAGTATTCTGGTCTTTACAGTGTTCATTTAAAAGTCTGCCCATTTATTTCTACTCTGATCAACTTATTATTTGGGGTCCTGTTTATCAAGATGTCTTCATTGCTTTGATTAAGCAGCATATAGATTCCTTCTGTTTTCCTGTTGCATGCGACTGTGTGGTGCAGCTGCTGAAAAGCCAGAGGAATGTTGCTTGTGTAAAACATAGAAATTAGGACTTATTTTCAATTATTCCACACACTGACCTTGGAACTGGTTTAGAAGCTGCTTATATAACTTTGAAGGGTTTAGGTGTCACCTAAGAAAAGTACATTAGAAACATCTGAAAAGGCAGCCTGAGGATAATTGTCTTTTTGTGCAAATGGAAAATTTCCAAAACTCAAAATATGAAGATATCTTGTATACCCAGGATAAGCTGTGTATACATCTCTATGCAAGCCAGAAGCAAAGGAACAACAGGATTCAAAAAAATAGAGTAGGATAAAAGCAAAAGAAGAGGGTTTCGGATTTGAGGGTATTCTGTAAAGCACAAGAATGAAACTGGCTGGCCTCAGCTGTTTCAACATAACTTATTTCCATTTGGTAAAATAATGCATTGCAGAAATCTCATGATTTCTTTGCCTGACTCATCTCTGTATTTACCCAAAAAGCAATTTCCTATTCAAATGGAAGAATTGTTGTACCATTGCTTTTATTCTTTAGGAACAATAACAAACCTTGTCCCTTAGTTTTCCTCTGGGAAAAAAACTCACAAAAAAAAATCAAACTTAAGAGGAAATTACAGCTCTGTAATTTTCACACTAATGCAGCAGAGGCCTTCATCACCACTCTGCCTAGCTGAGGTTTATAGGCTACTGTTACAAATTTAAAGAAAAACACAGAGAAGACCTTCATTGGGAGCAGCCATTTAGTGAACAGTCAGTTTTAAAACTGGGTAAATACTCTTTTCTCCTTCAGCTATAAGAAAAAAAGCTTTTATTTTCCAATTTTCAGATCTCAAGAGCTAGAAGAGTAGAATTAGGAGACATTACGCGCACACAGTTCATTCCCTTCTCATTCACACTGGGGTAATGCAGTGTTAATAGCAGAGAAGCTCTCTGTACCTGCAGCCTAACTCGTACTTGTTACAGAAGTGTATAGATTAGGCCCCCAACCGGTGCAAATCGCAGGCTCTATTGGAGCTGCATCAATCTGCATTCGTCAAGAGTCAAGCCAGTCCATTTTCTAAGTGGTAAAATTACAAGCCAGTCAAATCCATTTATTTTGCCATTAACCACATTGGAGCAACATTCTTCCCATGCTTGAGAAACTGGCAGTTGGAGCTATTGTGTGGTTTAACCCCAGCTGAAAATCAAGCCCCAGGGACACCTGCTTGGGTCCCTTCAGCCCCTCAGGTGTGAGAGACAAAAGGCAAAGGTCCCAAGTTGAGATAAGAATAATTTACTGGAAACAGCAATGAGATAAGAAAACACACAGTAACAGCAACAATACTAATAACTATAGTGTATAAAAGAAGGGTGATTACATGAAAAATGCTCACTGAGTCTGACCTGATGTGATGTGACTGCTGTCATAGCCACCCACTGCTCCATTCACTGCTTGCTCTCTCAGAAAATGAAAAAAATGTCAATGACCTCCCTGCCTGGCACCTTTTCTTTTTCCCAGCCCATGCCACACCTCGTTTCTTCCCAAAAGACAGAATCCCCTACTTCTGCCCCAGCAAGGACATGAAATGGTATAGAACAACAATCCAGACATGCCCACACAGCACCAGGCTCCACTTCCTCTCAGATACTGCGGGAAATTAACCCTGTCCTTGGCTGATACTAGATCACCTATGCAATCCACAAATACTTTTATACCGTGAGAGAATATATTTTAAAATAACTTCCATGTATTCAATGTTACTCTGATGTTTTTTGCAAATTAGTGACTCTGTAAGAGAAATTAACATCTGTTTTCAGTAATGTTCTGTGGTTTTTTTCCACTGGCAGCTAATTGCCTCTTGGTGATGATCTTTGAATATATGCAGATTACTTTACAAATTAAGACTGTGCCAAAACAATTCTTCACTTAAAACATTAACTTTCTATGTTTTCTTAAAAATGGCTTACTATCCTACCATTTTTCCTATTGATTCAAAGGTAGTAAAAATTAATCAGAGTATTGCTTTGATTGATGTATGAGATTCAAATTCTAATGTGGTTATTAAGGAAATGCCATGTTAAAGAGCTTGCATTATGTATTTGAAAGACTAATGAAATAATAATTAATGTACACTTGCAGTACCAGATTAATTCCAAACTTAGAAATCTTCTTATTCTTCCCTGAGATACAAGGACATTTCAGGATCAGTGAGTTGAATAACCAGCATTAGTGCATTAGTAAGTTACCCTTCAGTTAATGAAACTGGGCACAGATAAAATTTCAAGTAAAACATCACCATGTTGCATGAAATATATCTGCAAACAATGCAGCCTTTCACTGACTGCTAGATTTTCATCCATTCCAGTCTAAGCATAACTGAATTTACAAGCTTGCATGTTTTCACTAGGTGCAATTCCAGAATATCTTAATATTCAAAGTCCACCTTCCGCTGACCTTTGCCATTCAGAAGCAATACCATATTCAGACTGCTATCTTAAAAGCTTCTGAAATCAAAGTATGAAAGCTTTGCCAGAGAAGAGGAGAGTAAACTATTTAGCCAATACGTTATCCTTGGATAACATTTGGGGCACTCATGAGCTTCTTTTCTCATTCAGTCAACGTACATTTTGTTCCCTACCTGATTTGAAGCTCCATGCTGTTTTAAATTAATCTTTTGCTGATGGTGATTGTAGCTAAATCTTTTCTGAATGGATATAACAAGTATGCCACAGATTAACGTTGCCTTTAAGGAGATACTCTGATGCTGGCAAAAAGTAAAAACATCAGAATCACTTTTTATTTAATTATTTTGCAGATTAGCTCTCCCTCTTTCCACTCCATTGTATGATTTACAGTGCTATAGGAAGGGAACAGAGAGGACTTTGTTCTGCAAGTCCAAGAAAGATCATAGGATCACAAAGTCTAACTATCTTTTACAGCTCAGTTCCATGGGCTGGAAAAGCCTAAGCCATGGTGTTGCAGAAGCTTCCTACATTCCACCCTTATTACAAAGATGATCACCACTTCTCACACAGCAGTGATGAAATCACTAGAAATTACAGTCTGTCTAATCAAAAAAGGTACTGAGCTGTGAACTGTGAAGATTCAGCAGTGGAAACCACTCCAATCGCTTCAACCCACCCTACTCAAATACTGGACACTTTCCCTAGTACAGTTTTGAAATACTGTTTTCCCTTGGCTTATTGAAGTATCTTGAAAGTAGGCAAAGTGCATTACTTTATTCCAAGTGCTTTATGTAGAAGTCTCTGTGCTCTCTCTGTCTAATAAAGGTGTAACACGAATTTTTACTTCCAAAAGTAAAACAGGTAGGATATTTTGGCCCTGATTCAGCAAAGTCCTCATTAAAAATACAACCATATCAATGGCATAATAGTTAACATATTGAAATTAAGAATTAAGGCTTCAGTGAGATCTACATGCCAAATCAAGAAACTTTTTCTTTGTAAAAAAACAGAAGGAGATTTTTACACAGATGTTTGGTAATGAAGGAAAATTACAAGAGCTGGAACATTTTGTATAAACACAGGCTAGATTCCTAGCTCTTCCTGTCTTCTTTCATTTAATTCAGTTCTCATGAGTCATACAGCAAGATGTCACCAAGTTTTCAACTCTACGTACAGCCATTTTTACAGTTTGACACGTTCTACTCCACGTATTCTAAGAAGACAGCTACACCTATCCATATTTCATATTAACCTCCTAAATGAAGAGGGTTTTGTCATATGTGATTTCTAAAGCATTCTGTTAAGGTCTTGCTTTACAGATTACAGGCTATTCATATCCTGTTAGCATTCTTAGATCAAATTAAACTGATATTATAGAATGTAAAGTGATATATCTGCAGAGACACAAGTATAATTTATCTGGACCTTGTGATGATTGACTGTTGGGATTTCTGTGCAAGCAGAGGCTTGATAATTTTCTCATGCCAGTTCTACATTGCTAAAATTTCTCCAGTTTCAATAGTTTTTCCTAGTGCTCATTTACAGAAGTAACACGACCGTGAGGGATGTTTTCCCTCTTCAATACATAAGAAAATGGAATACTGTTTCCAAGATGGTAGTATTACAACAGTCAAATGAGAAATGCCTGAAATTGTATCCATTTTAAAGATTAGGTGGTTGTTCATACCTCTTTCACTTTTGAACCTCTACAACTGGGGAAAATGAGGGGCAGGAAAATTCACAAAAAATATTAAAATCTGCTAAAATTTTGCCTCTTTTTCAAAATTTGCCTCATCCTAAATCTAGCATTATTGCCATCCACAGCTATATGATGATAAAAGTTCAATGATGCTGAATTCCTTCAGGAACTTAGATGGATTTTGTCTGCCTCACATAAATCCATAAAATGTATTGATGCTATGTATTTATTGACGCCAAGTGACAGCTCTACAGCTATATTAGCAGAGTTCAGCACCAGAGACCTTCACTACCCCTCATTTCTCATTATTATTCCTGTCCCATTTTAGACAGCACAGGCTGGTGCTGGTTTCTAATGAAGCAAATAATTCTCCATGCTTTGTGTTCCACATGGTAAGCTTTTGGTCCCCTGTGCTATGGAAGTAATATACAGTACTTGGTCTGAATTACTGTGCTTCAAATCTTCTCAGAGGCCCAAAATAAGTGAAAGGGACCTACCAGCATTTTGTTTGTTTCTTTGTTTTAGCACTTAGTCAACTAAGTCCAAATAATAACTGCTAATAGAATAAACTCAGGACTTTATTTGCTTTTGCAAGACTTCAGTAAATACCAACATTCCCATTAGCATCCAAGATATACTATCACTTTGACTGATTGAATGTAGAAACCAGAATTCTAAAATTTCTTTATTTTGAGAATTGCTTTATTCTCCTGTCAGCACCTGATTTGTGAGCACACTTTAGAGGTAAAAGTGTATATGGTAAGAAACAAGCAATGTGATACCTAAAAAAATAATCAGATATCATCCTACATGGCATCAAAAAATTTCATGGATTTATGTAAGGCAGACAAAAGCCATGTAAGTTACTGAAAGAATCCAGCATCATCAAAATTTTATCACAACTGAGATATGATCCAGGGGCTAAATGGTCAATTATATGCTTGCAACAGCCCACTGGGCAATTTTCCAGTCAGATATCCAGTCACCATTGCTGAAGCTCAGTGAAATTACTCCAAGTTCACAGAATGTAAAATGACTGCAAGAAATCTCATATCTCAAGGAAACAAAAACAGACTATCTGATCAGGATTGCCCATAGTCTTCTCCGCAAACCCATGTCTTATTTATGTTATCCAAACTTGCAGCTGATTTATATCTTCTGCTTGATACAAACTTGATATAAACAGCTGGTTTACGAATTAGTGAATGGGACCCTTTGGGAGCCTGCCCTCAGGGGTAAAGGACGAAAAGTGGAGTAAACAGAGCTGACAAATCTTTAAGGACTTTTTTCTTAGAGTAAAAAAGCCCGCTTTCCCATGCATAAGACATTGGACAAGGAGGGCAGGGGACAGGCATGGGTCAGAAAGTCCCTCCTAATCAAAGTATAAGATAGAAATGCACATGCAGTGGAATCAGTGGCATGTACCCTGGGAATAATACAAGCATGGTGCCTGGAGGTATACAGATTGGATCACATATGCACAGCTGGATTTGTCAGTGGATGTGAAAAAAAATATTAGGAAGGGCTTCTACAAGTACATTGGCCTGAAAAGAACAATCAAAGAAAATATACCCTCCCTAAAAAATATGGCAGGAGAGATGGTGACAACTGACATGAAGAAGGCTGTGCAGGGCAGTTTCCTCTCCATCAGCTGCTGGGAGCTTGAGGGGCCCCCATGAATGTCCAGCCCCAAGGGGAGCCAGGCCAGGAGTGTAGGGGACTTTAGTGCTCCAGTTCTACCACCAGGTTAATGCAGAGGAAAAAATACTCACTGTAAACTCAAATGTGATTTGTACTCAAAAATATTTTTCCCCAGTTTTCAATGCTAATCTCTTTTCCTCCATCTCTCAAGCCCCTGAATATTTAGACAGGGACTGGGGGAATGAAGGCCCTCTCATTGCTGAAGATCAGGTTCAAACCTGTAAGCCTGGAGAAGCAGTTTTTCAATAAGGATGCTTGTAAGGAAGACAGAGAGAAATTTTTACTGAGGCCTGCCTGTAATTACAGTATGAGGAGAAATGGCTTTAAGCTGAAGAAGGTAGGTTTGATTGGATAAAAGGAAGAAATTTTTTTATGATGAGTGTGGTGAGACACTGGAACAGGTTGCCCACAGCAGCTGTGGATATCCCATCCCTGGAAGAGTCCAAGGTCAAGCTGTATGAGGCTTTGAAAAACATGGTTTAGCGAAAGATGTTGAGGTTGGACTACATGATTTTTAAAGGTCCCTTCCAACCCAAACCATTCTATGATTCTACATTACTATGAACTTTTCCTCTTATAGCAACATTGCATTTTGTATGTGGTTAATATGGCACATAGGAGCTGTCAATACCCTGTTTAGGGTAATTACGAAATTATGAGGGGTGGCAAATGGAAAATTAGCTCCTTGCAGCACTGTTGAACATTCTGGTGATGGCCCCAGCAATGAGGTTGTGTTCTTATGTGTTCTTCCAGCTCTTAAATCAGGACTATATATTTAGCTGAAGTGAGTAAACCACCTTAGATGACTGGTTTCCTCCCTCCTCCCCACTCCAGATACCTGCTTTCTAGTTTTGTTCCAGGACTACCCCATGTGCTTTTCCAGCACAAGCAACTGTGCAGCAAATCAGAGCAGGGAACAAACCTGGTAGTAAAATAACCTCTTATTCAAATAGATTTTTTTTTTGTTTGTTTGCCACACAGCCAGACACAACCACAAAGGTGGTAGCATTTGGTCAGAGAAACACTTAACTACATGACCTGTCAGTAAGTTCTCAAAAAAGTGCTGCAGGCCTTTCATTGGGAGCCTGCATTAGACCATCTCCTTGCTGGAAATCCTGATGCTATTGCCACAGAGAGCAAAACACTTGATGTAATAATATACTAGAAAGGAAGTACATAATTACTGTGTATTTCTTATCTATTACGAGTGAAAGCAATCAAAGAGAGCCTGTATTGTATAGACCTACACAAAGAAAGGGACTGTTTAGAAAATCCAAAATCCACTGTGTTTTCCACTAGTATCTTGTGCTCCGCACAATTTGTTTCCTAGCTGCCCTCTCTGTGTCATGGGTAACATATATCTTAAAGGCACATTTACACCACAACTGGTGTAACCTCTACTGTTGTCACACAACCTCAAGCATTAACAGTGAAAATGCATCTTCATACCAACTCAGCTACTGATTTACAGAATCAAAGAAACAGATAGCTTAGACAAGACCTCTAAGATTACAGAGTTGAACTGTTGTATTGCTGCCAAATCTGCCACTAAACCATGTCCCTAAGTGCCACATCTACACATATTTTAAATACCTGCAGAAATGGTGACTCAGCCATGTCCCTGGGCAGCCTGTTCAAATGCTCAGCTCTTTACCTGAAGAAATATTTCCTAATATCTAATCTAAACATCCCCTGGCACAACTTGAGGCCATTTCCTCTTGTCCTAGCTCATAAAGGATTGCACTTGTCTAAAACATGAGCAGCCGCTTTCTCCAGGAGAATGCTGCCAAAAGTGTCCTGGTTCTGACCAGGACATGGTTAATTTTTGCAGTAACTGGGAGGGAGGTTATTCTGTACTACTTCATGTTATTGTCAGGGGTGAGGAGAAGTGACACGCTTCTGGGGAGAAGGGGTTCCTTCTGGTCAAGAAAACATGGTGGGGGAAACCAGCCAGTTATTGGTTACTGTTGCAGGCTTTCCATGTGAATCCTTTAATTTCTTACACATTTTGCCATTAATATTGTTGATATTACTGTTCATTTTCTTATCACATTGCTGTTTCCAGTACGTTGCTCTTATCTCAGCCCATGATCTGTCTTTGGTGCCTCCAGCTGGGGGTGTGGGCAGGAAGGGGAAGCACTGTGTCATTTTAGCAGCAGTACTAAATTGGAGACTACCATTCCTACACTATGACAAAAGGCTTTAATAAAGTCCAGGAAGACAACATCCACAAGCTTTTACACACCCATTGAGCAGGTCACTTGTCACAAAAGAAGACCATGTTGGTCAAGTAGGACCTGCCTTTTACAAACCCAGGCTGACTGGGCCTGATTCCCTCGTTGTCTTGCACGTGCTATGTGATGGCACTCAGGATGATTGGCTCTATGATCTTCCCTGTGCTGGAGGTCACACTGACAGGCCTGCAGTTCCCTGGGTTCTCATTCAGTCACTTCTTACCGATGGATGTCACATTTGCTAACTTCCAGTCACCTGAGACCTTCCTGGTTAGCCAGGGCTGCTAGTAAATGATTGAAAGTGGCTTGGTGAGCTCTTCCAGTGCCTTTGTCTGTGCCCTTGGGTGGATCCCATCTAGCCCCATAGACCTGTGTGCATCTAAGTAAAGCAGCAGGTGACTAACTGTGTCCTCCTTGATTATGGGGAATTAATTCTGTCTGTTGATTATGGGGAATTAATTCTCTGTTGTTTCTGTCTTCCAGCTCAGAGGGCTGAGTTCCCTGAGGATAACTGGTCTGACTGTTGAAGACTGATACACAGAAGGCATTAAGTACCCCAGTCTTTTCCTCATTCTTTGCAGCAATGTTTCCTCCAGCGTCCAATAAAGGATTGAGAGTCTCCTTGGTCCTCCTTTCATTCTAATGCATTTGTAAGAACATTTTTTGTAATCTCTTACAGCAGTGGCCAAATCAAGTTCTAGCTGGGCTTTACCTTTCTAACTTGCTCCCTGCATAACCTAACAATGTCCTTGTAGTTCTTCTGAGTTCCCTTCTTCCAAAGCTAGTAAATCCTCTTTTTTCCCCTGAGTTCCTATGAAAGTTCCCTATTCATTTAAGACTGTTTTCTTCTCCACCATCTCATCTTTCAGCACACGGGGACAGTGTGCTCTTGTGCTTGTAAGATTTTCTTTTTGAAGAATGTCCAGCCTTCCTGGAGCCCGTTGTTATTAAGGACTGCCTCCCAAAGGATTCTTTCAACCACCATCCTGAACAGGCCAAAGTGTGCCCTCCAGAAGTCCGAGGCAGTGGCTTTGCTGACCTCTCTCCTTCTCTGAGAATCAAAAACTATCATTTTGGTTTTCATTTGGTTATCATTTGGTGTCATTAGCTGGGCCTAAGATGGCCACCACATCACACACCAGTCTAGTAACAACAGCAGGTCTAGTGGAGCACCTTCCCTGGCTGGCTCCCTCAAAAGCTGCATCAGAAAGTTATCTTCGACACACTCCAGGAACCTCCTGGACCACTTCCACTCTGCTCTGTTGTTTCTGTCTGTTTCTGGCAGACATCTGGTAAGCTGAAGTCCCCCACGACAACAAGGGCCAGCAACTGCAAGGCTTCTCCCACCTGTTTACAGAATATTTCATCTGCCACTTTATTCTGGTTGGGTGGTCTCTAACAGACTCCCACTAGGATTATCTGCTTTGTCAGCTTCCCCCTGATCCTTACCCATAAACATTAGACCTTATTGTTACCATCATTAAGCTCCAGAAAATTAAAACACTCCCTAACAAACAGGGCTACCCTATCATTTCTCAATCATTGTCTATCCCTTCTGAAGCATTACTGCAGCACTTCAGTTGCACAAGTTAACCCCCCATGTTTCCTTGATGGCAACTATGTCAATGACTTCCAGCTCCTCCTGTTTGTTGTCTGTGCTGTGTGCATTGGTGTAGATGCACTTCAGATGAGCTATCAGTCCTGTCACTTTGGAGTGGGGAGAAGCCCTAATTCTTATTTGAATATAAAATTATATTATCTTGATCTAGTCATCTATATCAGCTACCAGGATACAGCCAAATAACACCACAGGAAAATGTAAAAAAATATTTTTCTTAAGGTAACATTTTTATATTTTCCTTTTTTCTGGCAGGGTAAATTTTCTGGCATAGTCAGAATTCTCTCAGAGACCAGCGAGTTGCATGAATCTAGAAACTCAGTCAGTTTCTCAATTTGGTTAGAAGAATATGGTGCTGTGCTCTCTGGGCTTGCAAGTGTTTTTACTCAGATGTTTTATGCTTTGCTCTCCTGAGCCTCCATAAATAAGACTCTAGAAACCCATTTGCTTTATTTGAGACATTTTAACAGAATATTGAACGAAGCATTATCTCCTCAAAGAGAACTGCTACATAATATATTTATGGATATAAAAACTGATACATGGTCAGATTGTATGAATTTAAGTGCTTGAGAAAGAAAGACCTAATGGATGTAATTTATAGTAAGTATGTGAGATTGATACCCTTGTTCATTGATGGCAATAATCTATTAATATTTGAAATACAGTTCCATTCCTATTATTTATACATACTTTAGAACATAATTCATCTTTTTTTCTGTGATGGTTTATCAGTAACCTCTCCACATTTCTACTAATTACATTTTTACAATGATGTATTTTAAGGCTATACTGTATTTGTCTCCAACTTTGAAATTCATGGGCAACCGTAAATTCAGAACTTTAATACAATGTTTTAATGTTTATTAAGAGAGCAGAGCAGGTGTAGGTATGGAAAACCTCCAATTCAAAAAAAGCAAATAAATATGAAGCAAGGAATCAAAGGATTTTAAAGTCACACCAAACTATTAATGGGCGGTGGGGGGAAGACATTCTAGCTGCAAATATGTCTTTGAGACAAGATACCGGCACCATTGTGTTTGTCTTGCTCAGCTCAATGTGCATAGTATAAAATCAGATCTCCTTGTTGAAGTAACTATTTTACAGATATGATTAAGCAGGATTTATAGCCAAATCTGGGGTGAATGTATCCACATCTGAATTTCCATTCAGGTGGGAAAGTGAGGCTAGGAAAGGTATATTAACGATCCTATTTGACATGAAACTTTGTAAGACATTACCAGTTCTGTTTCTAAACCAGACTAGGATTGTCTAACTGCCACAAAAGCATACAAGAAAGAGTTCTGTCCAGTTGGGTGTTGCAAGTACATTTCTTACACACAGACTCTGACAAAAGTTTGTTCACTACTTTCTCTCAAAATTCAGGCAAAAGAGGCCACTTCGTTTTTGTAAGAAGCCAGCAAATAAAGCAGTCACATAGGGGGCACAGAATCAGTTTGTAAGCCATCTCTGATGGGATTCAAGCCACAAAAACACCCAACCTACCCTGTTATACATCATCAGAAAGGTAGGGAATAGAGAGAAAGGTAGGAATACGAACTGGCACCCTTTTATCCTACCAGCTTGAACAGTAAGCTGCTTCTTTTTGATCCAAGAAATTTTATACTTTCTACCCAATCACAATATGTGCACAGGAGAAAAGAACTTGTTGGAGACAAGCAAAAAGTTGAGGAGCACATGTTGAGGACCTGTACCAACAAACCTCTCTGCATGAAGAAGTCCTTTAACATCAAGCACCGAGAGTAGTGTAACATATTAAGATAGCCCCTACCAACAGCTCAACCCCTCTTTAAAGGGATAAAATTTCACCATACCACTACCTTCAGGTATTTCCTATTGATTTGTTCAGGTTACAGACTTTCTGGAGCACTGCTCTGAAATATACAGCGCCCTTACATACCACGAAATGAGAGAAGGACTGTCTTGGGGTGACTTTATGATGTATATCCCCTATCGCTGCTCTATGCCCAGAAATTAACTTTGTGCCTTTTTTGTGCCTTTAAACTGAGCCTGAGAGGGGGAAGAGGAAAAAAAAACCCAGCAAACTTTTCAAAACAGTTGTTCAAGGACACATATACACACTCCTCTGCGTCCTTCTGCAGCAGCAAGAGTGGAGGAAGCACCCTTCTTGCTTTTCAGCCAGCTTTCAGCTCCTTTTGTCTGGAGGGAGACAGAGAGTTGAACTTTGTTTTCCTGGGACTTTGGTTTTTCCTTTCTTCTCTTCTGGACTGTTTCAACATCAGAACACACTGGGAGAATTTTTCACCAAGGCCCCAGAGGTGGGCCCACACCGACCCAGCTCCAAGGAGGAGGAGAGAGACCACACCTACAGAAGGACTCTGAAATCTTCCCAGGTTTCTCTCCACAGTGAGAGGTTTTATTATTTAGCATTATTATCCTTTTCCTGTGTGTTTGTTAAATAAATAGGTTTTTTATCTCTTTCACTTTCCTCCGAGGAAAATTTCTTTTTTTCCCAAACCTGGTGGGGGAGAGGTGGTTGTAACCTGCCTTCTATTAGAGGATATTTCCTCCAAATTTGTCCAAACCGGCACAAGGACTTACAGCTCTAGGGTTTATGTTTCAATCCTGCACCACACCTTTGACTTCCAGGTGTTCATACTTACTCGTTCGAATTCTCAATTTTTAGTGGCATCAGGTCAGCTCTTCCTAGTACTCTCAGAGAATATGCCAGAAGAGCACTAAACAGTCTATCCTTCAAGAACAATCTGATGTGAACATTACAGTAATTACTACCTTATTTCATACTGATTCAATGTTTAGCTCACTTACAATTTGTCTTTAATGAGGTGATAAGTCTTTCAATTAAAGGCAAAAACTGCAGAGAGACCTTTGCTCTTCACAGATGTGCTACTTTAAGATTTCTCTTTTTCCACACCCCAGCTGCTAGCAACTGCTTTCTTGCTGGAGGTTGTCACCCTTGTGGAGCAGTGTGTGTGAACGATTCCTATTTTGCTACCAGCAAACCAGCTGCATTAATTTCAACAGTTCATATAATAGTTTGAATTAACTTGGCTTATTTTGCCTGATCTGAATTAGGAAGTATTCCAGGACCAGTTTAACAAGACACAGTTGTGGGAGGCAGAAATTTCAAACCATCCAAGAAAGATACCCAAAGGGAGAGAACAATAACATCTTCAGCTGATGCTGCTGCACTCAAAAGGGAACATCTGTCCATACAATAAAATGCAGTTTCAGAATCAATAATACTGGAGCTTTAAGATACTGAATTATCAGATATTATAAATTTGATTTGAATCGGGTGTAGATACATAATTGCATTTTTGTCAAATTAACCATAGCAAACAATCTCTGATGCAATAGAAAGTTATAGCAAATTATGTTTGATCCAAAATAAAACTGGCCTGTAATACCACAAACAAAATATATTAAAACCACTTTGGGAGGGGAAGGTAAACTTACATTACTTTGATGTTTTATCATAGTAGTGCAGCTTTTTTAATCCATATACAAGTACCCCAAATCAAAAAGACATCTTACGGAATCACAGTTTGAGAGGAGCTTGTTTCAACCTGTTTTGGTTTGGTTTTTTTGGTTTGGTATTTTGGGTTTTTTCTTATTTATTTTAAGAGAATTCATGCTTCCTAAGTTTTGAAGAGATCCCCTTATATGGGAGCAAAGGTAATTTCATAGAACAGAAAGGGGAGAGCTAGTCCCCTTGCATTAATGAAGCTATAGAATCAATAGGGCAAGTTAGGGTACCATTTGTGGGAAATTCCTACTAATTGTAGGAAAACCTGCAACAACCTTGTTCATATGAAACCTTGTCATACTTCTTAGGTAAACCCATGGTAATTAGACACAGTGAGATCCTTGGGACCAGAGTCACAATGATCAGAGTAAGAAGGATCTCATAACAGGGTCACAGCCTGACACAAGGACATTTTTGCACATTGCTTTGATTTTTTTTATTATGCACATTGCTTTATATTTTTTTGACTCTATATTCTCACAGCTTTCACCTGAAGTTCAAGCCAAGAGCAAATACTTCCATTGTTGATGCCTTTACAAGTTTCATTGTTGATCGCATGTATAAGTGACCCAGTGACTGAGCACTGCTTCAAGAATTTGTTTCTGAAATTACACTATGAAGATCAAATATTTCAATACCTTTATAATCAAAAATTATAATGCTGCCTGGGGCAGATGAGTGTAGAGAAGACTTAGACTTACCTTAAGTATAGCTGCTATAATTGGATTAAAATACGAGCCAAAATCAAAGCGATCAAGCCTATTGGTCTTGATGTAGAATGGAAACAAAACCCAGACTAGAATTTTGAATGATCACTGTAAAGTTAGAAGAAAATCTAGTATGAACATCTCTTGAACTACACGTGGTTTAAAATCCTGGTCAAGTTTCAGATCAGAATTTTATCTCAACATTTAGACCATTTCAACAACACTGCAATCTCTGCATTTAACATCTAAGGTTAAAGGAATCTATAAAACTAAATTAACCAGACTACTAAGGGTGCCTTTAGACAAGTGAAGTCTGTATATGGAGAAAAGCCCTGCCTTATGTAGATGTGCTGATGAACAGGTGAGTGCATGGTTGCAAGAACACAACTCTTCTCTGCTGATCCAAGCCAGTTTTTAATTGACAAGGGAGACAAAGCTTTCTGCTTTCTGGCTGCTGGTTTAAGTCCTCTGTGCAAATTCTAAAGCTAAAAAAAAATTCAAACCAAACCCCAAACCCAACATCCAACACACATTAAAAAATCCCAAAACTCAAACCAACATCAGCACTACCACCACCAAAAATTTCTTTAAAACCCACAAAATCACAAACAAACAAACAAACCCCTCACAAAAATTTGCAACCTAAAACCAACCTGCCACATTTTTAAATCTGTAGATTATTTTCTGTTTGTGAAAGTGGGAAAGCAAAGAACAAGTTCAGGACTAATATTTGCACAGCAGATATTCTAGCCTCCATTCTCTGAATTGTTTCTGTTTGGGTTGGNTTTTTTTTTGTGGGGGGGGGGGGGGGTGTGTGTTCAATTATTTATTTCTATTGTTATTTCTATATCCCCTAAAGACTCTCTAGAGAGAGTCCTTGTTCAAGTCAATTAAGTTATCCAAGACATTTGAAAACTTGCAGCCATTTTTTATGAGTGGGTTTTGCACTTTTTATTTAAAGTACTGGGAGCTACATATAGTGGACTTCTTTTCAAATGAAGTCATCATCTGTGCACTCAAGAAGATAATGGGACACTCCCTCAAGAAGATGATGGGAAAGTCCGTCCAAAAATCCCTTTTACCATAAAATTGCAATGGATTTTTTTCTGTTAGGGTAAAGCATTACATACTCTGGAGCACCATCTGCTGGTATCTGACTAATTCTTTATTCGCTAGAGCAAATAATTTTTTTTTCTCAGTGAGCAGCTTTGTATTTTATGTGGTTTGGAATCTTAAGGGGGGTGGAGGGACCAGAGATGGGGGGAGAGTTCCTGTTTTACTAGAAAGTGGAGAAGCTGACTAAATTGAGAAAAAGGCTGTATTTCACAAAAATATTCCTGTCACCCACAGCATACACATTACACAGCTATCTCATTTTTTTCAGCTCATTCTTGGAATGCATCAGTACGCTGGAATGCACAGCTCAGGATCAGTAACAATCCAGCTTTTGCCCATGCAGCCCAGGGAAAAGGAGACTTGGCTATGTAGACGCACTTGGGAGGACAGCAAGAAAAGATTAAATGAGATACCAGGCCATAAACGTATAATGGGTCTTAATAAATTATGTGGGTTTGTCTCACAATGGCCATTGCCATTATAGTTCCAGTATGAAGCAATAATCCACTCTCCAGAAGTGGTGCCTTGGGAGACAACGGCAACCACTGTTTCTGTGTTGTCCTTCCAGTATCTCCAACATTGACCTGTCTATTGAAAACAGTTGGCTAGGAGTTTCCATGGGAAATGGCTTTTCATATAATTTTTTAAACTGTAATTTTTAAAACTGAAATATTTAATGAACAAAGTCCAACAAAACAGGCATGGCCGTGTCCTCTCTGGACTCTACCAGCTAGCTCAGGGAAGGCACTGGAACCACAGTGGGGCGCAGTTGTAGGGTGGTATCAGGTTCCTACTTGGTATCTGGAGCTGGAGAGAGCCTCAGCTGTAGGTTTCAGGACAGCTAACTTCTCCCTGGGAGACTCATAGCCACGTCATTAAGTTCAGAATGTGGATTCCCAAAGGAAATAATAAAAGACCTCTACAAATATACCCTAAATAAATTACTTTAATCACTGTTAACTAAAAGTCCTCAAATTCTTCATCCCACCGAAAATGCTGGAAAACTGATTTCCTTTTTCCAAAAAGAGAGAATATTTTTTGAAATTTCCATGGAGGGGACTTTCAGTTGCCAGAGTGTTCTGAGCAAGATAACTCAGTGCATTACTCTCTTCCTAAATCCAGCAATTGTTAGTCATTCCTTTGGGAAAGGAAAAAGGGGCCAAAGCTCTCCTCTCTCTCNGCTAAAAAAAAATTCAAACCAAACCCCAAACCCAACATCCAACACACATTAAAAAATCCCAAAACTCAAACCAACATCAGCACTACCACCACCAAAAATTTCTTTAAAACCCACAAAATCACAAACAAACAAACAAACCCCTCACAAAAATTTGCAACCTAAAACCAACCTGCCACATTTTTAAATCTGTAGATTATTTTCTGTTTGTGAAAGTGGGAAAGCAAAGAACAAGTTCAGGACTAATATTTGCACAGCAGATATTCTAGCCTCCATTCTCNGCTCAACTCCCAGCTCCCATCAGTACTGCTTCACTTAGCATAAATTATTAATTTATTACCAAGAATTTCAAGGGGATGAAGCATAATTCAGCTTGATAAAGACAACAACTACCAGAAGGAGACTTAACTTCCCATGTAGTAAGAGGGGAAAACTTCTGTTCATTGCTTTTCAAATGAGAACATATGGAAGGATGACTTAACTGGACATGAAAATCCCCAGCTTCATCACTACAATTATTACTAAGTGGATCAGGTTTGTAAAAGCAAGCAATACTAAATATACACTGCTTTATATCAGCTAGAGATCTCTCTTAGCTTTTGAGGGAGACTGATTTGTTTTCTAGTGTGATTTTTTTTTAAATCCTGATGTCATTTTCTCGGACAAAAATCCAGAGTTTTGAGCATCATGAAGAAAGCCATAATATAACATGAATTTATTGCATACGGTAAAAACTATCTCATGAGACCAATAGATTCTCTCCTCTGAAACAAGGAGGAAAAGCAGAACCAAAACTGGGAGGAGGGGAACCCTAAAATATTTTTTTAATTCTAATTAACTGTAAAAAGCTGATTNAGATGGGGGGAGAGTTCCTGTTTTACTAGAAAGTGGAGAAGCTGACTAAATTGAGAAAAAGGCTGTATTTCACAAAAATATTCCTGTCACCCACAGCATACACATTACACAGCTATCTCATTTTTTTCAGCTCATTCTTGGAATGCATCAGTACGCTGGAATGCACAGCTCAGGATCAGTAACAATCCAGCTTTTGCCCATGCAGCCCAGGGAAAAGGAGACTTGGCTATGTAGACGCACTTGGGAGGACAGCAAGAAAAGATTAAATGAGATACCAGGCCATAAACGTATAATGGGTCTTAATAAATTATGTGGGTTTGTCTCACAATGGCCATTGCCATTATAGTTCCAGTATGAAGCAATAATCCACTCTCCAGAAGTGGTGCCTTGGGAGACAACGGCAACCACTGTTTCTGTGTTGTCCTTCCAGTATCTCCAACATTGACCTGTCTATTGAAAACAGTTGGCTAGGAGTTTCCATGGGAAATGGCTTTTCATATAATTTTTTAAACTGTAATTTTTAAAACTGAAATATTTAATGAACAAAGTCCAACAAAACAGGCATGGCCGTGTCCTCTCTGGACTCTACCAGCTAGCTCAGGGAAGGCACTGGAACCACAGTGGGGCGCAGTTGTAGGGTGGTATCAGGTTCCTACTTGGTATCTGGAGCTGGAGAGAGCCTCAGCTGTAGGTTTCAGGACAGCTAACTTCTCCCTGGGAGACTCATAGCCACGTCATTAAGTTCAGAATGTGGATTCCCAAAGGAAATAATAAAAGACCTCTACAAATATACCCTAAATAAATTACTTTAATCACTGTTAACTAAAAGTCCTCAAATTCTTCATCCCACCGAAAATGCTGGAAAACTGATTTCCTTTTTCCAAAAAGAGAGAATATTTTTTGAAATTTCCATGGAGGGGACTTTCAGTTGCCAGAGTGTTCTGAGCAAGATAACTCAGTGCATTACTCTCTTCCTAAATCCAGCAATTGTTAGTCATTCCTTTGGGAAAGGAAAAAGGGGCCAAAGCTCTCCTCTCTCTCTAAACAAACACACACACACACACACATCTTAATATCTCCTGGAGCCATAGTGATTTCAGCAAATGTTTTCAATGGGCCCTGTAACTTTTGAATTCTGATTAGCTCAACTCCCAGCTCCCAGCAGTACTGCTTCACTTAGCATAAATTATTAATTTATTACCAAGAATTTCAAGGGGATGAAGCATAATTCAGCTTGATAAAGACAACAACTACCAGAAGGAGACTTAACTTCCCATGTAGTAAGAGGGGAAAACTTCTGTTCATTGCTTTTCAAATGAGAACATATGGAAGGATGACTTAACTGGACATGAAAATCCCCAGCTTCATCACTACAATTATTACTAAGTGGATCAGGTTTGTAAAAGCAAGCAATACTAAATATACACTGCTTTATATCAGCTAGAGATCTCTCTTAGCTTTTGAGGGAGACTGATTTGTTTTCTAGTGTGATTTTTTTTTAAATCCTGATGTCATTTTCTCGGACAAAAATCCAGAGTTTTGAGCATCATGAAGAAAGCCATAATATAACATGAATTTATTGCATACGGTAAAAACTATCTCATGAGACCAATAGATTCTCTCCTCTGAAACAAGGAGGAAAAGCAGAACCAAAACTGGGAGGAGGGGAACCCTAAAATATTTTTTTAATTCTAATTAACTGTAAAAAGCTGATTGCATTAAGGAAAGAAAATATCTACCCAGAGCCCTTAACTGATCAGTTTTACTGGAGCAGCAGAATGTAGCTTTTACTAGTGGCACCACTTTAATCTGCTGTTCGCATGTACAAAAAACAAACAGACAAAACCAAAACAAAACTGAAACACAACCATTTACACAAATTTTATCTGATAAAAATATAGGTTTGATCAAGTTTCAGAACACAGAAGGGGTTGAAATTAGGTATTGGAATATATGTGGTTTATACATTCCTGTTCACCGCAGTCCTTGTATTGAGCTGAGGCGTACTTGCCAACTCCCCCCAGATGGCTTCTTGCCACCTTTCTACTTCTGCCATTTGTGTGCAGCATTAGAAGGGGATTGGGTTGGTCATCTGTACATGCTAGCCACTCTCAGATAATTGCTTCCAAAATTATCACCAGTGGTGAATCAGCAGGAAGCTGTGTAGGAGGCTGCTCATTACGCCTGGGGACTGCTCTCACCTACTCACCTGTTCAGAGATATTTTACAGCACCTGCAAGTTGACAAGTGCTTCAGCCGCTGCAGAAGAATTGTAGTCCCTTGAAGACAATAATTATTGGAGGCTAATGCTGTCATAACAATCCTACCTTCACTTTTAATCAATAGAAACCAGATCAATGTTATCAGCTGCAGTGTGATAGATTTCAAATTTGTTTACGTAACTCTTGTCCTGAGATCGAACAGACAGGGTCAGTGACAGCTCCCAAGGCAGAAAGTCAACAATAACTAGGAAAATGAAATAGTTAAAGGAAAATCGTTTTTGACAGCTGCAGCATTAGGACTGAAGAGACTAAATCATATTTACTGTCCTTCCACTCCTCTTCTGTGACTCCCTTCCGCCCTGAGCCCCCTTCCAAAAATGCCTGCAGCTCTCCGGAGACTGCATTAAGCTGAGCTAATGGAGTAACCGGAGGAAGAACCCAGAGCAAATACTGCCATCAAGTGTCCAACAGACCTGTTTGCAGCGCAGACTCTTCCATCTACATCGGCACATGGAGATGAGGGTGTTAACGCACAGCATCCATCGATTGTGTATGCTCATACACAAGTCTCTCCAGTACGATGTCAAATGGTTAACAAATATGAATGTACAGGTCAATGCAAACCCATCCTCCTGGGCACAACAGAGATGCATCAGAGTTTAAAAAGTGTAGCCAGAATGGGAAATCTTTCTCCCCAAATCTGGGCTTCTGTAGCTGTATGGCTTATTCCATTTCCTGGAATGCCTCAAAACTGAATTTAAATGTTTTCTCTTGGTTTGGAACTTAGGTGTGCTAGCAAGAGCTTCAGGAGAAAGTGCACTTAAGCATGTGGGATCACTGCCAGCACCCTCATGGGCTGCCATTAATGTGGGTGTCTCAGTCGATGCACTGACCACAGTGCAACAACACCCTACAACATCTAGAAGGACCCCCCAGCCCACTGGGGACCCTCAGGGCACTGCCCACCCAAAGGCAGAGACCAGCTCCTGGGCCTTATCCCTTCTTCCCACCTGCTTACTTGGGAGATGACACCACACTGACTGTCTGGCCCTCTGACGCATGGGCACCAAACCCCTTTCCCCTCTTTATGTTTTGATCTTACTGCTCAATTTCAAAAAAATCTCACTGAATGTATGTAATTTCTGAAAATCTGTGATTTTCAGTGACAAAGAGAAGACCTAGCTGAGTTTTATTCTTATTAATCTTGTTAGATGGCTGATTCATAAAAATGGCAGGGAATGCCTTCTTATTAAAAATAATTTTATTTAAATTTTTCACTGTTTATTATTTTAAGCGGGTATTGTACAAAGAGTTCTTCACAGTCATCAAAAAATGTGTGTCTTCTGGTCATGTTAATTTTCACTCTGTAACTTACTATACAAGAAATGTAAATAAAAGTTTTGAGGGAATTGAGTTCAAACAACAATAATCAGTACAAAAAGCAGGAGCAGGAAAGTTTTCTGGTTAAACTGTCTTCAGAGAAGCTTGAAGAAGACTAATGGTGAACAGACATTGTGCAACTTCTTGAAGCTTAGGAAGCACCAGGGCAGGGTGTAGGAAGTTGAAAGGCAGAGAAAGAGATTAAAGAAAGGTGAAATTAAAGGATTAGGAAAGACAACTGAATTTATGAGAAAATTGCAATAAGTAAAGCTGGAGATTAAAGCAGAAACATGACTATATGGAACGACCAAGGAAAAAACAGAAAAGATGAAATAGAATACATAGCTTCAATATTGCATAAGGCATGAAGGTGAAGACTAAAAGCCTGAATATCACATAGGAAGATAATCAGATAATCAATGTCACTAAATGGAATCCAAGACGCTTAACAAGAATATAATTTTATAGGCAGAAGTGGGTTAATTATTCTGTGTGTATATGTTATCAGTACGATAGTAATTAATAATACTGGCCATAGCTGAGCTTTGCGATCCTTATACTGACAAAGAGAGAAAATCCTTACTTAGGAATCCTAGGTATGAACAAGACAGGAGTGATTTAATGTAAGTGCTGAAAAGAAGAGGGTTACAGTTAATCCAAGTAGTAGATACCACAGCAAAACAGAAGGTGGGATTTCAGTGTCACCAGAGATTGTGGGCAGGGAGCTGACTGTTCCTGTGTCTCCATAGAGGAGCTAGGACCAAGGATGACCTCCCCATCTGGGAGCTCTCACAAGCAGTAGGGGGATCTAGCACTGTCTTTCAACTCAAACTTTGACTCTTGTCAGGAAAACCGATACGAATGTACACTAAAGTATGCATCTATCAGTATGCATGGACTTTTATTCTGTTATTTTGTCAGAGAATCAGGGTATATGTATGAACAATCATGTATGAGAAATAGGAAGAATGCTTACATTCACTATGCAGACCTGAAAGACAGCTCAAAAACCAGTGCTTGCTAACACTGTCACTTTAGGGTAAACAGAGACTTCCTGCTCTGACAGTCTCTGGTGCGTGGCCTATCTGGAGAACACCACACATATATTGTATTTTTGCTACCAACAAATGTTACTCCTCTGCTTAAAATTACATAATTTATTAGAGTTTGTTTCCCCTTTCCAAGAAAGAAAGGGGTCAGGAAGTGCACCTAACCTTTCATAGTTCTACACATCAATCACTACGAGGACTGTAATATGATTCCCGCACAGTGTGGTTTGGTGCTGCCTAACATTAATCTTATATACAGCTGGTGCAAGACAGCTCTGCAAGGCAATTTGCTTCCAGTGGAATTTTAGAATATATTTTAAAGTACTTAAGTGTAAAGCCTTGTAAAATGAATAATCCATCACAAATAATTAGAGCTGTCCTTAGAGGACTTGGCTAGTCCGTCAGAAACAGATGTATAGTGTTTATCTTACTGGTTAGGCATGGCCTGAAGGGTCAGCTTTTCCGATAGAGGGTCTGACTTGGATGGTAGTTAGCAACTCCAGAGGGTGTCAGTGGACAGCCTGTTTAATGTGAAAGAAGTCCACAAAGGAAGGCAAGAATCGAAAAAGAAGTAGCAAGTACTTTTTCAGTGGTTAAAGGGAGATGTGACAAGCTATTTGGTTTTTTTTTTCCCCACGTGGCATTCACTATTCAACTGGCAATTGCTAGTTTGCTGGCACACAATATCTTTTATCGCATTATGTTCTGCACCCGGTTCCATAATTAACTAGAACATCTTGCCCTCAGGTTGCAATTCCTTCCTGCTACTAAACTAATTATGTACTTTTTAGTCCAATGGTAAACAATTTGTTTTCCTCTTCACTACTTTTAAGCTAGGTGTTACTCCTCATACATACTGAGCATGACTCACTCTACTGTGTTGTGTTTGGTTACACAACTAAGGTTTGGAAATGGATCCCGGAAGGATGAGAGTTTGACTGTCTTTATGGTACACTCTCACTTACTTCTTTAAAAGATCTCATTTATTCACCGGTAAAATTCAAGGACTCCATAGACCTATACAGAATGAAACACATGCAGAGAAATTACAACCTGTATGAGATCTGCCAAAATTAAAAGGAACTACACGGGGAATCAGAAAACTGAAGTGAACAGGATTTTCTGTGTAGAAGTTTTGTGTGTATCTATCACCAAATTTCAAAAATGTTTTTAGTACAAGCTAGATAAACAAAGAGTAGCCAATTCTCCTGCAACAACATTGTCGTGTGTCATCAATCTTTGGGTCTAGGTCACAAATCTGCTAGAGAGCACTCTGTTGTTGAAAAAGCTGGAAGAAAAATTACACTGGTGATAAGGTGAAGTGAGATAGATTACGTTTTTTTCTGTCATTAAGGAAAAAAATGTCTTTAAGTTATGTTGTGTCAGTTTTATGAACAGGTTACTCTATCAAGCAGTACATTTAAAAAAATTCAAAAGGTCGTTAGGTCAGGAAATATTTACCTGAAAATGTACTAATGAACCATCAGTACATACAGCTTGCAGTACAGAAACATTATAATAGGCTTCGGATTTTTTTAATGCATAGTCAAACGAGAGCTGCAAAAACGAGACTGCAAATATAAATTTCCCACTAATAGATTAGTTGCACAAACACAGGATCCATTGGTGAAAGGAGGAATAATTCATGGTACTGGTTGTCCAAATCCACTTATGCCCTGTTAAGCCCTTTGCCTTGACAGAGAAGATGTAGTTTTGTGTCTCTTGGACCTTAAATGAATATCCCAAATTTCTCAGTGAGGAGTGGGAGATTGTGCTCAGAACACATATCTTTTATTCTTAGGCATAATTCCAGGCTGGGTGTCTTGCAAGATGAGTTTGACTGTTTCCCAGACAAAGTAAACAGCAGAGGATGGGTGAAATGGTCCTGCTGGGATGACACAGGGCACAGACATCTCCAGGCTCCACTACTGAGTTGATTTCAGCTGGAAGAACTGGTTTGGGCAACACTGCTGTGATGCTGGGGCAACCTAGAAGTCCCCCTATTGTTCTCTAAGCCGGGCACTCCCAGAAAGCTATCAGGATGATAACAGCTTTGGCTGTGTTAACAGCAGTATGTTAAGAGTGCTATTTAGCCACTGTTGACCTCTTCCCTTAACTCTCCTCAGCTGCTGCAAAGGCTTGAACTTCTAAATACCCATTAAAAATTCAAAAGATCATTTTAAATCGTGCTTCTCCCTCCCCTGGAGGCAGCAATTTTAAAAAATGCCCTGGAGTTCAAACCGAGTGCACATGCTGTCCTTGGCTGGTTTCAGAATCCACGAATATATTTTCTATTCTGAAGCATATTTACTTCAACTTCTGCACCTGGTCAATAAATGAAAAATACACAGATGCAAAAAATATAAAAGGGTGCTTAATCATATTTAAGTATTTCAATGAACCATCTTCCTGATATTCAAAGGGTAGGATTCTTTCTTGTAAAGGTTTTCATGCTTCTGTTTCTTTCAAATTGCATTCAGCACTTGAGAAATTACCTTTAATAGAATCACGCTGGGTGTTCCCATTGCATCAAGCAGAGAGATGCTGTATCATCTCTAGTGCACCTAGGGAACCAGCATGAGGGAGAGATTTAGCACAGTAACTTAGAATTCAACCTCATTTGTCTTCAAGACTTTATCCTCCATACTTGTCTCATTTCTGAAGATTTGTTCTTGCTGTAGGCCTGTGGAATATTAATTCAAAACCTCAGTGTGTGCTTGCCTTGCTACCAAGTCATCCATTCCACCAAAATTTATGTATATAATTAAAGTAACATTGTTTAGTGGAAGTGTATGAGTAGTGTATTTGCCCTTCTCTCAGAGGAAGTATCAGCATCACACAAGCAAAAAACCAAAACAAAACTCAATCAAAACAAACACGCAAAAAAAAAGTAAAAATTAATGGGTATAAATTTGCCCCAAAAGAGTTTGTGTTAGTATGGTACTTCACGTTCTTGAATATGCCTTGTTATCTGTCCAAGATGAAAAGTACTTCTAGTACTAGTACACTAAATTAAAGGTACTCAGAGTAGCATGCACCCCAATCCTCTACCTCCTACGACTTCTTTTTTTTTTTTGTGTGTGTTCTTAAGGAGTCCCTGACGCTGGAGGTGACGTAAATTAGGGCACAATCCTTAGCTCTGTTATTCCAAAAATAGAAGCTTGCTGAACTGCTAGTGTGACCAGGTGATGGTTTCAAAAAAATGAAAGATAGGACCATTTGCTGGCAGTTAAGGCAGTCTTACAGAGACTTTAAGGTTAAATATCTCATCAGTGCTGCTGCTTTTCAGATCTAAGTAACTTGGACTGCAGGTGAAAGTTACAGTTCTGTGTAAAAATGTTCAACCTCATTGCGATGGTTCCAGCTCTATAAACTGCTGGTTGCCGTCATTGCAGCAGTGAATCTTTGTTGTCTGCGTAATGAGTGTCTCCACAGGGAACCACACTGAGCACTGTATATTCACAGTTTCTAAATTACCTTGGATCCCAATAACAATAAGTTATTTATCATTAAATGTAAGGAATGCAAATACAGAATTTTTTGGGACTTTCTCTTCATTACCCAGACAGTGAGGATTCCCACTGACCGGTTTAAGCTCCTGCTTATGAACATCCTCTTGCAGTTACAAGGTCCAGAAACCCTATTAAGTTTTAGAACTCATTTAGAACATTTTAAAGAAAGCAATAATCACACAGAAGAATAAGTTTTGTGTTACAAGTATAGTTTTTCCTTGCAGACAGACATTCAGAACTTTTGCTCAGGTTTCTTAGATTTCTGATCTATGGCTGTCCTCTTCTAAGTTATTTTGAAATTCTCTATTATAAGGAAAATGTTAATTTGTGCTGCTAGAGCTTGAAAATTGGTACTGTACTCGAGTTTATACTGCATTGGCAGGATATCTGCATTTACTTATGTAAAAAACAGCTCAAGAAGTAGGTAAGTATAATTGTTTGGATTGTAACAACAATAAACAAATACAAAACAAGCCTTGAAGAAGAAAACAAACCACCAACTCGACAGATTCTCACCTCACTTTTAAACAAGTAGTAATAATTTATGTTGGTTTAAACCAGAATTTTTGGTTTTGGAAGAATACTCTGACCTGTACAAACATTCACAGACAGAGTGCTAGTTACAAAAATAATTTCCTGTTATCTTTTGCACTGATAAGGTAATGCTTTCGTGGAGAACCAAATCTCTCAAAGAGGGCTGTCAGTCCCTATGCAGATGGTGCAGGACTCCCCACTGCAAGCGCTGCAATGGCATTTTCAATGGATCACATCAGACTCCTGAATTGTAATTGAGATAAATTTTTACAACCCTAGTGATCCTGCTAGATTCTAGTCCTAAAAGCAGGATAACTACCCTAATAAGGGCATGGTAAACTGCTATGGGCTAATTTTAAGTACCTACAAAACATATTCTAATTATCTTGGCAGTGGACAAAAGACTATTCTACCTTACTATTCCTACATATGCAGGAACAGTTTCAAGTCGTTATTCGAATTTTCTTATCTATGCACATTTGGTCAACTTTTTCTGCCTTGCCCGGAGGAGCTCCCAGGATTATTCAGTTTCTCCATCCAGGATATCCATTGACACATCTCAATGTGCGAGTAACACCTATCAACTTGTCTCAGCCTCGTATGGGGGCTGCTAGCAAAACGCCCGGCACCTCTGGGAATCCAGCACTTGGGGAGGTCCAGTGTCAACTAGGCAGTTGCTCTGAGACAAAGCAAGCTAGGAATTCAGTGAAGTGATTGACACAAATTAGTCCACTCTCTCATCTGTACAGAAACAAGCTGGGAAGTTCCCATGAAGCACTACAGGTTCGCCCAGAGACACACCTTTGTATACACGGTCCTTGCACATGCCAGCTACACTACAACTAGAATGACAGAAAGAGTTACAATTTCTTCCTTATATCACAATTATAAATGAATTTCCCAACGGGGTTGGTCACACCTGCTTTTGCAGGAAGTGCAACAAGTAATGATACCTGTAACTCACTTTCCAGCTCAGAGGTCTAGTTTTCACAACAGGAGTGATTGGCTGTCTTGTTGACTCTCTGTAGCCTTTCAACCCACTGAACAGGAATTTTGCAGAAAGGCAAAATTATTACAAAGTAAAAATGAACATGGGCCCAGGTCTCCTATTTTTTAACTTTACACGGGTATTTGCTACAAAGTAAAACATAACAGCCCTCAAAGCCCTTGATTTTCCTCTGAGAAGTCTTTCCTCCCTAATTCATTGCTTCTGTTATCATGCACTTCTTTTACAGTGTTTCTCTCCTATGAAGGGGCAACTTTAGTTCAACTGGGAAGTATGAAGATGTTTCATTTCTACTGTCACAGAAAAACGAGGAAGTGAACAAGACAAGAGAAACAAGGAAGAGAATAAGCCTGCTCAAATTCATACTGATTTCGAAAGATTTCAGAGGGAGAGATGCAAGTCAGAGTAGGAGCTGGAGACTTACTGGGCAAGAGTGCGACTACCAAGAACCAAAAACTGAACACAGAGCAGAACCTGGGAGAAACGGAGGCAGCACCTGGCCATTCAGCCATCTCATTTACAGTCACTTTGTACAGACATAAACGATTTTTAAAAGTGGCGATCCAGGGGTTTGTGTCCAAATCTCATCAAACTCGACACCGTTATGCATTTTTTTTTAAACTGTTTTTATCTTGTTCAGAGCTTTTCACGGTCTGCTTTTCCCTTAAAAATGTGAAAGCAGTACCTGAGAATTTGTAGGGAAAATTCCCCTTTGATAAAAACGGGTCCCAAAGCCACACTTTCCAAGAAAAGTGTGTGTTGAGGTACAATTTTACACACATACAATTGTGGTGGGTTTTCCCCCCAAGACAGTACTTTCTTCCCTTAGCCCTTTATTCTCATGATGATGTGGAAGGTTATAGTTTATCTTTGACACTGGTATGAAAATGTTTCTAAAAACTGAATAGGCCATACTGCAAACACGTGAAGCTTGGAAGTTACAGATATTAACAAAAAATATCTTTTTGGCCCATGTCTTTTCAAATATGGAAGGCACCTTTTTCACTCAGAGAAGTCAGAAGAGGTGTAAGCAGGACTGGCTACATAAACGTTAGGGCATATAGCAAAATGTAAAGCAACTAATCTCCTACTTGCCAACCATTTGTCAATGGTAACCATGGGTTTTTTTCATTCGCCTTTCCTCTGAGGTGCAGTTTACTCAGGGCATGTATGAAAAATTGAGATATGTTTATCTCAATGCTTTTGAAAATTTTAACTGAAATGTTCTTGAAATCACAGCTGAGTAATATTAACAAAATTATACATAATGAATAGGATCATTTTAGAATGTAAAAGTTTTGAATTTTTGAAATTTAGAAGTTTACAGGTTCTAACTATGAAGTTGCTTCTCACAGTTCAACAATTAAAAAAACCCAGAATGACCGTACTCTTTTTAAATACCTTACTTGTTTCTTCATACTCCTGCTCACCTTCTCTATGCACCTAGCAAATTATTAGGAATCATGCTGCTATGTATTTGCCTGCTGTGTGTACAGTAAGCAGTGCTGTTGATTAATACTTTTGTACTACCCAAAAAAACCTTTCCAGCCTAGCTAGTCTATGTAACAATTTCAGAGCAAACTGAGCATTGCTGTGCTGTTACTTGAAGCACAAAGAGGTTCTGAATGCTTTGCCTTGTGATAGGATATCACGGCAGGGTTATTTAGCAGTGGGAAGGTTTCATTTGCTAACAAAATATTATATTTACTTGCCATAGCGTTCAGTTTCTCTGCCACTCAGACCTCTAAGCAAAAAGCTCAGCTGAAAGCCTCTCCAAGGCTGAAGACTTCTTGTTTCCTTCAGCTGCATTAGATCAGCTGCATTAGAACACAAGGAAAAACACTCTGAGGGTGTGATAACATTCAGCTTCCTAAAAAATTTCTGGGGAATGACTGAAAGCACTTTTCACATGTTTTGAGGAAAGGATTCAAGAAAATAGCTGTTATACTCAAAACTTTTTAAAAAATATTAATTAAAAATTTTATTAATTTTCTATGTTTTGGTCTTATATATGATGAAATAACAGTAGCTCACTGTGCCAGCTGTACATAATATTGTAAAAATATCCAATACATTAACATTAAATTTTCCTTAGTCTCTCTACAAAAAGTAGTTTCTACTTTTCCAGATTGTTGTTTTAATACAATAAAATACTTTTCTTCCCTAGTTTCTCAGGCCTGCTAACTGAAAAAGCAGCATTCTTTCAATAAATTCATAAACTTCTACCATTACAAATAGAAGTGAGAAGCACCCAGGAAAATTATTCCTTCAAATGAAAATAAACTTCCTCCATGTATTACACACACTAGGAAAAATATAAATCTCATTTATATGTGAAATTCACTAAGAGAATGACACCTTTTGATTGGTCTTCCTCTACATATGATCATGAGATTTCAGAGTTTATGCAGAAATAGTAGGATGGAACATAAAGTTTCTTTTGGAAACAACTTTAAGATTATTGTGTTCTTTTTTCTCTGCTATTAGTCACTAGAAATTTGGCAACACATATTTGTTTCAGCCTAGCAAATAATCTATTGTTGTAAAAACATCCTCAAATTTAAGAATGTGAGTCTTTAATGCTTTCTTGCAGCCAAAGGAATTACATAAGTGGAAAACAGACATTCAGGCTTGTTATCAGTTGAAATGGTGGGATGCAATGTCCCTCACACACATAACATGTCTTCGAGTAAGTATTTAAACTAACCAGAAACAGGAAGGGGTTTGTTGTAAATCAAACATTAAATATAATTCTGACTGATCATGTCAAAAAATATAAGTGAGTTACCTAATTTTCTTTAAATGTGTGGTCCTCTGTCCACAGAGAAATGCCATATTTCATGGTTTTCATCGTGAGCTCAGGATTTTTCTTGGATGTGTGGATATTTTTGTTTTAAATAGCCTGTGAGTTTTCTAACATAAAATACAATTCACAAGAGGAAACCATGCTGGAATTATTGAGTTAGTGTAATTCTGAGATTTTTTTAATGAGAAAAACAGTTTTAAAAATTATCTAATGCATTGCCAGAGGACGAGAAACAATAGCAGAAAATACTTGTGTCTTGTAATTGTTAGGAGGGTAGAACTTTCTTCCAACCATGCAAATGCAGATTACAGATTTTAAGATTGCATGGACTGGATTTGAAAATGATTCACTGCCTTGTTTCCTCTGCCTTCTTGTAGTAAAAGCATGTTCAGAATTGGAAGGAGGAGAGAAAGAAGAAAGGAAGGGAAAGAAGCTGAGGTATGCAGAAATCAGCAGGCAAGTGTATAAAAACTTGTTAAAGATATTTGCAGTTATTTCTTTTTGAAAAGTGTTGTGCAGAGAGAAGTAATTAGTCAGAAAATTTCATCTACTCACACAGCAAATACAAATAACAATAAACACGTTGATTTCAAATCCTGGATCACCAAAAATATTCTGAACACTGCAAACCTAAAAATCATTAAAAACCCTGCACTCCTTGCAAAAACAAAAACTCAGCTTGTCCTCCTTTTTGAGCAGTAGTTATAATATTCAGAAAGCACATATAGCAACAGTATGATTTATAATATTAGTAAAACAGTTGGAAGATTACTCAGAAAGATGCATCATCTTATTTTTAATGGAATAGTTCATTATTTCAAATAATATATTCAGTCATGCCAATCCATTCTGGTTTTATACGTAAAACAGGGCATAGTTTTTTGCTTTTCACACGGTGAGGCATAACTCATGACATTTTCCATCTGCGTGTAAAAAGTTATGCATGTAGGCAGCTAATGAATTCATAAATATACTTTGCTGTATTTCCAAGAAACAGCACACTGTCATTTTTGCTGTTCTTAATGGCAAAATTTATATTCACACAAATCCTGTCTGACATTGGCGTCTGTAATAGGGCTAGTATTTTCAGGACTTATACAGAACAAGCTGCATACACAAAGTCCATAGTCAAAAAAAGACATGGGTAAGAGACTAAAGTGATAGTTTTAGGAACATCTACTTGCAATACAGCAAATAGCAAGCCTGAAAAGTATTAGAAAAACTCTTCAGTTAAAGGTGAGTAATCTGTGGACAGATAACCAAAAGACTCGGTGCCATAAAATACAGAATGCCAACTGAAAGTGGTTTAACCAGCACAGGTCAGAGTTTTGAGTGTTGTTCGCATTTTCGTTTTTTCTCCTGCTAGGTGAAGTCCCCAACTACTATGAAAATAAAGTTACAATGATATCACAAAAGTAATGACTTGAGAATACCTGTAAAAAAAGACAAAAAACGTGTTGGCCTCTCAAAATCTGGGTGTGGACAGTTTTCTTCCACGCAAGTGAGGAGGACAGAATTCATATAAGTATACACACTTGCCTTCAGGATCACCCAGAGATATACTGGGTGAAGTATGTTTCTTGGGCCTGTAGCTATCCTCTGTTCTTGTCCCCGAAGGCGTTTTTCCATGATGGCCAAAAGGGGCTGTGCCAGCGGAGCGAGAAGGTGGAGCTAAGTGGGAGTAAGAGTAACCTGAGAAGGCCTCCAGCTACCTAAACTTCAAGTGATACCGGTCCCGTGGATGGATTAATCAGGTGCTGGCAGATTCTGCCCTGTGCTGCAAGTAGCTTCCAGCGCTCACCCAGAACTCTCCTATCCACACCAAGCACATGGAGTTGACGGAGACCGACCGTGATCACTCAGGAGTGCACAATTTGGCCTTTCAGGTAAGCGTGGTTTCCTTCGCTTTATGGGGAAGAGGAAGGACTTTAAAACATTGAACAACGTTTAATTCAGTCCCAGAACAAAGAAAAAGCCTTTTTTTTTTTTTTTTTTTGCGCTCTGCCTGCAGATATTTTACAATACTACATGCTGATACCCTGCCAAAGTACACGGCTCTTGTAAAAAATAATCTGGGCACAATTGATGTATTCAGGAATATGCTCTGCTCAGTGGTATACAGCTATCTTTGAAATGTGTCCTGACTCGGTAATATTTCATAGGCTGATGGATCTCACAACCGGTTCCCATCTGCTGTATCAGTTGCTGTTTTTTCCTGAGGATAGGTAATTTACAGTTCTGTTGAAGAGAAGGTCACCATCATGCAGCAGACATATAACTTATCAAAGCAATGTATATCAATAATGTGAGAAAAATAATAATGTAATCATAGTGGGGCAAATAATTCTTCCATGCATAAAGTAAGCGCAATTGTCTTGTTCTCCTCTCTAGAAGAACAAAGTCAGAAGGTAAGGAGCCAACCCAGAAGGTTTTGAATTTTCCGGGCATAAAGTAACATTAACAGCTGCTTTAAAAACGCAGATTTCAAAAGTGGAAGCATCCACCCCCACCCCAAACGCCACTAAAAAATAATCAAAACCCCAAAACTAGTTAGTTTTTGCTTCTCAGTGTCCAGCATCCCTGTGCTTTCATTGGAATTAGAGCAGGGACAAACAGAAACTCGTGAACCCGCAGCCGGGCTGGCTCACTGTGCTTTTTTGCTGAAAGTAGAATAGGCTGGGGAGAGACAGTGTCTCTGAAGTACTCTGAAGCTATGTTAGCAAAGCAGCCCCTTGCTCTCCTTTGCAGTCTACGATCCTTACGCTGCCCCTGAGCTCAGCTACCAGGAAGTGGGTAGCGGATGTGGGTATCAGCTGACACTATTCAAATAACACAGAAGGATCTTTGTAGATGCTAAGCATGTGGACTATTACATAACATCAGCGACATTCAACCACTCTGTATATTTATTCATTGCGCTATAGGGACAGACAAGCCCGTCAGGGAATACTTACGGAATGTAGGCAAGAGAGATAACATTTAAATCGTGATAGCCCAGGGGTTAGGGCATTCTCCTGGGGAATCAGAGCTCCCTCAACGCATCTGTGCCTCGGAGCAGACAGACAAGCAATTCGAACTTGAGTCTCCCTCAGTTCAGGTGAGCGAGATAAGAGAAGGTTTCATCCTGTCTGTGTTTTCACACAAAATATGTGCCTAAGGTAGTTCAATCAGCTTCCAAAGTCTGTGTTTACGAACGCAAACAGGAGAGGAGTCCCTGGCTGCAGAAGCTCGGTGTTGAACTCTTGAACGGTATAAGCTGCAAACCACCTTTTTCCTCAGAGGTCCGTGGAGCACAGCACAGTGAGACCTGGGTTAATCCTCTGCCTTACGCAGCTAGCTCACCTGGACCATTTTTATTTACTTTTACACTGTCTCTCTCTGTTTCAATAAGTAAGTCACTCCCTAGAGAAAAGAAGACGCAGCAGGAAATAGGTAAACTTCTGTATATAAATATATAAATCACTTCACAGTAAAAGTCACTGAAAAGTAAACAATCTCATAATTTCCCACTCTTTCTTGTATTTAAGCTTTTCTTTCACAAAGAGTGAACACTTAAATTCTTCCAAAAAGACAGTGTCTTACAGTATTAAGTAATGAGTATCTTACTTAAATCACAAAATATAAAAGTGTTCTGGAAAAAGTTTAATTTAAACCATTTTAAGTATCCGTGTAGGTACCATTTTAGGTATCCACAGGTACCTTCAGATGAACCACTTAATGATTAATGCACAAAGGGATAAAGTAAGAGGGAGACAAAGTAAATCCGAGTTAGGTAATTTGTTTTATAAAGCATCTAATTAGCAAAACTGCTCTCAATGCAAAGCAGCTCAAGGCTAGCAAGTGATGGATGAAGGAATATATCAGATCTTTTAAGTCAGGAATGAGAAGCATTGTGCTTTCTGTTGCAAAGGGACTGACAGGATGAATAAGTTGCAATATAGAGTAGTCCACTTTTTGACTTGTCATACAAATGGTCAAAGGGAGGTAACTATGAGCTCTTCTCTATTTCTCATTTGCTATTGATATATAAACACACACATCCATCTGTACTGTGATAAGATTTTCACTGCATCACCATTTTCAATGGTACTGTACTACACCCTCAGTTAACCGATGTTAGCTTTCAGATATAACATGCATCCATGTAGCATGAAGTTATAGTAATACCATTAATTGCATTTTTAAAAATGCATGGTTCTGCAAAATATCAGCTAATTGTTTTGCACACAATGCAGTTTCCACTGGAACATAGCACTGAACTTGCAGGTCCTGCATTATGGCCTTGTGATAATGCCAGTACCTGGGAGACCCAAAAGCAACTTTCCCCCTCATTAACAGTTCAAAATGTTCTCAAAGGAAAACAGACTATAAACCCCAAATGTACACCTCTGCTGTATCTCTTTTTGATATTAGGAGCATCTCAATTACCAACAGCCATTTGGGTGTATTACAAGTGAGTTTTTGTATTGGTTTTAAGAAGATACATAGCTTTACCCATACTACCAGTCTTCCCTAGCATGCTCCTACACTTCAGTAATAAAGTATTTACCTTAATAAAACCCAATGCAATAGTTAAGACTTACATGCTAAAGGTACCTGCTTTGGATGCTGCCTCACAGCCAGAATCAACAGATTGCTGCACTGTTTATAATGAGACATTCAGGTTGTTAATTTTTTTTCATCGTAAAAATGTCATGTAATTTAAGGAACTTAAATCATTATCCTCAATTCAGAAAATTGTTCCTGCTAAGTGTCTATGTACCAGCGTAATAGATTGTGTATCTATAGCTACAATAGTGTCATACATAATGTGTGGAAATACTACTGTGTCTCTTGCCTTCAAGGTGGTTCTGTTAGCTTCTCATGGATGGCACTGGCTGGCTGGAGGACCACTACACTTGCCCACAGATTTTCCTGCTCAGAAACCCTGTATCACTAACAATAACCTTAAAACTGAGATTGGATTTACCTCGCTTGTATTTAGCCCTCATTTAAGAGGCAAAATTTTTATCTACTTTGTTCTGATTATTCAAATCTCTGATAACATTAAACATCAAGTCACACTTACTCTGTAAGGAATGATAAAAGCTGCATCATAAAAAGGAATGGTAGGTGGAATGAATAAACTCCCCTACATTTAAAAGCAGCACAGAGGCAAACATGAAAGAAATACAATGCAAAGGGAAGATAACAGCTAATAAATATTGTTTACTGGCCTCCTATTGTTAGTGTCATGATGCATTAAACAGCCTATACCTGTTTCTGTACCAGAGCACACCATGCTCTTAAGAAGTTGACTAGATGAAGAATCCCCTTTAAAATTCTGCCTTTTACTTGCACTGCGTGGGACATTGCTATTGCCATAACACATGCAGTATTTGTACTCCATTTCATTCGAACGAGCTTAAAACATATCCTAAAAAATGCCATTTCTGTTTCTTGCCATTCTTCAGAGCTTCCTAGATACTCTTGTCTGGTTGGTTAATTAAGGCTGTAGATGCTATTAAGAATTTATATTTCATGATCATCACTGTTATGTTTACCCTTGGAAATGAAGGTGTTGCACTGCATTGCTTAACCAAATCCAGTCAGTAAATTATGCAGTCCTTTTCTACATTTTCAAACCTTGCTTTCCAAAGCCATACTTGGGATTTAAAACCCTACATTTCAGGATGCTGTCCAACTATCCTACCCTGACAACGCAAATTTTTAAAGAAAACAACAATGTACTCATTGGTGGGGAGTCTTATTTACAGTCCTTTTCAAAACAGCCCATGAAGACTTAGCCTGCTAAATTTAAATTTGGCTGTACCTATTTCTTATCTGTTGTTTCTACAGCTCATTTACTGTAGTTTAGTACATGGATAATGAACATTCATCCTTCCTGCCTCGTACGCTGAGTTTTATCATTTGACAGATATTTATGAGTGCAGTGGTTATTAATATAAAAAGATTCTTCCTCAATATTTAAAATGCATTTAAACTCCTTCAGAATCATGGCACTGGCTAGAAAAAGGTAGTACATGAGGGAAAACCTAGATGAATGGTGGTCAGTTGCACTGAATATTTAAAGAAAAGCAAGTTTTGAACAGTAAACTAGATGGCTTCACGGCTGCTGGGCAAATACAATTAAAAATCTAATGAGATGCAACAAAATCTGATATTATAACTTAAACTATTTGCTTTTGAAGCATCTGTTTTCCACTGAGTTCCTTGGGTATCCTGATTCTAATCTCCAGTACAATGTAAGGACTCACCCTTAAACCATAAACAGTTTAAGCAGCTGTCTGGATGCACTGATGGCCAGCCTGTTTTCATCCCTAACTAGCATGAGTGTAACACCATCTACTCCAGAGTGTCTGCTATTCTTAAAAGCACGATAGAAGTTACTAGCTCTTTGCAAAATCCATCCTTCTTCAAAATCAAGGAGGAAATGGCAGGGAAGGGCAATGAATGTAGTCGTGCAACAATACTTGATGAATGAACAGCTCATCTCGGGGAACTAAACAAACATTGAAAGAGCGTTTCACTTACACAGCTGAGACAGCTCTATGCCCTTGTCATTTAATCAAATACTTTACAAGAGCAGAATTCCAGTCAGTCAAAGCAAAGCAGCTTGTGAAAGCAGAAGCACAATTTCAAAACACTTTTCATATTGCAAACATTCAAAATAGATGAATCAATTCTGTAATCCTTTAACTGTGGACTAAAGCAAAGAGAATTTTCCCATCCAAACTTCTCTGTGAACTTCCTGCTCTTTCATGTCACCTGGAGATTGAAGGTTCAGAAGTGACTTTACATATTGCTGGACTGGCCTGTGCTCATAACAGGACTGTGCTAACTGTAGTTCCTAAGGCTTGAACTCCCATTTGCTCTTACAGTGTTTTGTTCTCCAGACATTTACAGGTAGCTGGAAAAGGATACTGAGTAAATGGGATAGGTATTTTCTGCCTGTGCTGGGTGCTTAGATAGCAATCACCCACAGCAGGTGACAAGCACAGACTGACATTTTCTTGAAGAGTTCCTTCAGCAACTCAGACAGTAAGCAAGAAAAGGGAATAGGCAGTTTTATTTGTCACTTGAATATTTCTGTTCTTATTAGAAATTTAAAATAGCTTTTTAACTACTACTTCAAGCAGCAGGATTAAATAATATGCTTTCACCAAACAAAACAAACAAAAAAATTCTGTAAAGGGGAGGATGAAGACACAGTACTTTAAAAATCAGCTGTGAAATAAGAAAATTGCTCAGCTTTATGGCAGTCATTCAAAGACTGTTCTAGTCAACAGAAGTCTTAACTAAACTTGTTTATCAACAGTAATTAACCAGTTTCAACTGAATCAATAATATTCCAGAAATGTGATATGATCAGTTGAAATAGGGACTTTTTATGTTCACAGAGAAGGACTAAAATCTACCGTTCTGCACCGTGGGCTACTGAGTTCCAGCAATCGTGTGATGCTCTTACTGGTTTTGTTACATTATTCATACATTCATATATATTAATTACTCTATGAATGAAACTCTTACGTAATTATTACACTTGAGTGGTGGATTCAACAAATTGACTTCTAGAGATTTCATCTAACACAGATTATTCTTTACTTGTGTATTTCATAGACAGCAGCTTGCATGCTTATCATTTTTCACACATTTACTGACAAAAGTCCTAGGAAGCCTCTGCTTTTCCTTCCTCAGCAACAAGTATAGAAATCTTCAAAGACACGATCTCAGGAGTGTGTGTGTATGTGAATTACAGAACTATACACCTTTGGCTACACTGTGCTGTCCTGTGTAGTATTTTTAATATATTATATATCTCAGTGCTACAGTTAATCACTGCTTCCTGTGATTTTTTTTTTTTTTTTTTAATTCTGTGGAGTGCTCGTAGCTACATTTGTTGCTCATTGCAGGGGCAGCTACAGCAAAATCCTATGATGGCATAGTTAGAAGGCAAACAAGTGACAAATGCTTTTGAAAAAGAAATACCTCTCTCTTAAGGGAAGAAAAAGAAACTCGTCCCTTAGAAGCATGGGAACTGATGTATCAAGGCCACAGCACTTGAATAAGCAGCTTCTTGTGACACCTCTCTCCTCTTCCAGTCACACAAAGTTACAGAAACACTTTCACTGAAACTGATTTTTCGTTAAGTTTAGAGGCAAAGTATCTTTAAGGAAAATATGTTTGTGAGCATTGTTCTAGTTGCTTCTAAGGTCATGTTTCTGCTAAAAGGCAAAATTCAATTTATTTCTAGTTGTACTGCTTATTCCTGTGTTTATCATAATTTACTATGATTCAGCTTATTTTGTATTGTTCATGTGGAAGTGATTGTTTTCATTGTAAATATTAACTTACTGGGTTTATTACCATGTAAATAATGAGATACTTCATGCAATAAAACCCAATGAAATGACCATACTGTAACTGCTGCCATAAGAAACTACTGAAATACAAAACATTCACAGCAACTGCAGATATAAGTTATCTGAAATTATGTTTAAGCAGCTTTCTTACAAAACCAAGAACCAGACATTCTAGGACCATTAAAAAGAGACAGTGTATCCTTCAAAACAATAAGAAACAAGAAAAGAGACATTCAGAATTTATTAAAAAAAAAAAAATAGTTGTTATGACTGTCTTTTTCCCTCAGTCTGGTAAAGCTAACTCCTCTCTTTAAAGGTACCCTGAGTGTTTTTATTTTTTTCTAAGAGCAATAGAAGTACATGTTCACATTTAGTCCATGTAAGGAGCATAAATACCAGAGCAAAGGTGCTAACAACTGGGGAAGGCCCTAATAGTCCATTTTGCCCTTGGTGAGGAGAAGGGCTGGATTTTTATAAACTTGTTGAACCAGTCCTGAGACAACGAGCAGCACAATTCACCATGGGAGACGTGAGTTTCCTCAAGAAAACAAGCAGATTCACATTAGATGAGCACCATCCATGACCAAGGCAATAGTGCAGGAACTGGAACAGCCAAGCTTTGCACACCAAGTTTTGAGCTCCCTGTTCTAGTAAGGTAACACAGAGAACTGTAGAATCATTTAGATAGTAAAAGACCTCTAAGATCATTGGAGTCCAACTATTAATCTAGCACTGCCATGTTCATGAATTACCATGTCCCCCAAGTGCCACATCTACAGGTTTTTGGAAAAAACTTCAGGCATGGTGGTTCTATCACTTCCCTGGGCAGCCAGTTGCAATGCCTGACCACCCTTTCAGTGACGAAGTTTTTCCTAATATCTAATCTAAACCTCCCGTGGTGCAGCTTGAGGCCCTTTCCTGTCATCCATTCACTTTCTTCCATGGAAGCCCAGGCATCAGAGTATAAATCAGTTCTTACTGTGCACGAGAAAGGCTTTCAGCTTCTGATTTGAACCAATATAATTTCTGGTCCTAGAATGACAGTGGTGGTGTGGATGTCACAAATCTGGAAGGCATTGGAGACAATTCACAGAGAATCAAGAACTCACAAAGTAAGAAAACAGTGCATACTAATCAGGTATGTTTTGGTTGGTGGTTTTTTTTTTTCCCCAAGTAACCTTGTGAAAATTAGTAAACCTCAAATTCAATGTCAGCAATGTAATCATCTGTAAGACAGATGTTCTAAAAATCTGAATAAAATTTAAAATGTATAAACAGGCAGGGAAGTGAGTTCCATTCTCAAAAATGCATTAAGGAAAAAAACAAAATTACAGCATGTGTAGGGTTCAGAAAAATGTATTCTAATGTCATAATGGCTTCATACAAGATACAAAAGAGGCATCAAAAATGGTAATCAGAGGGAAAACGGTGGATGAGGAGTTGACATAGAAGCATTTTCTCATAAGTAGGTGGAAAAATAGAATCTGTAATCATTGGTTTTAGTGATACAATGTCCCAGTCAGACAGAGAATTCATATTAATAAATATCTAATAATAAATTAATACTTAATTGTTAAATAAACGTCCAAAATAAGGAAAATTTCAGACAAACACAAACTTGACGCAACAGGTTCTGTGTAAAACTGACCAGAGAAGAAGAGAGCACAATACTGATTACTGTAATAAACAACACATTCATTTTGACTTCTTTTGCCTGTATGTTTGTTTAACCCCACATAGTGAATATCCCACTATGAAGACATGAGAGTCAGGTTAAAAAAATCCACAGGTATTTTACCATTGTCAGATATTAATATTTTCATATTCCCACTCTGGAAATAACTTGCTAATCTAAAAATTCAATTCTGTTTTTAATCATATCTACTTGCCAAATTTAGTAATAGTAGTCAAAGCAGCATAGAAGGAATACTTGATGCAGTGGGTACTCATTTCTATCTTTTATTGTTTTCTTGGATATGATCAGAGGCAGCAAAGGCATGCTGCCAAAGTAATGTCTCTGCTCTCAAAGTTGAATTAATTCCAGATATACAGTGATGGAAAGCACCACTTAGACTGTTCCGATAAGCACTCCTGGGAGCTAGATTGGGAGCTGCGATCTTAGGAGAGAAAGGTGGTAGATGCCTATACCTTCATCTTCAAAAAAGCCAGCAAAAAGGAAATTGTTAAAGCAAAAAAAAACAAAAAGGACTTTCAGAACTGATTGAAACTGCAGAAAATTGAAGAAAAGTAGTGGCATCTATGAAAGCTTGATTTTTATCAGAGAAACCAATTTCCCACTGGAAAGGTTCCTCTGAAAATATTCTGCCTCTACTTGGTGCAAGAGTAGTAGAGATGCGTATATTCACACCAACAATTTCTCAGGCACACTGTGACTGAGGTGTAAGTATTTATTTTGAGGGTCTTTTCAGCATGAACTTTGCAGTGTGTCCTTTTGCTGGCAGAAATCCACATGCTCCGTACAGCCCTTAGGTTAACTCTCAGCAAGGGCCAGCACTCCCCAAGAGCCACACCTGGTATCATGTTCAGCCATGAAAAAAAATAAAAGAAGGTTGCATCCATTCTCCAATTTCCTTTTGTATCTGCACACTTTCACACGAAGTTGTCTTTGATTTCAGATTTTCTCAGCACCTTTTAATGTTATTGTAGGAAAGTATTTGTGACAATAAAAGATTGACATAGTAATATTCTGAGCATATTTAAATACATTGTAAACAATGTGAAAAGATGTAGATTGATGTTTTTGTAATTGAAATACTCAAAAGGAAAAATAGGTTATATTCTCAAGACAAACCATATATTTCACAAATTTGGAGAGCCAGAGTTCAGGCTGTGAGTGATCCAGGCACAGGGAGTATGTTGTGGCATGCAGGAAAGAAATAGGCGAGCATGGCCTGGCCTAGGCAGTGCATGAAGTGGGGGCACTGGGAATGATGGTGGGGATGAAAGCAATATCTGTAGGACATGAGCTTCAAGCTGTGACCAGGAGAGTGGACACAGTACCAAAGGGAGTGTAAGCACCTGCAAACATGAAAGCACAATGCTTCAGCCTGGAGGGCTGGGGCTCTCTTGATTTATAATGCAGGTTAAAAAATCTGTGAGAAGCACTGATATGAAATATATCCCAAATTTAAGCTCAGGAATAATTAATATTTACATACTATCAGCACTCAGTGTCCCTCAGACGAGAAGCCTACCTCGTACAGCCACCAGGAAGAGTACTGCCAGTTACCAAAAGTACTGGTAACTTCGTAGGCATTTTTCAGGTTTGCTTTACTTCACAGTCAAGACCGAAGAGGGAAAGAAATTGAGATTAGTGAAAATACGGCCATAAGTTGTAGTGCAGCTCCACAGAGCTACACAGCACCCCGCTCCAAAAACTGCAGCCGAGAGGACCAACAGACTCCTGCTGTTCTTACCCTGAGCTTTCCCTAGGAGAGTGAACAGTGGCTTTCCATGTACATACTCCTCTGGTCTCACCATGCGTTAGTTTTGCCTTTGAGATCATTAAAGTCTGAAGACACTTGACAGGCTGAGAGAGATGTGGTTGTTCAGCTGGGAAAAGAGAAGCTCCATGGATCCCACTGTGGTCTTTCAACACTTAAAGGGGGCTTACTAGAAAATAAGAGCAACTTTTTTATAAGGGCATGTAGTCACAGGACAAGGGGGACTGGCTTTAAACTGAAAAAGGGAAGGCTTAGATCAGATATTAGGAAGAAATTTTTTGCTGTGAGGGTGATGAGACCCTGGAATAATTTGTATAGAGAAGTTTTGGATGCCCCATCCCTGGACGTGTTCAAAGCCAAGCTGAATGAGGCTTTGAGAAACCTGGTGTAGTGGGAGGTGTCCCTGCCCACGGCAGGGGGGTGGAACTCGATGATCTTTAATGGTCTTTAAGGTCCCTTCTACCCCAGGCCATTCTATAACTCTGTGATTCAAGTCTCTCCCTGGCAACTAACTGACGGCTTTCCAGGATTTCTGGCAGCACCTGCACCAGGACAGACAGACAGAATCCAGGGGCCAGGGCAAGGTCTGTGGTGGGCCTTGCTTTCCACAGCAGACCAGGGAATTGACTTGCCATAAACAACAGTGACAGAATAACAAGAGGCAAACTCACTCGCAGACTGCCACTGTTCCAAAAGTGGCTGGGCACTGTGGGCCGCTCCTCTGAAGAGCGTAGGACAGGCCAGGCAAAGACTGCCGGCCTTCGTCCTGGTCATGGCCAGACACTCCAGGCCAGGTCACAGGGCCGTGGCACGGCGTTCAGAGGCAGAGGCGTGAGGGCCACATGCAGGTACGCTGCTGTCTTTGAACACAATGGTCGCCTCCCCTGGGCCCTGGCCACTCTGCAGGCCCCACCACAAGCATGGAGGTAAGTAGCCATGGGACAGGCGCCTTCCTTGTGCCCCACCAGAGTGGGATGGGGGAAGTGGTGCAGCGTGGGCATGACAGTCCCCACGGGTGTGCTGAGCAGCTTTGAGAGGTTGTGCCCCTCCCGGCTGCCTCAAGGCGGTCCTCGGACAAGGTGCAAGTCAGCCTGTAGTTGTTCAAAAGCTTTAATAGTGCCATGCTTGTGTGGACTCAGGTAGCAGTTTTTCTTAAGAATAAATTTATTGGCTTAAATTTTTAAAGCACTGAGCCTCGTCCAATTTAACCAGTCTCCATATACAAAAGTTCCATCATATTCTCTCTTCTGCAAAGAGAGAAACAACAAAACCAGGGGGTGTCTACAGGAGATGCTGGGCAAGCTGGCTAATTCGCAGCTTGCGCTTTCCACCTGTGTGCAGTAGTACTACCGATGAGGCCCTGCCCTCTTCAGCTCTGGGTAACACTGGTATTTTTTCCCCCCTTTATTTCCCCTTTGAAAATGGTGTGGATGGCTTGGGAAACTCCTCAGCCTGGCTAAACACAGGGTTTTCCTGATACTGATCACAGAGTTGGTGGCAGATGGGAGAGCTGGAGCCATGCACACAGTGAAGACAGGAAAGTCTAGAGACTGCTTCAGCCATCTGCCAGTGGGGATGCTTTTTTGCACCTTACTTCAGAAGCATAAACCCCTCTGACAACCTTGGCACTGATCTGCTTTCCAGGGGGATGAGTACATCAATATTGAGAGTGATCTGCATGAAAACAAACGTGCCTCCACAGATGACGAGCAACCACGCTTGAAAGGGTAATGTGTTTTTGCATGAGTAAGTCTTCCACTCACTTCATCCTGGCCTCAGCAAAGAGCTGCCAGTGTTTCTACTTCTGGACTGACAGCTCTAAACTTCACTGCCATACCCCAATGCTACATAGACCTTTGTATTGCCTAGCAATTTGTGTAATACAGTAACACAACATATTTAAAATTATTATACCTCACAAATGACATCTGTGATTGTGGAACTATCCTTTTAAAGCCTTGCAAATTAAAGGAGCAATATTTTTTCTTCTTTTACAATAACTTCAAGTATTTCTAGAGCTGTGTTTTTTAAAGAGAGATCTTAAAGAGTGGTCTCTTTCGGGAAATTAAAGATTCAGTATTGTCTTTCAGTTTGTATAGCCCTTTACTCCAGCACAAAATAAGAACAGAATAGCTGTGAAAAAAAGCCATTTTAATGGAGAAAAGTTTTACATTTTGTTTGTACTACTTCCAAGTGTTCACAGAGTGAAAACACACGTCTACATTTTACTTGAGGATTAAGTGTTTTTGTGAAAATAACAAACCCTGTTTAAGGCATTAAAAAAGTTAAGACACAATACTTAAAATCATACTAAATGTTCATACATGTCATTGATTTCTTTCAACAGATAGTACTGAATAGCCTATGGTCTGCGCCCTTTTGAAAGATCAGTCTGTTGATAACACGGATTCCCTACACAAGTGCAAGGTGTTAACATTCCCTTCTGGAGTACCTACACAAGAGAAAATTGATTTCTGAGTTGCAAAATGCAAGCAAGAGTAGTTTTGACATATATAAATATTTCACATTAATATACTTATGTTAGATCTGTTTTTCAACATCTTCAGTTACATTTCAAGCCTCTGGGATCAACTTTTAGAAAATAATGTTTCCTTAGTAAATTAACCATATTCCATAAGGAACATATTTTTTCTGCCACCTTTCAGAACAGAGCTGCATATTTATGACGTATGTGTCTAGTTATTTAAGCTATCCTGGTACCAAGGTGATAATAGCCTAAATTAATAAAACAAGAAGGAGAGAGAGATGTTAGATAAAAGAAGGAATTACAAGAAATTGTAATCTGAAAGTAACAATTTTAAATCCCAAAGGAGTCATAAGGAGAAGTAACAGATAGTAGATAGTATTTTTTCCTTTTCTTGGGTGATGAATGAACCATAAATTTGAGAAAGTAACTGCCTTTTTCATCTATTTGTCTCTCATTTCTCCTTTTTTCTTTTCCTGTTCTATCTAATCTTTCTGCTGAGATTGGGTAGATAACCTAATGTTCCTACAAGTTAGAAAAAAAAAGTGCTATGATTTGTGAAGCAACAGGAATTCCCAGAACTGAAATCGAAGTATTAAAAGCAATCAAGATTTCTCAGAGAACCTATTACTCTTTGTACTTGTGAAGGAGTGTTCCTGCCCTGTTCTTCTGAGTGCTGATATAATTTAAATTAATAATTCTTGTTTCTCTCAAATTTATTTTAAATTAATTGAATTTTTTTGAGTGCAGAAAAGAAGTATTCATGCTGGATTTCAGTGTGCATCTAACTCCAGCTGCATTTATTTTCCAAACGAGTACAGTCTGGATAATTAGCACCTCTAAATATAACACTGCCTTCATGGACTGGGAATGCAAGGCACTGCTTTAAGGATGTGCCTCTCTAAAGCAGTGCCTCGGAGATGAGAGAGCCATAGCTGAAATTTTTTTCCAACTTGCACAATATGCAGGTGTTTATTTAGCCACTGCTCTTGTAATTGATATATGTCCACGTCACCAGCATATTTAACATTGGAAATCTGTGTTGAATTAACTCCTTTAACTGCTATTTCCCTACATTTCAACCTCCTTCATGAAATCACACTGTTACCTTTAGTGAGGAAAACGAAGTGAAACACATTATAATTGGAAGAACTGATACTAGAGCATGACATTCAAATATAACAAATAAAATTTCCATGAGATGGTGAGATGAAAAGTTAATGTAATAACCACAAAATTTTTTAAAAATCCAGAAACATCTATGCACACTGTAATAAGGTTTTATTGGGTATTGGTTATCTTACACACACATGCAAATGTTAGGCCTTCACAATTACAGCAACACTACTGTTCCACACAGCAATGCTGGGCTGGCTGTATTAACAGACTTTGTGGGTCTAGTAATGAACACTGAATCTTTGACTACCTACTCAGTTTGCACTAACCCCATTAACAGACCTCTTCGCAGAAGAGCTGTACTTCACAGGGTAGCAGAACTGGCCTGCTAATTTTGGCCCATTTACACAGATTACAGATTGTCCCATTAGATACCTGCCATATTTTCTTTTTCACCTGTCCAACATCAACCCAAAGAAATCTCTCTCAAAAGACACTTTTTATTTGGCACTTCAAGATCCAAATTTAACCCTTACCAGGTTCAGTGAGCTCCAGCGGAGAAATTTTGACCAATATAATAGTTTTCTTTTGCAAAAGCATACGTTTCTATTCTTTGTTAATTTTTTTTTTTCCCTAGGCTTTTAGAAAAAAAATATGACGAAGTCTGTGAATTTTGCAAGAAACATAAAACGAGAATTTATTATGTGGTCCATGGAATTTTAATAACAGGTACAGTATGTATTACACCCAGGTTTGCTGAAGCCTTATTTATTTACCTGTATGAGATTATAGGCTGTGCTATGTCTTTGTCTGTCATAAAAACTCTTGACTGTCTTTAAGAATGTATTTCAAAGTAGGTAAGAATTTAGTTCCAGAGAAAATTCCAGTTTGCAAAACGTGCTCATTCCCAAACATAACAAAAGCACAAATCTTGCTAAACTGCTTCTCCAGCATGTTTAAAGTCTGACTAGCAATTACACTTGTGATAACAGGATAGTTCAGACTTTGTATCTACTCCATTACCAGCTGACTCCAAAATTACGATTTCAATAACTTGTCCAAAACCATGAAATCACATTAAAAACAGACAGCCACCAAATAGGATGGAACTTAAGTCAGCAGGCTGGAAATGAAGGTTTTCTCTTCTGACCCATATTACTCAATAGTCACAGCAAATTTTTTCTAGAGTAAATGTACTTACGACAGTATGCACTGCAAAATCATTCAGATATTCTTTTTTATCCCTTTCCTAATTGGCAAGTAGGTTGGTTTGTTTCCTTCCACTCACCAAGTTTGTTTTTGAGATCTTCCTACTTGAACATTGGGAATACAGAGACTTGAAATATGTTTGTGAGATATGCGTCAGCACACCAGAAGGGGTTATAAAAGTGCTGCTTGCATGCTGAATATCCTGCCCTCATAGCATCATCTTCTCTTGCTTTGTCATAGTACAGACATGTTCTGGCTCAAGAGAGTGAGTGAATTCTAAGAATATGTCAGGATTTCATATATTAATTCCATAAAAAACCAACTTGCATTACAAAAATCCTCCTTGAATTACAAAAATAATGAAGTCCTTCTTCATTATTTGCCACAGACAAAATCAAATTATTCTTTTACAAGAACTGAATATCTTTTTGGCCAGCATTTATCACCAGTGAACCTGTCAAATAAATAATTTCATAGCTACTTTATGAAATAAATTACTTTTAAGTAATTTATTAAGTATTTAAGTATGTGTTCATAAGTGTTTGTTTCTAGTTTTATTGGACAAACTCATACTCTTTTGAAAAATGGAACAAGACTCATGCTCTTAATTCATACTTTTTACACAGGAAAGAGAAGTTCTGTAGATGTGCTTAATTTTCCCAAGTGATTAACATGTTTGATATGAGCTTGCCTTGGCAAAAGCATTTAACCTGCTTTGACAGAATGAAAGCCACCTTTCAAAAGTAACAACGCTATTCACAGAAGCAAAATTTTTCAGTAGTTAGGCTGAGTCAGAAAAGCACCGAAAAGATAAACATGGGCCTGACTTTGATCACATCTTATAAATTTAAGATTTGATCCTGTTTTTAAAAAGACCAACCTAACTGACATGTATATTCTTTTTTCTCTGACAGCATACTTGGCAGTAGTTATTGCAGCCTGCAGTTTGAATTTTCAGAGAGCTTTGCCACTCTTTGTCATCACTGTCCTAGCCATCTTCTTCATCTGCTGGGATTTTTTAATAGCTAAGTATGAAGACAGAATTGCTGCATTCTTTTCCCCTGGAGACAGATATCTGAAAAAGCAGTGGTTTTGGTTGAAATGGTAAATATTAATTACTTTCTATTTATGTAGAAGGACAATGCACTAGTCAAGTTACCCCTATGATTTTATTTCAACTTACTCCCCCATAAGTACAGGGAGGTGGGTCAATCATACAAATCTCAATAAAATCACAGAATAATTCAGTATTTACCAGTTTGTAGATATCAGAAACACATTCAGGATTTCAATGCAGTAGCTAGGGATCAAAAGGCTTGACAGAAAGAGTAGAAAAATACCATGAATTGAGGTAGGACACATTTGTGTTTGAAAGAGAATATGTTCACAAAAGTCCATGCGTGTTGCAGCCTTCTGCATTCGTTCTGCAAGCCAGAAAGTACTTCAGTGTTCAGAGAAGCGTTGGGTTCATATAAACCTTAACTCTAACGTATGCAAACTGCTAAAGACTGGAGTGTATTATCAAGATACTGCTTTTCCACATATCCCCACAGCAATTTTTACTTGACCTTCAGGAATCAAAACACGCCGGCTAGTTTTAATGTCATAATAAGGTTGTATTTGGGATGGTAGACATTCATCTGGTAGAAAATTGGTAGATAATTAGACCTGTCAGATACTTATTTCAAGTATTCCTAAGCAGTGATCAGGGATATTGAAGTTATCTCTGGGAAAATGAGGAGACAAAGGAGCCTTGTAGACCAAAGAAAAGACCAAATGAAATCTCATTAAAAAGGAAAGCTAAATTGGCAAGCTACCTTCTATTTCAGCTGGGTCACCTACTAGCTGAGAGACAAAGAGTTTTAAGGAGGAGTCATTCTCAGTTCAGGAAATGTCCCAGATTATTCTTAAGATTTAAAAATGGTTTTGGTAAGAAAGGTCCTATAAAGATTGTGGTCCTTCCACGTGGGAGCCACATTAGAAAGCAGTCACACAGAGGCATTTCCATTAGATGATCTGACAGCCTCTCTGGGAGAAGGAGCAACAGGAACAGGAGAGCCCTGAGGAGCAGATGGAACAAGTGGGGGCAGTAAGTGCTGTATTTCCTGGGCTGCAATCCTTAAATTGTACATACACGGATAAGGTGCTTAACTGTTTTCTTCCAAGAGACAGAAAGTCTCTCAGGTGTAGAAAGGGTTACTCAGCATTGCAATGGCCAAGCCATTTTGTGGAGTTTGCCTGCAATGTTTTTAATCCACATCTAAAAATGGAATTTATGTATCTAGGTACCACTGAAATCAGTGAAAGCTTACTGTTAGACAAAACTAGCATTAAAGATCTGGGACTGTTTATTTCCTCTCTGTATATGGGATGATGTATTTTGTTGCCTTCCAGGCTGTTGTTGTGGTAATTACCTTCAATAAATAAGCTTAACGAGGTTCTGATAGTGGGGACCATAGAAACACTGAAACACAGATGTACGCGTCTCTTGCCGCTGTTTCTGAGATAGCTGAACAGACCAAATGGTTACAAAGAAAAGAGCCCTTTACAGCCTGCTCCTCAGTAGAGTGTGCTTCATAGGCCCACCAGCTAAACAGCATAGTGCAAGTTGCAAAAACCACAGCCTGTCTTGCCCAGAACTAAAGAAAGATTCAATAAAGAAAAAGAAGGAAGGGAAGGAAAAGAAGGATGAAGTGAGAAAGGAAAATATCACACTTCATTTAATAGAAATAGCACCCAAACAAGAGTCACTCATGCTTTTTTTGGGTTTTCCCCCATACTCAGGCTTGAAGGATATTTCTTCCAGATGCCACCAAGGATGCTGCCAGCGGTGCATCAGCAAAGGCAGGTTCCTGCTTGTGTAGAGCTACAGGTTTCAACCCAATACATTGTACAAAGAGTTTATTCACAAACAGAAATGCAAATGGTTTGGGTACGGGAAGGGAAAGGAATATCCCAAACAACTTTTACAGGATATCATGATGCTTTTTATTTCCTAGGGTGTTGTGTGCAGCTCTTACTATAACTATCATCTGCTGGCTCATCTTCGACACAAAAAAACAAGGATCCAGTCAGCTAATCTCCTTTGGTGGGCTTGTGATGTATGTTCTCCTGATGCTTATCTTTTCCAAATATCCAACCAGAGTGAGTATTTATTCCATGATGGGCCTTTTGGGAATTTTTTATTCTGTGTCTAAAAAGCTATTCCCCTACCCTAGTACGAAGTCTAGTAAGAGTAACAAAATGTGGGAAAGTGAAAACATAGGCTTGCTTGAGACCAAGCACTATATTTAATTTTTGAGAAAAGTAAATTTGCTGTTGGGGAGCATGTGTGGGGCTGTACCAACACTGGTCTCTCACTGTTTTGGGAAGCAGCTGCCCATCTTGTGTTCTAGCCCTGACACAAGTTGGAATACATTTGCTCCTGGATCATCAGTGCAAGCTGAGATAGGCTTTCTCCATGTTTTCACCCACAGGAGCCTCACCACAGTCCTCAGCACATCACAGTCATTTACTTGAGGACACCGTCATCACATCAACACAAATAGCACGGAACCAGAGATATGATAGACTTGTATAGCTCTTAAACCCTCACAAGTTTGTTTCCCACTGCAAATTCATCAGCCAAGGCCAAGCTGAGATCCTCACCTTTTGCTCACCCACTCCCACAGGCTTGTAAACACCATTTATTTTAATTTTCCATTGGAAACGTCCACTCTGGTTTGCTGTGGTAATACAAAGGGCTTAGCTCAGCCACCACAACTACCGCCTTAGCTTTTACTCCTGTTTGCATGCCTCACATACCTCTGCATGCTTTCATTAATCATATAGTCATTGTCCAGGTCACCAGGTTTTCCCAATACTTTTCAACACGTCTTACATCAGTGCTGAGACTTTATTAACAGGTGAAGTCCTCTCAGCAAGGACTGTTGAACTTACGCCATCCTTTGCAACTGCTGCTGTCTCTCAGCTGAGGTGAAAACTCATACTCCAAATGCTTTGTGCTCTCCTATGAGTCCTCGTTACACCTAATTGGTTCGTGTTATTCAAATATGATCTGATTAAATTAGAGAACACTATCTCAGCTCTTTGTCTTGTAAGTAATTTGATTCAATTTTCACAAAACAAAGATGTGTTCTGAGGCAGCAGAGCAGGAATGATCAGTGTAGTGAAGAGGAACTCATCATAAGCAGCCACAGCTTTTCCTATGTCTGCCTTTATGTGATGAATCACAATATATAACTGAGTAGTTCTCAGGTATCGAAAGTCTTTAAAGCTAGTGGACAGAAGCAGAGTTGTAATTACCCAAGGACAAACCCAAAAGCAATAACTCCTCATTCTCTGTCCAGATATGTGAAGATCCAAGTCCCCTATAACCTTTTGTGGCAGCTGCGCCTATCGTACAGTAGAGGCAGACAATCCCCTTACGTTATTTAAACAAACATCCAAAGTAAACTATTATTTATTTAAATAACAAGCAGTTTCTTTATTTTTCTGTCTACCTAGGTTGCTTGGAGACCAGTATTTTCAGGAATAGGAATGCAGTTTATTCTTGGGGTTCTTATTCTGAGGACCAAAGTGGGTTTTGATGTATTTAACTGGCTAGGCATTCAGATCCAGGTAAGCTATTGAGCAAAATCCTTACTTGTTTAATATAATTTTCTGTCTTGAAAGTCTTACATTATATGAACAGTCTGTTCAAGGATCAATTTGTCCCTTGATTTTTTCTCCTCTTGAGGAAAAATGGGTTCTCAGAAAGGTAATTGACTTCCTGAATTCAACCTTCTTCTCATTTATTTTTTGTTCTGTTAATACAATGGCCGGAGTAATCCCATTTTTTAATGGCTTTACCATCATTGGGCTGAAGTTGTAAATTGGCATTCTTGAAACACAAACTACTGTTGTGCCAGGGCACTCATAGGAACTCTTAGTTGAACTCCATGGTTCAACTCCAAGTCATCCTTGGGATAACCATTATATGCTGAAAAGCCTTGGGATTTAGGGCGCAGCCCTAACTCTCTTGAGGGCAGCAACTTTCCTGGCACCAGGGACATTTCATAGTCCTCGTAACATATAAGAAAATTAATTCAGATACATAACAGGTGGCAAAATCCACATCTGCATGCCAGAAGGGATCTCTAGAAAGTGGACGGATCTGTCCGCAGGTGTCCCTGCAGACACAAAGTTTTTTAAAAGGTCTGTTACTGTAAAGTAATGAATAAGCAATATCAAAAATATAGATCAGAGAGTACCCCCTGAAGGACGTTCAGACTTTTCACCCCAGGGATACTATTCTCACAGCTGTTCTTCACAGGTAATTAAGCACATGTAAAACCAGACAGTGCAGAATGTACTGTCTCTGTGTGGGAGCAAAAGCACAGATCTGACGTCTGTCTAATCTGCAGGTAGTAGGAGTCATCTGGGTTTTGTCACCAAGTTCTCAGTTTCTGACCGAAGCAGGTCTGGTGCCCCCTTTTGTTAGCTTCATATTTTTATGTCTTACAGTCTCTCCTGTCAGAACTAATTACTGCAGCTATTATAATCTGTGTTTTAACTCCATTTTGAACAGTATCATTAATGCATATGTTTGCATCAGAAGTATAAAAATGCACCACTGGATCAGAATTAAAAAGTAGAAGTTTCCCTTAGGCTAGCTCTTAGCTACACCTTTCAAAACTCGTTACTTCAGCCATCAAATCTCCATTTTAAACAGTATAGTTTATTTTACTTATTTGCATTGGATGGAGCATAGAAATGCACCACAGTATTTGGATTAAAAAGTAAATGTTTCTTTCAGTGTACCTTATGGCCTCTATTGTGTTGGGTACTCAACAGAGCACAGCAGAGATCCTCAATTCAGTCAAACACAGTCAACGAGGCCTGGACCCATACAAATCAGAGCCCAAGTTTCTTGGACCTCACCATATGTCTGCAAGACAACTAGCAATATTTTCTTGGGTTTTGGCAGGTACCCAGGGCTTATGGCTAAGTTGCTTTGCTTTCTGTCCCTAGACTTTTCTGGAGTACTCTGATACAGGTGCCAAGTTTGTGTTTGGTGACAAATACATGGATCATTTCTTTGCTTTTAAGGTAAGATGGTTGTTATATGCCATATGTGGCAGATAGACAATGGTAAGAGGAACAGTATAGCTGGGAAATAAATTTATTTTGTCTTGTGATACCTGTGTAGTCATCAGAGAAATCAACAAGCAAATTATTCCTTATTATGTGACATTCTGAATAGAAAATTTGGGAACTCCCTCATTCACTGCTATACACTGAGTTAGATTGCACTTATTTAGTCTAATTATAACAACATATATTGCATGTAGACAGAACTTTGGGATATCTTTCTACAATAAATCTGTTAAAAGGCTTGTATCTGGCCACTGACAGAAATATTACCTCCTGCCTATCTTCCCCACCTCTCCATGAGTAAAAGTGCTCTACCATGCTATACTGTTGTACCTTTAAGTGCTGTGCAGATCACTGCCTCACAGACATTCCCCCTGAGAAGTGGAGAGCCTAGATGTGTATTTATTCGTGCTTGGGAGAAGAGCTAGAAGCTGCATAAAAAGGAAAGGTTACATGATACTACATTATTACTGCATTAGTAAGATCACAGGGAGATTTCCCATCTTTCGCTTAAGAGACCTAAGAAACAGCCGCAATACAGTTTATCTGCTCTGTGCTCTCTAATCTGCACCAGCATCCTTCCCGGTTTTGGTCTGAGAAGCAGCCCATGCCACAATGCCTGCTTAGGCTGGAATCAAGAACATATAAGGCAAAAGAAACCCCAAACCAACCCAAATAACAAATAAATAAACCCCAAACAAATATGAGAAATGTATCAGGACTTACTCAGAGACCATTCTTTTGATATTTCAGATACCTGACCATGGGCTTACATGCCTTTTATCTTATTTTTTTCTTGAGGTGATATTCCGAACTAGATATTCTTCAAACTTAGCTCTTTCATTACTTGAGAAAGAAGGTGCTATCTGTAAAATAGCCTGCTACTAAGAATAGTCAGAACATCTTAGAAGGGAAAACGAAATTAAGCGTTTCATCAATAAATATGAATTATATTTTAAGAGAAGTACTTTTGCACCTTTAGTTTCACTTCCCAGGCTTCTCTCACTTTTACTCTATTGAGCACTCAAATAACAATTTTTATTTCCAACTACATGTTTTAGGGATGAAATTATTTAATTCCCACACCCCTGTGGGATTTAAATAAAGTTATTTTTTCTGTAGTTTTTGACAATGCCTTATGAATATGATTCTTTCCCAAGGTGGCTTTTAGTGCCTCAGTGATGATGGAAAATACTTTGCTTACTAAAGCCATAACTAGGGACCAGACAGCCCTAGTTTGCTTCTGTGTAGGCAAACATCCATCAGTCTTATGCTATGGTTCAAGCCAGCAAAACCGTGGAATTTTTAGAAGATGATAACAGGAACAAGTAGATTATTCTCACATTGAAAAACAAGAAAACAAAACCCATGAGTTGATTTTCAGAGCTGCATGCATATATATATATATATATATAGGGCAGACAAGTGTACAGCAATACCAAAACATTTTTCATCTGCTCCTCCTGTAGACAGGGAATTCCCTCATCCAACAACAGTGACAGCCAGCCTCTTCTCTATTAAAACACTTGTCATTTACTTAGACATTGAGTTGGTCCAAAGTGGTTTTTTGTATCTTTCAGATATTTTATGGGCTTTGCATATTATGATGAGCTCTCCAAATCTTGCCCCAGGATGCTTCAAAGCATTCTCCAAAAGACAGTGCTTAGCTCCTGAGAGATTAGACAAGGGACAGGATATGTCTTTGCAGAAAATTCAAGAGTCCAGTTGTATCCATACTGCATCCTTAGCAATATGCAGGGACACATCAGTTTTCTGCCAGGTGAAGTGGACATGTTACCAGAGCAGATGCTTTTCCTGGTCTTAAAATCAAGAGTCAAACACGGTTAGAAGGGAAAAAGGGATTTTACCTCTGTATTTATTTTAAGGATCCTTAGGTGCGCTACATCCAGGTCAAATGCACCTCAATGCCCACTGCAATTCACCCCACACAGAAGATCTGGTATAACAGTATAGGTCTTACTAATTAGCATATCTATCAAAGATTCCCCAATGAGAGGCTCAAGTGAGGCCCCCTCCCTGAGGAACCTTCCTCTGGATGGTTCTATCTCAGTTTACAAAATGTGTTCTGGAGAGGACCTTGGGGTCTGGGGCATTCTGATTCCTGACTACGAGGCTACTAAGTTTAGTCTCCTAGCTTGACAAAGTAAGTCTAAGAATGTAGGCTGAAAAACACTAAGAATACAGAAGTTGTAAAAAGGTATAAAAGGGGTATAAAAGAAAAGGCAAAAAATCATCATGGCATCACAGATACGTCCCATATGTGCATATGCACACCTGTATGTGTTCTGACCAGTCCCACCAGTCCCCCAGTGCCTTTGAGCACATGGTTCTGGAAGCACTAATTAGTCAAAAATGCACACATTTGCATGCATAAACTGGGTTATTTTAAATGTGTATTTGTGTATGCAGATGCATAGTTTCAGAGTTCTGAAAAAACCCACTTGCCCACATAAATAAGCACTTCCAAGCAGTTAAGAAAAGGCCTTTTAGTACTAAGTCTTCTATCCTGTTGACTACGAAAGGAAAAGTTTGCTTTGAGCAATGAAGAAATTAGACTTCTGTTAAATCTGTAGCTTATTTTTTACACCAGGAGAATTATGGTTCCCTGAGAAAGGCTTTGCTTTGAAGGTCAAACTTTAGGAGTGTATGAAAAAGCAGGATGTTCCTTAAGCATCAATAGCAACTTCTTTAAAGGAAAATATGGAGAAAGTTAAACGTCAAGCCACAAATGGGAGGGGAGTTGAGATTTTAACAATTTTAACTCCCTGCTCTGTATGGTAATAGCATAAGAAAAGGCAGGGGAGAAAGATACTAGTTTTACTGATCTAAAGTTTCTGCTATTACTGCGTGGCAAACTATCTCTACGGAATTGCAATAAGATCAAAGAACCAAACTTGAGAAAGCAGCATTATATTAACCTGTTGAACAGCACAATAATATTGGTTAATTGCACTCTGTCCTTTCAGTGAAAGGTTCTGATCATCAAAATTGAGTTTCTAAATGTTTATCAAAATTGTTCATAGTACCAACTCTCCTCTAAAAAGACATAGTGTCTGTTTACTGAAAAGACCTGAACTAACATGGTAGTTTGTTGTTTTTCATTCTGTTACTTGATTTTATTTATAATGCATTATGTCACTGGTGAACACCCATGAAAACTTATGTGGCTGTGGGGAAAATGACTGCGGCCCTGTGGACTGGTAGCTGGGGATACACTTAAAGGAAACTGAGGGGTTATATTAGCATCTTAACAGGAGTTGTAATACACAGTAAATCAGAGTTGCTGCTCCCTGGATGGAATATGGTTGGCGCATGACTTGAAACCTCTTCCACGATGATTCCCCATCATCTGCTAAGGGGGATGGCATGGAGGGTGAAGCAGAATGGAGACACCCTGGCCAGGCTCTGTGGAAATCCTTGCAGGGAAGGGAACTTGGTGGTACTTTGTAGCTGATAAGCCACATACCAACTGTCAAGCCCGGGAAAGAGGGGAAGACGTCACACTGCCGAGCCAGCAACCATGGCAAAATCCCTCTCCTTTGATGAACTTGCTTCATTAGAGCCTAATAATAATATTAATGTGCACCTCCATGTCAAAGTTACCCGCCCCCGAGGTGTGGCCACCCCTCACTGGGATGCGCTCTACATTCTTTTTGACTGTATCTTTAAAAGCAAAGGGAGACAATTTTACACTAATCAGTAACAAAGGCATGTATGACTAGAGTCACTCAAGCTGCACGTAAACACAAAGAAATAGTATATAAGTAAGTTGAGAATGGGGGAAAAGTTAGGGAACACCCCATCACAAGTGCTGGGATCTGTCGATGGGCTGAACCTGTCTTCTTTCCCATAGGGACACCTACTGGTTAAGAACCAGACTCTAGACACCCTGAATACTTTTACTGGGGATTTGAGCTTGTCTGTATATTCCTTCAAGTATATTTTTGCAGTCAGATACTATCACCAACAATCTTCGAACCTTAACCTGTCATGATTTTATATTAATAAAGAGTGTTATCCTATAAATTGTTAGTGTGAATCCTTCATAGATGCTAGCAGTTGCCAGCGGTGGATAACACACTCTAGTAAAGGGGAAGACTTGCTGAGAGGTCTCCCTTATGCTGGTGGTGTGTGTCCCTGACTAAGGCAGTCGAACCACCCTCTAATCCAGCTGGACTGCCCAGTGAAGAGTCCCCCTAACGGGATGCTGACAAACTGATCAGTTACAAGCGTCTTGGCTTTCCTGGGACACTGACAGACAAATTAAACACTGAGGGTCACATAAATCTCTCCACACTAAGGGTTGAGGAAGCCTTCCCTTTTCATGTGACAGTGGTACTGTTTTAGCTGTAACTAATTGTAGACTTTTGGGGGGATTTTTCTTTCTTTTGTATATTAGCATAGAAGTGGTGGGGTCCTGTATATTTAACATACTTGAGAATCAAGTTATATTAGTTTTGTTCAGGATGGAAACCCAATACATTTAATAATCCATCAGACAGTGTGGATAGAATTCATGCAATTCTTTTAAATTATGTTGAAAGAAAGTATTTTTCAGTCTCCACAGTAAGAGACATATATTCACTTTTTGTATTTAGTAAGTATACGCCTTTAAACAGATACTGTTTAAAGAATGTAAATGTTTGAACTGACTTGAACATGGCTATAAACTAATGTATATCATGCTAAACCAGACAGTTTCAAAACAGATGCAGTTGTGTTAGAAAACTATGTAGCTAAATGAAAATTACTTAATTACAGCACAAATAGGAAGGTCAAAAAATTTACAGCATAAGTGTAAACTTAAAGATGAGTTTTCGATACCTGTAAGTACAACTCCAGAAACATGATTCTCTTTTTCAAAGATTAAATAGCCTAACGGACAGGAAACCACTCTAAAAGTTTTAATGATCTTGTGTCTTCAAATCAGGTACTGCCAATTGTGGTTTTCTTTAGTACGGTTATGTCTATGCTTTACCACGTTGGATTCATGCAGTGGCTTATTGGAAAGGTATGTATTTTTGCCAATTAAGTGCTCATTTGGCTAGTATGGGAAACATTTTGAACACATGCAGAGGAACCGTAGCCTGGAAATAGTTCCAAATGTTACCATTGCAAAATCTTAATTGGCATCACATACCACACTTTCCGTCTCTCAGTCCGGTTTCATTGCTTATGCCATATTAATTGTTAGATTTGCCTGGCTAGCTTTAGCGTTCCTCAGATGCCATACTTGCTTAAATCTTCCTTTTTGCTTGCCCTTTTCAGAACCCTCAAAGTGCAGGACGGAGATTAATTCACAGACAGTGGATTTCTGCTGAGCATTTCAGTTGCAATTGCATATACCTTCCTATCACAGATACCCAAATAAGATCAAAGCAGGTTCCTCTCCTCATTCTCTAGGTGTTCATTTCTGTCAGCATCTATGTCTAGTGCTAGTGTCTACTAAGAGAAGATCAAGTCTACTTTCTGTCCTCTCTGTCCAGTAAAACTATCACATGAGGGAAAAGATCTTCCTGTATGGTGGTAGTTAAACCTTATTTAAAGATACTCTTAAATTAAAAGTACTTTTCCCTTTACATTCACAGGATTGTTATATAAGCACCATGAACCTCACCTAGCTGACATTAGTGTGCTAAAATTGTAATGAGACATTTTTAGCCTTAATCTAAATTTCACATTTTTCCCCTTCATATGATCCAAGTCTCTTTGGACAAGAGCAGAAGTAATAAGAACACATCAAAATATCTGTTTTGTTTAATTTTGTTTAACATTTTTGTGCCCAGAAGGAGCCTGGAGTACTCCCAGTTCTGTTAAATTACTCCTCCTCTGTCTCATTTTAGCATGTAACATTTACATGGATGTGCTATACCTTGAAGCTGAAATCATAAGGCAGGAAGTATTTTAGCATGTCTCTGAACTCTTAGATTGATATGATTAACTCAAGAAGGGCATGGAACAGGCAGAACAAATTTTTGTTTCTTTTTTTAAAATCATTTTAGGTTGGTTGGATAATGCACATTTTCATGGGGACAACTCCTGTTGAGTCTCTGGTGGCTGCGGGTAACATATTTGTGGGACAGGTGAGTTGGAGCACAGAAAAACATGCTAACACAATGCTACAGAATATAAGGAAATAATGCTGCTCATTGAGCATTTGTGTATTAAAAAAATAATCTCTTATGAAGCCAGTATTCCACTACAGCGAGTCTAATGGTTGATTTCCAAAATTGCAGTATGTTCATATATTGACAGTGATGCACAATGGAGTGGATTTGGGAAGTGAAATGTTTTCCCAACAGAAGGTCAAGCATAAATGCAGGTGATAGGTCTCCCTGCCGGATTATTCAAAGGCTATGAAGAAATAAGAGTTTCAGGGTTCTTTTTCAATTGAAAAGGCAAGTGGTATGAAAAGATGGCACGCAAAGCAGGCAAGGGCAGGAGAGAGGGAGACAATGCAGAAAACTAGGATCCAGAGCTAGCTGTATAAGGCCTTATCCACAAAAAGAGTGGACAGCATCTAGCAGACCACTTTAATGGGAAATGAGTGAAACCCACATTTGCAACATCTGTCCCAAGTTTAAAAGCAATGTAGAAAGATCAAAAATTAACATCCAACATTTAACAATTAACAAGTTCAAATGCAATATTAGCATGATATTTGGCAGTGGTGCATCACCACATCACACTGCTTCAAGATTTAGAGTAGTACATCTGCACGACACTGCCTCTAGAGTGTGCACACATATGCCTGAGGGGCGTGTTTCACTTGACTAACCAACAGCCTTATGTGTGGCTCAGACCTGTGGCTGTGTCTAAGTGACTCAGAATTGGAATAGAATTTCTTGGCAATTTCATTGTGCCTGTCAGGGAGACAGCAAACCAGCCAGAATTTTCTTCAGTCATTCTCCTTCTTGGGATAAAAAAGCCCCAATCTAATGAAATTTGAGCGCTTGTTAGCACTAGGATTAACTAGTCAAAGACACCTAAGAAAGTGTGATGCAGACACTCATTTTTCTGCTCTGCTAATGAAAGAAATCTTTGGGCTTTTATTAGGGATTTCTTAATGTGATTCTTGTTTTTCACTTCCAGACAGAGTCTCCTCTCCTGGTACGGCCCTACTTACCACACATCACCAAATCTGAACTCCATGCAGTCATGACAGCAGGATTCTCAACTATTGCTGGAAGTGTCTTAGGAGCATATATTTCTTTTGGGGTAAGACAGGGGAAGAGAGCTAGAAAATATATGGTTTATCTGAAATCTTTTAAGTATGTAACCCAGCTAAAATGCTTTGAAAGTGTCCCTCAATAATTTTCACTGTTTTTTCTTCTCTGAAAGAATTAACCACAAAAATCCCTGGTCTTCTGACAGCTCATTCTCTTCTTTTCCTTATGAGAAATATGAACTTTTGATGACTTCCTGTAGAAAAATCATCCAAACAACTAAGAAATTTAATTGCTTTCCTCCATGTTTGTGCATAGTATGGTTATCATGGAGTATTTTCTACCACCTGGAATTCTAGGTTTCCTCCTCCCACCTGCTGACTGCTTCTGTCATGTCAGCACCAGCATCATTAGCTGCCTCCAAATTATTCTGGCCTGAAACTGAAAAGCCTCTGGTAACTCTGAGGACTGGCCTACAAATGGCAAAAAGGTAAGCTGATCTAGGTACTAGTAAATACTACTGCAAAAATGAGGTTTGGGAAAGTAACTACACACATAAATTTCAGGGGGATTACATAGTAGGTGTGAAAACAATAAATTAATTACAGACTAATATACTGCAAATGGTTGATTTATGAATTCAGGTGAGTGTCCCCAGTTACAATCTAACATATGTCACAGACCTGGGCCAAACTGTAAACTCTCCAAAGAAAGAGGGAAATACCTACCTGAGGTGACCTGCCAGGAGACTTTCCCATTTGTAACGTTGCTGCCTTTTTTCTGTAATGAATTTGAAAATACAAACATGTAAAAGCAAAGGCAGAGCTTTTCATTTTCATTCATCATTTCAACAACAGCGACAAACTTGTTGCACATCTGCAGGGAGTCTTCTCTTGAGAAGAAAAGGCAAAGCAGAAGGGTTCGTAAGGATCTGTTCCTGAACGGCCCAGGCATTTCTGGAAGGGCTGCATGGAAGAGGAACAGTGACAGTCCCCAATCCTAGCAGTGCTACAGTTTTGAGATCTGATCCATATCTTGCCCAACCCTGAATGTACCAGAATTCATCCTCAGGGCACCACAAGCATATGCTTCAAGTGTCTGCCATGAGGACAGGGAAATCCTACTTAACCACATAATTCCTCTTCATTATTTTCTCTGTGAGTGAACAGACAGTTTCAGTACTAGACTTTTAATCAAGTGCATGTACCTTTTAGTTCTATTATGTGTTCTTGAATTTTAAGGTGTTCACACTCTGGTTTTTTCTTCATTGGCAAAGTGAATCAAAGAATCTGCTGGAAGCAGCCAGTCAGGGTGCCTCTACCTCCATTGGGCTGGTAGCAAACATCGCTGTGAATGTGATCTCCTTCCTTGCCCTGCTGAGCTTCCTTGACTCAGGTCTTTCTTGGGTCGGCAATTTGTTTGACTATCCACAGCTGAACTTTGAGGTATGGTCTCCAGGTCCTTCATGCAGCTTGGATACATGCGTAATTTGTCTTTCTCAAATTTAAGTGCTTGTGTGGTTTGTTTGTAGCTATTTTTTTGTTGTTGTTTTGTGTTTTAACATGATCTAAACCCATATTTTATTTGCATGTTCTGAAAAAATTTTTAAAGTAAAATTTTTGCCATGTAAATATTTCTGTGTCTATTAGTCCATATATAGTTTCCCTCTGTGGTGTTCTTGCTAACCCTCAGACTATGTTTACACAGAGTATGCTAGCACCTGCCCCCTCTGACTTGGCAGTGCAGCAGATCTGTCAGTTACACACCTGCCAAGCCATTAACATTTCTTTCAGCTAAACATTAAAGTGGCTTTAGCTTCAGAGAATCCCATCAAACCCTTAATGCTCACTAGGTTCACTTAGATGGGGGCACTGGGGTAAGGATGGACTTGTCTGAAACCAGACTTGATATCACCTAATTCTCAATACAATTACAATGTAAAACTGTACCTGAATCACTCAACTGAGCAAATGGGTTTCAGACAGGACTTCTGTTTGAATCTAGGTCAATATGTGAATTTTGACCCAATGCAACCACCTTGTTCAGTGGTTTGGGGCTTTTGGTTTTGCAAGACCCAAATAAAAGCCCTGTGAGAAATGTGGATATAACTTGTGTTAAAGCTGCTGCAGAAGTGAATAGTCGCTCACAGCAGATATGCCTTCAGCAATACTAAGTTATTACCCTGCGGAGCTTTCAAGACATCTCACTGCACCCCAAACTCCCACAGCTGAGGAAAAGCACAAGTATGTGCCTCAAGCATACTCATGCAAGGGCTGGTATTTTAATAACTGCTGGACAGTGCAAGATTTGGACAGGTAGATAGTCCACAAAGAATTAAAACACACAGACATGATACATGCAGCCATTCTTCCCTTAGGAGAAACACTAACGCAACTTTTTGTGGGCAGAGAAACCAGCCAGAAATACTAACTACTTAAAGACCTCCATTACATTCCCTAAGGACAATCTAACCAAACCCTTTCACAACTGGCGCTATTTTCCCCCATATAAAAATAAGCTATACTGTGATATGGGATTTCTTTTTCAATTTGCATAGATCTTACAATGCCAGCAAAAAATAGGTACAGCTCTAATTGTGTCAGATGCACAGTTTTTATGCAGAGACAACTCTTTTGTTTACACTGTTTGGAGTCCAATAACCTGATAATTAAGCATGTTCATTAGCACATTTGTTTTAATCAGCAGAAGAATTACAATTCTCAGTTCTCTTATCAGCTCTTTTAGTTCAATCTTTCTTCTTTTCATCAAACACTGTGCCTAATTTGAAGCCATTGTTGAGGGGAAAAAAGGCACAGAAACCTTTGTTTTATTTTAGATATAAGACTAGGAACATATGTAAATATTTTGTTATATCTAGAGTCTGGATTAGTATTTTAAAAGTTACTCAAGCATACCTTACTATTAAAAACTCTCCCAGAGTTATTGGCAGCAAAAATTCAAGGCCAATTTTCCTCTGCTAAAACAAAACCATCCTTATTTTAAGTGTAGGAAAGTTACTGCCATGCTATTGTTCTTTGACCAGCCATATCTCTTGACCTGCTTTATCTTATACATTCTGCAGAACATTTGTGCGTATGTCTTCATGCCATTCTCTTTCATGATGGGAGTAGACTGGGAAGACAGTTTTATTGTTGGTGGACTACTGGGTTACAAAACTTTCTTCAATGAATTTTTGGCTTATCAGCGCCTTTCAAAACTGATTCGAAACCGAGAAAAGGGTGGAAGCATGTACATTGATGGTGTGAAACAGTATATGACAGTAAGTAACATTTTCTGTTCTACAGAATTATTTGATCTAATACTTCAATGTTGAAACTCAACTTATTTTTTAATATGGCCATAAAATGGTTGCATATTACTCTAAGATGTGTCTTTGAGCAGCAGAGTTCAATTATGACAGTGCAGCATTGCTCTATGAGGCTTCCATGATTGTCACTGCCCTAGCTATCTTGAATAAACATAGAAACAGAAGGGCATGGGTTTGGGGAATATGCAGCATCCCGTAAGACTCCACTTAAGACAAGGCTGTCTTCAAGGCAAGTTTCTTCTTACCTGATTCTTAGCACTTTCCTATGAGCTACTCTCCCAAGAAAACCCCAACAAAGAACTTGAGGATCCTCCTGCCCTCAGAGGTTTGTCCAAGCATTAAACTTGAAGAGGGGCATCCATCAAGCTCCAGCAGGCAGCATTACTGGCACACCTTCACTATAGGCTATTTTTCCCTCTGCAGAGGGCAGTAATAAGGGACATGTATTACATGGCATACACCTCCCTTGACACACTGAGTCCAACCAGTCTCTCCCAATTGAGCTTTCCAGCCTTGTCCCACCTCTCATTCACAGTCTATTGTGTAACTCTTACTACAGTGCCCTGAGGAAGGCAGTGCTAAGGGCATCCTACTCGTGTGCATGGGGCCAAAGGTAATGCAGTGATCAAAGCTGACCTTTGCAGACATGATTGCTCCACCCTCTGGCATTCACATGCACAGCACATGCTGAATTCTTCCTGAGCACAGGCAATGAAAAGCATGATATCCAACTTTGCACCCACATTAATCCTTCTTTCTCAAATTGAGACAGATTTTCACTGTAGAGAAATCCTGAATTAGAAAGTATTTTGTACAGCTCTTATTTCCTTCTTTGAATCGGATGGGATGCTGTAGGTACCTCATATTAAAAACCAAACCCACATTCTTGACCACTGGCATTCCTGATTAGCAGAACATGTTTCATATGTGGATGTAGAAAGCCAGATGGTCTGTCAAATATTTGCACCCTTGCCTTAGCATCCATTACCAGTGTTCCTGAAATTGTTGGCAATAGGGTCCTGAACTAGAATGATCTTTGATGTGCCCTGCTATAGATGTGCTTCCTTCTACTATGTGAATATGGCTCTGAATTCCTGTATGAGTGAATAAGTTTTTTTTAGCCTGGAATATAGCCTTAAAACACAGATCCTAGGAACTCCTCCTCCTCCTCCTCTCCTCTTCCTCTCCTCCTCTTCCTCTCCTCCTCCTCCTCTCCTCCTCCTCCTCCTCCTCTTCCT
>VZTI01001292.1:42693-138044 GCA_013397865.1 Struthidea cinerea | reverse complement strand
TTTTTTTTTTTTTTTTTTTTTTTTTGTGTGTTTGGCTTTTTTTCTCAAGCACCTGCTTTCAATGAACTAGCGTCTTTTAGATAAATGAATATTTTATTGCTGTTGAATTGTTTTCCTCTTTTTGGGCATTTTTCTGTTGCATAATAAATGCGTACAGAAACAACAGACAATTCAAAATATCTTTGTTGAAACCTCGTGAGAGGAGGGTCAAGCACTGATCTCTCCTCAGTGGTGACCAGTGACAGGACCTGAGGAAATGGCCTGAAGCTGAGTTAGCGAGGTTTAGGTTGCATATTAGGAAAGAATTTTTCACCCAGAGGGTGGTTGGGCACAGGAACAGGCTCCCCAGGAAAGTGGTTACAGCAGCAGCCTGACAGAGTTCAAGAAGTGTTTGAACAATGCTCTCAGGCACACGGTGTGACTCCTGGGGATGGTGCTGTGCAGGGCCAGGGGTTGGACTCGATGACCCTTGGTTCATCTCAAATACTAACAAAAAAATAAATCAAATATTTGAACTAATATAATGTTAACATAGTATTTGAGGATAGCAATAGCTGAAAAAAAGTTGGGAGCCTTTCCCTCCTTTCCCTCTTCTGTCTGTGAATGTGACTGAAGCTAACAGTAATCAGGCCTGTTTACACTGAAAACTTAACATGCATTTAAAGTCGAAAAATATTTCAAGATAATTTGTCTTTCATAACTCTCTATCCAAGGCGGAGAAGAAAGAAATACTGACATTAAATAAGGAACATACTCAGACATACTTAATACTACCTCAGAAAGAGCCAAAGGTCTATGTATTGAGGGTTTGGCAAGAACCTTTCAAATTTGTCCTAACATGCTGCCTTTTTCTTTCTCTTTTTCTGTTTCTTTTTTTTTTTCCCCACAACTAATTGCTCTAGAAATAAGTACTCTTAATTCATCCTTCTTCCTTGCTACTGAAAATAGAAAAACTTACACAGCAAATATCATCTCTAGGTACTCAATCATTCTTATTTCTTCATTCCTCCAACTTTCGCTCATCACACTAATTTTAACTCTAACAGGTTGTTACAAAGACAAGAACCTGCTCTATTTTCAGCAGAATCAATGTTAAGCAGATGCTTTGAAAATGTAAAATATTGAATAGAGGAGTGAAACCCTCAATCATTTCAGTTATCTAGGGAGATATACCAGAGGCATGAGGACTTTCTACAGAAAACAAGGAATTACCCTGATAAAAGGGAGAACATCTGGATGTGGCACTTGGCTGGTGTTTGGAATGTCTCTCTGTTTCATTTCTCATGAAAATTTTAACACATCTAAAGTTGCTTTGGAGAATGTGTGTTCCCCGTGTGTGTGTGTGTATATATATATACATGTACTGCAGAGAGAGATTCCCATGGCAAAATTCTCTGATCCTGTGAGAAGGAGCTTTATCTGATTTCTGCTTTATTTCCTTCCCCAGTGCAAATCATTCGGAGGAGATCTTTCCTGGAGGGAACTACAGTCTGAATTCCTGGAAAGTGTGTTGCCAAATACTGGGTCAACCTTCTTTTCATTGCGCTTAGTTTAAGTTTTAATTTTTTTGAGAGGATAGATCATAAATAAGAACTGTGTTCCTTGGAAGAAAGGAAATAAAAAATTTTCTTTGCTACAATGAGTGTGATTTTCCCCCATGCAATCTTTATTTTTCATCTCTTACCAGAACAATTCCTCTGACTTGCTCGGAATAATTCATAAATTAAACTGGGATAAGTGGAAGACACCTCTTGCTGCAGAATTCTTCTCCCATTACAAATTGGAATAGAAGAACATTTCTAAGCCTGATTCTCCTGCTTTTATTTCTACCATGAAACTGACTAATTTACCTGATTAAACTGCTGTAGGCATGAAGAAAATCAGATTCTGAAGATTTGGCTGCCACTTACAGAAGGCTATGAAGTAGAAATAATTTTCAGAGTTGCCATCCATTTCTGATTTGTTCCTTTTTTAATAGCAAAGAAAGGTATGCTGCATGAAGAGAAATTACTCTGTTCTCAGAAATCTGCATTTTCTGCAGAGGTAATTATATATATACACCCATATATATATATCTACCTATAGCTAGGTAGCTATAGCTGCACATGAACTGTGCCATAAACATGTTCTACCTCACCAGCTTGGCCACTGAAGCACCCAAACTGGGGGCTAGCCACTCTAAGCCACAGTCCTCCTCCTTCTGCCCGCAGGAGAGTATAGGAGGTTGGTCCCTGTTTAGTGTTAACTCATATGAGAAAAAATGTCCAGACTCCAAGTTTCATGTATTAATTCTTCTAAACCTATGTTTTTAACCATTGTGAAAATTGATCCTGGAGTCACCATCCAGGAACTTTTACACACTTTGAACATTATCAAATGCAAGAAAAATCAGGTTCATACCATGACTATTTCCTGTGAAAGCAAGATTAATGTAGGACTCCTCTAAAGGATCCTCTTGAAGAGGAAAGTCTGTTATAGTTTTAAGGTTCAGAACTTTCATGGACTCCAAAACTGAGAAGTTTTTTGCAGAGAGAGAGAGAGAGAGAGAAAGAAAAGGTACAGGAACATCAGAAAATTCTGACACATTTTGCAAATAAAAATTGTGCAGATGGTCTGTTCAGGTAAAGCAATTACTAACTTTTCAATCTTCCATTAATTACTGCAGAATCTTTTTCCAGGAAATCCAGGTTCATTAACTTAGACAGCTGCCAGTGCAGCTATTTCCAGGGGATATTTATTTGAACTTACTGTGAAAGTGCTAGTTTCCTCTAAAGCTCAGTTCATTAACTTAATCCTCTGAAAAGTTATAAATGTCAGTATTGCTACTACTTGTGATTTTTTCCTCTGGTTTTATATTGTTAGATGTTTTTCTTTGGCCTCATCCACCCAGGTATAGGAGACTGCATGTCATCCTCAATTTTCAGTGGTTTCAAAGGATGTTTATAATCCTGATTATGACAGAGATATGCTCATATATTTAATGTGAACCCATCCTAAAGAAAATGTGTGGGTTTGATCCACAAATTTTATTCATCATGCTGGTTATAGCAGGGTTTAGATTTCAAGTAAGTTTAGAGTCTGAAATAGAGTAATATTTTATTTCAAGGAAAATTAATCAGAAACATTAGTTCTCGCTGTCAAGAAGAACAGACCTCATGTGCTCTGTTTACAAATCATCACTGGCACTCTCCCTTTTTGCTACTCCCTACCATGCTTTATTTAATATCAATCTTTTGAAATGGCTGCTCTTTCCATTTCACAATTGTATGCCGGGTAAAAGGGCTACTTGGGCTAGTAAATACTATCATGCATAAACTGCTAAAAAGCCACTCATATAGCTGAAGGTAGCGGGCTTCCTCCTGAAGAAGAGATGTGGTGTGTTTCTTTTCCTTTTTAAGACTCTTCTATAGCTGGATTAGGTGGAAGGCAATTTTTGCAGAGTATATATGATAATTCTCTACACCTGCTCAAAGGGATTGCTCAGCTGGTTTGCTGATGGCTTAATCAAAAGACAATATACATGGGACATTACATCCTAAATGTAGCAAAAAGAGCAGTGAAAGCAGGAGGGAATTTCTACAAAATACCATCATGTATTCTGGTGACTATTTTCCCTCTGTCCTTGTGATGGTGCTAGGAGTCCAGAGTTCTTTGTGTCTCTCTCAACACCAAAGTGGAATAGTGCATTTCACCACCTGGAGTTACTCTGGCAGCTTGGACCCTGAACTATCAGTGCCCAGGAACACATTTCTGACAGCACCAGCACCAACAAAGCTGCATCACAGACCTCAGAAGAAACATTTGATTTAATCAAATGCTTGCTAGCACATGTGGTGGGATGGATGCCAGGTGCCACCAAAGTTGCTCTGTTCCTCCCCTTCCCTGCTGTACAGGTGAGAGAAGATCCAGTGAAAGGCTTGAGATAAAGACAGGGAGAGACCACTTGCCAAGCACTTTCATAGGCAAAACTGACTTAACTTGGGGAAAATCAATTTAATTTATTGCTGGTCAATTCGGAGTATGATAAAGGGAAACAAAACCAAATCTTAAAAACACTCTCCCCCACCCCCCTCTGTGCCTTGGGATAATTTTTACCCCTCATTTTCTCTACCTCCATTCCCACCACCCAGCAGCCCAGAGTGATGAGGAATTGGGGTTGTGGTCAGTTCATCACGTTGTCTCCACCCCTCCTTTCTCCTCAAGGAGTCCTCACAGTCCTCCCCTGCTCCTGTGTGAGGTCCCTCCTGAAGCAGACAGTCCTCCACAAACTTCTCCAATGTGAGTCCTTAAGAGTCCTTCCACAGGCTGCAGTTTTTCATTAACTGCTTCAGCATGTGTCCCTTCCATGGAGTTCAGACCTTCAGGAACAGGCTGCTTCAGTGTTAGTCCCCAGTGGGGTCAAAATTCCGGCCAGCAAACCTGCTCCAGTATGGGCTCCTCTCTCCACAGGCCTACCAGAACCCTGCTCCAACACTGACTCCTCTTTCTGTGCGGCCATGGGTCTTGCTGGGAGCCTGTTCCTATGTGGGCTTCCCAGAGGGTTTCAGCCTCCTTTGAGCATCCACCTGGTCTTGTGTGCGTCTTTTCCACATGCTGCAGGCAGATCTCTTCATCCCCATGGACCTTCATGGGCTGCAGGAGCACAGCTGCCTCATCAAGGGCTGCATGACCGCCTGCAGGGGAATCTCAGCTTCGCACCTGGAGCAGTTTCTGCCCCTCCTTCTCCACTGACCTGGGTGTCTGCAAGATTTTCCCTCACATATTCTTACTCTTTTCTTCTGGCTGCTTGCTTCTTTTGCAGCAGGGTTTGTCCCATTTCTTAAATAGTTATCACAGAGGCACCACCACTGTCATTGGCGGGCTCAGCTTTGGCCAGTGACAAGTCTATCTTTGAGCCAGCTGGCATTGGCTCCATTGGAAATGGAGGAAGCTTCCAGTAACTTCTCAGAGAAACCACTCTTGTGGCACACTTTCCCTCTTCCCCTCCACTACCAAAACCTGGCCATGAAAACCCAGTACACCTATAGATTCAAAGATGTAGATGAACATTTTGTCAATTCATAAACACCAGATGAAGTCTATGTGGAGGTAGCTTTGTTTCAAAGGTCTTGCAAAAAAGAGTTTAACTTTCTTTGAAGTTATCAGTATGGCAGTGCACAATAGGTTAGAACTAATGAAGATGACAAGTGAATGAAGCATTAGTGGCATGACTCAATTCCTCACCCTCACAAGCTACCCACTGGATGTCAGTACATATCTAATAGCTTTGTACTGTAGCTTTCGCAGGGTGTTAGTCACTAAAAGTCATTGGTAATAATTCCAGGAAAACTTTTACGCAGTTCTGTGTGCCACAGTTCCAGGAAATTACTGTATAGCCTTTATCATGCTCAGAACTTGTACAGTCAATGAAAATTATCCTTAAAGTAAAACAAAGTTCTTTCTCAAGCCAATTTAGAAAAGTACTGAAATATGTAAATTAGGCATGTCTGGCAGGTAACAAATATTTCTATTTTACTTGGCTGAGATTACAGGCAGATGGAAAAAGCAAGGGCAATTTAGAAACAAACTTTTTCCAATTCTATGTACCTCAACAGCCATTACAACCAATGTATCTTTGTGAACAAGTAAGTAGTTGACTATGTGTTGTGATTTAACTGGCGGGCAGCTAAACACCAACCAGTCACTTGCTCACTCCCCGCTGCTACCTGGGAGGGGGAGGAGAATTCAAAGCAAAAATAAAAAGTAAAATTTTTGGGTTGAGGTAAAGACAGTTTGAGGCAATATTAATATTAATAATAATAATAGAATGTAGAGAAGAAGTGATACATAAGGCAATTGCTTTCCATCCGCCAGCTACTGCCCACTCAGTCCCTAGGCTGCAGCCCACAGCCATCCTTCCCCCCAGTTTATATGCATGACACCATACGGCATGGAATATCCTTTCTAACTGTTTGAGTCAGCGGTTCTGGCTCTCTGTGTGTCATGGTTTGGGAATGGCACTCCCCAGCGCAGTGCTCTCACAGAGACTCTCCAAACCACACAGCAACTCCCTCTCTTCATCTCCCATTCCCCCTTCCCCCTGTGAGTGGCTGGAGAGGAGAATTGGAGGCATAAAAGGTGACGATCATGGGTTGAGATAAAAACAACTTACTGGAAACAGCAATGAGATAAGAAAACAAACAGTGACAGCAGCTATACGAATAGCAAAAACAAAAAGACAAAAAAGTACAAAAGAGAGGGAGAGTGATTCACATGCAAAAATTCCCTCACCACAGAGCTCAACCTGACTGTAGCCACACCACTCCAACTGCTCCCTCCGTCTCAGAACCAGCATCACTCAACTTTTCCCTCTGTGGAAATCAGCATTACCCCACCACTCCTCACTTGCTCAATCAGAAGGAGCCGCTTCACCTCAGCAGAGACTCCCTTCCTCTGTCCCCCAGCAGTGATATGAGGTGGTATAGAATAGTAAGTTGGTAAAGAGTAACCTCCAGGTGCTGGCCACACCCTCTCCTGGTTACAGCAAAAATTAACCCTCTTATGTCTGGAACCAGGACAGTTTTCTCCCAGATTCTTGTGCTGCCCCCAGCCTATTCTCTGTTGGGGTGGTATGAGAAGCTAAAAAGTCCTTGACTTATGGTAAGCACTACTTAACCACAATTAAAGCATCAGTGTGTTACCAACGTTGTTTTCATCCTAAATCCAAAACATAGCACTGTACCACCTACTAGGAAGAGAAATAACCCTATCCCAGCCAAAACAAGGGCACTGTCAAAGAGGCATGTCATATACAGCAAGTTATGGAACCAAATTAGTGTTCTCCAAACCTGGTATCACCTGTTTCTCATAAAAGACATGAATAGAGGCAAGATGCCAAGGAAAAATAATATTAATCCAAATTCTTCTGCAGACTGAAACTGTTTTTGCTATGCAGGGGTCAGTCTACTTCTCGCTATGCAGTGCCATAAATTCATTGTTTCCAAAAGTTGTGAGTCTGTGGATCACTGACAGACTTCCAAATTTCAACTAGACATAGCTAGCATTAAATGTGTTTCTTAGCAGTGCCGTATAGGTGTGCAGGTGTCTCTGAACATCAGTCCCACCAGCTGCTGTAAAAGACAAATCTTGTGTCGAGGGCATTGGTGCAGGGCAAGGGAAGCTCTCTGTCCTTGTGAGGCACATGGCATGGGGAGCACAGCCCAGCTTGGCAGTCACCAGCACAGCTGCATGTGTCCTGGGAGCAGCTGGTGTGAAGCACTAAGTTTGGCATTTGTGGCCACAGTTCGTCCGTGTGGGACCATCCCAATTCTGTGAGCTGACCCACAGAATAAATAGGTCGCTGCAATCCTAAGCTGTTTTCTGATCTCCACACAAAAACAAGCATCAGGTCACAAAACTTTCATATTTGAGAGGCTGAATCAAATTCTCATTTACATCAGTCTAAACTTGGTATATCTTCACTAAAGCTGGAGTTATCATACACTTACGACAGTGTAAATCAGACAGGAGTTTTTTCCTTGGGTTTGATTTTGATTTCAAGCTGGTTTAAAAGTCTATCCCAGAAACCAATGAAAGTACTTAATTTAATACAATATTGTGTATTGTATGTGCACAACTGTATACATGTTTCTGTTTTGCTTTATGAAGCTATGAATCTGAAACATGAGAATACAAAACTGGAAAACCAATTGGTGAAAACCAGTTCACTCTTCAGCTCCTAATGATTGTATAGAGGGGGAAAAAAATCAAAGCATTTTCTTGTTGCTATGGTATTCTGCAGCACAGGGATTCACTACAGCAACCAGTACATTACCTCATAAGGCATTGATCAGAATGCATATGTTGCCACAGTGAATATTTTATTTTTGCTATATTGATTGATGCCTTTGATGTCAGGTGGCTAGAAATATGAGGGAAATGGGAGCACCCAACATGGCATTCTGCTTGTTCCCTGATGGCAAATATAGATGGCAGCTCAGGATCACATTTGTCTAGATGAAATGAGAAAATTTTGAATTTTTACAAGTAACATCTTTCTTGTTACCAGAATTAAACATATATAAGAAATATCAAATATGAGTTTTCTTGTTTATTTGTTTCCCACCTGCTAGGGAAGTGTTCCTACCTCAGCACTAATTGCATTACAACATTTGGAGCCCCCATGTTAGGGAGAATGGTTCCATACCTAGTATAATAAACCTGGATTTGTGTCCAGTTGTGAGTTTTGTACCCCGTGTTCACTTCAGAAAGTTTCTTATCTCTGTTTCTGGTTTGTAAAATGAAGCAGTAACCTGGGTGTGTTGTTAGAAGTTTTGTTACAGCAAAAGTTGTTAGCAGAAATGAGAGAGCGGGACTTCTGCAGATGTGGGACTGTACACCCAGGAAATCCATCTGTCTGATTCTGTGCTGGAAAGTAAGGAGAAAATATGCATTACATGCCTAAATTCTGTCTCTTATACATGGATTGAAACAGATATAACTTCACCAGCCTGGTACTTTGCCTGAACTAACAGCTCTAGTTGCTAGTTCAGAAACAAGACTGTGGATAGGTTCATACCAGTGTTATTTCCTCTCTCTGAAGAAAAAGTCTCACACTGCTGCAGCATCTTAGTGCCAAGCAACAGCAGGGACACAAATTTGGTGTCCATACCAAACAACTACCATTACATCGCACAATCCCACCTATTTTCCATAGTTGTTTATAGCCCTAAATAATCCAAGTATCATTAACTGCTGACTTAAATTGTCTTACAAAACTCTCATTTTACTCTAGTTGGCTATTTGGCCATATTACAATAATTATTACATAGGGAAAGTCTCTGAAGTATCTTGCCTCTTTATTTGGAATAATTTCTGTTACAAGTACTTTCCCAAGGAGACACTAAAAAAAGTTTTCTCTATTTTCGGTTCAGGAATACCACATAGAAGACATCCATCCTCCACAGTTTTTGAATAATCATGCTCAGTCATTTCAAAAAAGGAACTGATCCTTGCAGCTGTGTGCTATTCTTGCAGGCAGCTCAGTTGAAGTCAGCTAAGGTACCCTCTGTACTATACATATTTTCCATTCATAAGTGATTATGAGAGCTGGCTTCACCTGAAGCCAGATGTAGGAAAAAGAAGAGATCTCCACAGATGTATCACTTTGCCCCTTGTGCTCCTTCACTGCCATAATAAAACCACAGCAGAGCCCAGACTGAGATTTCAGGTTAGGCTTCATTTCCCAGGTAGCCGTTGAATTCCCAAGCATCTCGCTTCCCTCTTTTCATGCTTTTTTCCTCTGACCATTTCATGCATTTACAGAAGCACTGTTCCCATCTTGCTTTCTGTATCTGCTAGTTTTGATCACCTTTATTTTGATTTCACACGCCATCAAAAGGTGCTGGAATTTTTCCTGTGTTGGATCACTAGATGGCAGGAGAGACTCAGTAAAAGCTCTTCTCCAGAAAGTAGGTGGGGATACAGGTATCTAGCCTATATACTTATTTTGCGGCCCACTTGGGGTTTTTGTTGATGAAAATTTCATGTTATATACCTTTTTTACCCTGTTTTCAGGTATGTTTTTCATATGAAAAATGTGATATGCTTTGGCTATGGTGGCTTGCTTTTAAGGGGCCACTCTGGGCACTTTATAACTTCACTTCCCAGAGTGCTACATAACCATTCCTGAAGATCATCTTTTCCTAAAATGATGTCTGCTGATTCCCCTACAGTTCTTATCACCTTTGTAGATTGTGGTAAGGTACTTAGTGCCTGTCTGTAGTAACCTTAGAGGAAGTAGTAGAATGAATTATGGAATACATGAAATTTAGATGCTGAAAAAACTTGCAATAGATGGAGGTGTGAAGAGGGCAGTTGTGTTTCCTGCTACAAAATCGTCATTCTATTTAGCTGCAGGTAATATGGGGCTAAAGGTTCCTAAAAATTATGCATGGCCTAGAATAGCAGCAGCAATAATAGTACCCAAGTCTATTTTACTGTAATCCCCACCACCAGTCCAGGTCTCAGTTTGTCCTCTGCCTTCAGGATTGCTGGACACAATAAGGCTTTTCACAAGCTAAAGATTGATGCCTAAAGAGTTTTGCTTTTTGTGTATATCTGTAGTTTTATAGACTTTAATGTATAGTGGTATAGTTTCTAACTCTTTGTCACTTTAGCATAGTAGCTGCACTTTCCCAGATATTATGCTAGCTTCTTGGAATTCTGTTTAGTCCTGCCTTTTAGGCTAGTAAGGACACTTTGTTTTCCACTGGAATTTAAAAGACATAACAAGAAAGCCCCTGGAATAACCGCAATGGGGCAGAACAAGGAAAAAATTACCTAACCAACTGCTCTTCTAATTGGACAATATTTGATAGGTATATGAATAAACTAAACTTATAAAAATTGTAGAAACACTGTATCATGTGTGCATATTGCCATAATGCGTACCTTGAAAGCCTTTCAATTAAGGATTTGCTTTTAGATTACAATTTTAATGCTGCGTGGGAAAGATATGTGTTTTATTCCAGGCAACGATATAGTTTTCCTTAGTTGCCTTGTAGAAGTAAGGAGGAACAGGAGGAATCATCTCACTATGGGAGAGAGGGTTAAGAAAAACATACTAATAAGGACATAAGCTTGAGTAGCAGTCCTAGAAAACAGTACCCTTGCAAAGGAGAGGGAAGTTTATTGTGGAGAAAACAATGACAAGACATCCTTAGGAGACGTACTCATTTACTCAAGTAAATGGTTTGTTTCTGGAGTATTGATTGTTGCAGTGTCTGGCAAACTCTTTATTTACAAGGAAGAGGGAAGAACAATGAGCCTTCCTTGCCTTCCAGAGATACTAGAACCACAATTCAAGGGCTTAAATGCTTACTTCTAAATACAGCAAAGTAATCCACTTTGCAGAGCAGTAACCTGCTCACACTGAGTTGCAAGAGCTTCAGCAGAATTTTAAAGGCTCCTTAAAAGAGATTGGATAGGTATAGTATTCTCAACACCTAAATAAGAAAGTCTCCCCATTACTTTCACTTCAACTGTGAAATGTTCCGTCTAACAACATGAGACAGCAGCTACCGACTTTGGGCTGTTCTTCATCTGTCAGATCTGTGACTGTGTTAATGGGAACTTCAGGGCAGGCATACGCAAGATGTGAGCACCCGTTCTTCAGGAACCATCCACAAAACACTCTCAAAATACTTGAAGGGCTCAAAGCCCTTCAACAACAATGTACTGTTGAGAGCTTGGATAGATTTGGCTTTCTTGTATTAGCTTTTCTTCATATTTCCTTGTGTCATTCTATAAAGCCTGCTGTGTGCGTTTGTCAACAGAATGACTGAAGCCCTTGTGAACAGGGCAGGATGGGTGGTGGTTTCACTCTTACTAGCAATACCCAGCTTTGAAAAGGCTCCCTCTTCTGGAAAATAGTTCATGAAAGCATTTTCACTTTGACATGAAAGGGAACGTATTCTCCAAAGATGCTTTCGGCTAGATTCAGAAAGTGTATTTTTGTCCTGGAGACCTCAAACTGACTGTTTCCAAAGAGGACTTTGGTAAATAATGGTCAAAAGGAAAAAACTAAAAGGTTGGTCTTATCCACCATAGTATTTTCTCTAATTTTTTTTTTTTACAGGGAAATGCTAGACTTTAAATAGAAGTAGCTTTACTTTCCATAAAGCCTTGTCCCTAAAGTTCTTTCAAAATATTCATGATAAGGTGAAGAACTTTCTTTTCCACATCTGAGTATATTGCAATAACTATAAAAATGTAATTCTTTATCTAACCATTTCTATTCTGATTTGTAAAGACCTTGTCCTTTGCAGATCTTTGAGGATTCAGTAGGATGCTAAAAATGTACCAAATTTGTTCCTGCATTAGAAATTACCCCTCCTTATTCTTTAAATAATCCCTAAAATAGCAATAGGTGCTTTCAGTTGCATCTAGATTTATTTCTTGTCTGAGACAAGGTCTTCGGTCTATGCAAATTTCTCCCAAAATCCTACAACACAGACATCAGGCAAAAATAACTTCTACACTAGGCTCACTTGCATGTGCTTAGTTATGTGGCAAAAAAATATTTTTCAATGTCTTCGACTCCAACTACAGCTGCATGAGGTGGCTGCAGTTAGTGAACTGCATTCTTTTCATGCTTTATGCTTTCTCAGATACACTTGTTATAGTTCTGCACAAATCCAGTCAGGTAGTTTACTCATTAGCCATCAAAGAAGGAGCTAGCCTAATACCTGAGAACTATTTGAGTTAGCTGCACTAGTGGTCAAGAAAAAAAACCCGCACATTATCTGACAAGCATGAATCTACCAAAGAAAGCTTCAGTTGAACCAGACTTGATAAAGTCTTGTCCAAAGCAGAGGAGAATGGTAATTCTCCTCCTGTTTTTTTTTTGGTAGGGTATGTGGAAGAAACCAGTTTTCAAAATACAAGAAATCTTCCACTTGCCGATTATCTTTGCAAATACAGACATTTCAGAGGGAGAAGGTTGAATCCTAAGGTGGTGGTACAAATGACTGAGGAACTATTATGGTGACATTGGGAACTCTTACTGTTGTCTTTGTAAAAAGTAATTTCATTTAGAATTCTTGGAAAACCCTCTTATACTTACATGCCTGACCTGGTTTCAGCTGGGATGGAGTTAATTTCTTCTCCACAGCTGTTACAGTGCTATGTTTTGCATTCAGAATGAGAATGGTGTAGATAACACACTGTGTTTTGCTTTCCTGCTAAGTTGTGCTTATCCCAAGTCAAGGACTTTTTTTCTTGTGTCATGGTCTGCCAGTTAGGACATACACAAAAGAAACTGTGAGGGAGCACAGCTGGGACAGGTGGCCAGAACTCACCAAAGGCATATTCCACACCACAGAACACCATGCTCAGTATATAAACTGAGAGGAGTTACCTGGAAGGGCAGCTGATCTGGCTGTGGGAATAGGGTCTGGTATTCATAATTGGGTGGTGAGCAATTTTTCCCCTTTTTTATTATCTTTATTATTTACCATTATTGTTGCATTTTACTGTACTTTCAATTATTCTTTTCAATCTACAGCTTTACTTTGTTTCTCCTTCCCATTCCACGAGGACAGCAGGGGGAGAGATTGGGGGTTGAGCCAGCAAGTGCTTCCGTGGTCCCTAATTTCCATTTGGGCTTAAAATACAACAATGCCACAGAAAAAAAGGGAAAAAAAATAAAAAAGCAAAATGCCTGCTGCTAGATGTCTTTTTCCTGATTGTGACAAAACAAGACTATGTTGATGGTACCTGTTCTGTCTGATGGCATTGTTTCTGTCAAAACATGTTCTAAAACACAATAGGTATCATTCTGAGTGTATTTCTTTGTCAGGGACAATGAACAGGAACCAACCTCCTTTTTAGAATACATTATGGAAACAAATAGACCAAGCAACAGAGAGCTTTTGATCCAATTTTTATGGAGTAAACAGAAGAACATGCGTGGAGATCACAGCAGCGACAGACGCCAGTGCGTGCAACGGCAGTCACAGCAGCACTACCATAAAGGCAGTGCACATTAAGCAGCCGCTAATGGTACAACACAGAGCACAACACAAATATGACCGGGCCTCATTTCCTGAGCAAGAGTATGAATGTGTTACACTTGCATATTATTTGTGCAGTGTAGTCCTCAACTACTGGTAAAACCATACACTGCAATCAGACAATCTCCTGCTTTTGACAACATTTAGTGGCCCATTGCTGGGTCTGTATCAGTTTGTTCCATTTCTGGCAATGCGTAAGAGACAAAAGTTACAAAGGTTTGTTTTACTATCAGAGATGGGCCCGTGGGGCTTTGTTCATGCCACAGAAAATACATTGCTTCTCAGTGGGTTGATACTTGAGTTTTACATACATGTCTTCTCGAGAGACTCATGTATTGTTCTAGAATCAGTGAGATTATTCAGGGTGAGTATTTTATTTTAACCAGTCTTAGGCCTGGTCTCTTCACCAGAAGTCTAGATAGACCAGAACTGAACATATATGTCTGTCATGCTGCTGGCAGCACCTGTGGAGCCAAAAAAGTGTCAACGAAGACAAACTTTGTACAAGTGTTAGTAAAGGGAGATGATGGGAGGCAATTTCGCTTGGAGTTTTTGTTTGCTTATTTTATAAATAGTCAGCTTGATAATGACCAAAAGTAAAGGCTATACTGGTTTTGCACTGTCTTGTTCAGCTCTGCTCTACATTGGGTCTAGGACTGGCCCATGAGGTGTAGATGGCTCCGTGCTCGACCTCCACTGTAAACCAATGTAGGTGATACGATTAGCGGTCTTCTGAAATCAGTGTCAGAAGTTATGGAGCTGCTCTTTCTGGAGCACTTCAGCATACAACCACACAGGATAGAGCCTGTTATCATGAAGTGATGTATTGGTTTTGTGTGGCAAGGTTTTGGTAGTGGGGGGCTGCATGTTTGACCTTTGAGTAAAGACAAGGTGTGTCCCCATGTCAGACACAGCAGACTCCAAAATGGACCCACCACTTAAGTCCACATATTTTGTATATGGAAATGCGTCCACATACTGTCAATGTGCAGCTATGGGAAATATTCAGGTTATGAAATTGGTCTGAATGCCCCATCAGACTGGACGTGGAAAAGAAAACAGTAAACAAATTCCAAGTGCTGTCTGTTAATAAAGAGTTACAAATAACATAAACAATACTAATGGAAATAATACACTTTATGCTAGCCCTCTGTCTCATTAGAAATACAGAACAAGCCAGTTTAATAACATTATTTAACAAAAAAGGGGCTGTATGAACCAGTCTGATCCTTCTAGTTAGTGTGATTCTAATCTATGCTATTTTTTTCTCATATAAAAGATAAGAGCCTTTAAGGATAAAGTTCATTATTTTTCATTTCAGCTACTTGAGTTGCAATGTGTTCTTGAATAGCTAAAACCTGCCTGGGAAAGTCTAAAGAAGGAAAAGGACGTCCGCAGGGGCAGGCTTTGTTTCTATTCCTGTACACATTTCCACAGATCTCACAGAATCACAGAATTGTTAGGATTGGAAGGGCCTTCTGGATATCATCCAGTCCAACACTTCTGCCTAGTCAACTCATCCCTGTTGCCACCAGGGCTGCTCTGTGGTTCCACTCTCACAAAATCTGGGTGCAACAACAGTAGAAGTGACCAAGCTCGGAGCTGCCATGCTGCTGTGAACCTGTTAGAAGAGCTGGGTTTGGAGACAGCTTTTCAGGCTTTTCATATCTCACTTACAGGCAAGCTTTACATGCTCATCATCAAAGAGTTTGCATCCTGGCACACATGGCCAGAACGGCCAGAGGTCAGAATCCAGAATCTTGTATGTCTGACGCTGAAGTGGGATCTGAATGCCTTCCAAAGTAGCTATGTACCAACTGTGTTTCATGGGTAAGCTCGTCAGAAGAAGACTCTCCATAGGGTTTAGGCTTGTGCGCTGTGGTGGTCTCTGCGGTCAGCCAAGGTTTTTTTCAAATGTACCTTCCTTATCTGCATTTTTCTGCTTAAAAATGGCTTTAAGGTCTGCCACTTTAAGGTCTTGCCAATGCTTCCATCTGCCAATGCACTGGAATCCTATGATTCTTCCACAAACGTATGTCAGGAAAGAAAATAATTTTAGAGAACAGCAAACAACCAGCAATGATGGTATGGGGCATGCAGGATGGAATGAGAAACATTCCCTGGGTTGAAAGGTCCATGTGACTGTTTTGTACCTCTCATTCTTCAGTAATAAAGTATCCTGAAGTATGCCCTCTACTCTAGGCAGATAATACTTCCTATTCCTCTGGATTTCAGCTCTAGTCAGGGACAAAGCAGCAATTGACAGTATTTCTGGAGGGTGATGCCTTTTCCTGCTCTTAAAATCAAGAGTCACACACGATTAGAAGGGAAAAAGCGATTTTACCTTGATATTTATTTTAAGGATCCTTAGGTGCACTACGTCCAGGTGGAATGCACCTCCATATACACCGCAATGCACACCCCAAAATATCTGGTATATCATTATAGGTCTTACTAATGAGCATAATTATCAAAAATTCCTCAATGGGAGGCTTGAGTGAGCCCCCCTTCCCAAGGAACCTTCCCCTAGATGGTTCTATCTTAGTTTACAAAATGAGTTCTGGAGAGAACCTTGGGGTCTGAGGCATTCTGATCCCGACTACGAAACCTCTAAAATGTTTAGTCTCCTAGCTTAACAAACAAGTCCAAGAATGTAGGCTAAAGCACTAAGAATACAGAAGTTGTAAAAAGGCATAACAGGGGTTTAAAAGGAAAGGCAAAAAATCATCATGGCATCAAGGGAATGTAAAGCTTTACGCCATGGAATTTATTGTAATGATATGCTCTCAAGAGATGAATGCTACAATTGAAAAAAGTTTGAAATCTCCAGATTGAAGGATCTTAACAGCTAACACATCATGTATGCTTTTAAGCTGTTTCTAGTCATCATTTGTTACAAAGATCTGAAAAACCCCCTCCATGCTGTTTACACTGAGATGGTAATGATCCATACGGCACTGGTGGCATACTGACATATGCTGTAGCATATGTTGTGAAAAGTTCACAGCCACAGTCTTCCTCTGAGGAGTAAGAAGATAGAGAGGCAGGGAAGAATGTGCATCTCCAGGCACGAGGGATACCTTCTCCTACTTGAGCGTTTGTGGTTTTGGCAGTATTTCTTTAAGTCCGTGGCATCTTTTTAAGATTTTCAAACCTCTATTCTTTCCTTCATGTCTGCTCTGGCCCTTTTGTGAAGGAGCTTGCCAAGGGTCAGTGGGCTCACTCCTCTCCCCAGCATCCACGGAATGGGGACTCCCCTGTTCCTCTCTCCATTCTCCTTCTGACAAATTTCTGTCTCTTCTCTCCCCTGTGCTTCCCTGTGTCTCCTTGTCCCTCTTTTCAGAGGCCAGAGTGTGTTGCTGCCTTCCAGTTGACTGCTTTCCCTCTGGGGGACAAGAAAAAGGGGAAAGGGGTGCCACAAGGTGGAAGGGGTGTAGGCAAAGGAGCCACAGGACACATAGCGTGGGGTGGGATGGGAGTGAGGGCTTTGGCCACGTGGAGCACCAAAATTCAAAGCTATCTTTGCAAAACAAGGGCCTAAACACTGTTCATGAGCTGAGGACTGTCATAACCCAATAGGATTTTCAGTACTATGTCCTTTGTACGCAGAAGTATCTACAATTTCTCAGCAGCCCAAAGGTGAAAGATGACAGCAATTAAGAAAGCCTGGAAAGTGGACCTGAAATACAAAAATCAAAACAGTGGGAAATTGAAACCTCTGTACATTTTCCATGCAACTATTATTTTTTGAGACAGATTTTTCAGAACACACTTTGGTTTTCCATGTGATGGCTGAGACCATCACTCTCATTTTTGTTAGTGTTTTGTGTGTGGGCTTCCTAACATGCAGAAATTATTGTATGTTGTACAGCTGACATATGATAGGTTCATTGCCGTTAATCAACCAATTAGTTTAAAGCTATATTTTTTCCAGACACAGAAGGTGGCAAAGGTTTAAATTTAACATTAGCTTTCAGACAACATTTTAACAATATGCCTGTCCAGAAAAATGTGTAGTAACTCTCATCAATGTTGAAAATGTGACTCTTCCATCTCTCATTGTCAATCTCTCATAGATGTATATATTTAATTTGGTTGTCTGATGTTTTCCCCAACTCTTGTCTCACCTGGTTTCCAAAAAATAATTTTAAGTGTTAAATAATTAAAAGCAGAGGGATGACTGGGAATGTTTTTCAGCGTTGGAGTTAATTTTTCCTTTCTCAGCTTCTTTACTTCCTGGATGGGTGTGAGTTTGTTTGTTTGTTTGCTTTGTCTCCCACAACATCTCTTCACACAGTTAGAGTACACTCACTGTGATGAGAAACACTCTAGAAAGAAAGGCTTGAAACTGGTTTGTATCCATGGGCCAACCACTTTGTGATCTCACTTTGAGCTTCCTGTTATTTAATCGTAAGTTTTCCAAGCTCTGGTTTGCAGAGCATCAAACTGAGGAGCACAACATTTGAGAGAAGATGATAGAATGGTAAGTGCCCTCACTTTTCATCAAGTGAGTTTTCTGCTGTAACCATTCTTGAGCCCAAAGAGGCCTATTACTTAAAACACCCATCTCTGGAAAACTCTAAGCTTCAGTGAGAAAATGAAATATTTCAACGCTCCAACTTTTGTGTAGACTTTCACAGAGGCACGTTTGTTCTTTTGTCACCTCATCATCTCTGGCTGATTGCAAACTCATCTCCAACCTCTTCATTCCCTGAGAATAATGGGAAATTCATCTACTTTAGAAACTTCTGCCACGTTTTAAAATTTCCTCTTTTTTAAACTATTGCTGCCTTTCTTTTCTTCCCTGGTTTTAAGCTGCCTTTGTTCCACTCATGTCCTACTGACTCGGCTGTGTGCTCTTTCTGTGGTTCCCCACTTTTAAAAATGCTTTTCTGAGCCCATCAGCTACATTGCATTCTATTTTCTAGTCCCTTCTCACAAACCTGTTGAACAGTTCAGCCTTTCTGACAATTAAGCACATTAGGGTGATCCAGTCACAGTCATTCCTTGGTTCTTGGCTTCTCTCACTCACTGCTGAATTTCATCCTTCTCCCGTTTTTCTAGTCTATCTTCGAATAGGGAGCAGCTGTAAATATATGTATTTAAATGTCCATGTAACTAATCCCTGGCAGTAAAAGGGGAAAAGGCCATGCTGAGCGTTTGGAAGTTTTCCTGTCTACTGCTCTGCAAGAGAGTCACAGCAATGTAGGGCCTGTTTCAAATGCAAGCAGAGTCAGAGGAAGTCACAGTAGCTTCAGAGAACTTTTGAGTTTGACAGTACCTGAGGCGTGATGTGTTATTGTAAAACGATGAAGTAATAGATCTGTATATGTAAAACATTGATTAAGCTACCTGTCATTTTATAACTCCAAGCACATTAATGGAAAAAACATAATGTATGTGGGTTCTTGAGATGCCACTGTCAGGGAAAACTGATAGGAAGGAGATTGCATGTAACAGATACAGTGTAGGCGTAGACATTTGACACAGTTTTTCCAAGGTCACTCTGAAGGGAGATTTAAAATATCCACAGTAAATATGTGTTTACACAGGACTAAGCAACTAACATAGGCTCTTACTTGATTTACATCTGAATTAATGAATAAAACCTTCAGGTTTTGCCTTTTTTTTCCCTGAAGAAACTCAAAGATTGATATCAATATCTGAACAACGAAGCTTTTGAAGCTTAAGTAAAGAGACTTCCATGTAAGGATTTTTAAAAGTAATTTTTTGGAGGGTAAATTATATTTTATTGAAAGAGAAAAACCACTACTGGGAGCTGTAGTAATGTAAAATTACATTGAGGCGTTGATAACTTGGCAATCATAAGTGACTCTCAAGTGGCTTGCCACACTTGAACCCTGAGGGGCCAAATGCTTGTTACCACCCTCACTGGCAGTGCAGTTCATGGATTGGTGGGTTTCATCATCCTTTAAAAACAAATACTTTTCTGTCTTGGTTTCAGCTGGGATGGAGTTAATTTCTTCTCTGCAGCTGCTACAATGCTGTGTTTTGCATTCAGAACGAGAATGGTGTAGATAACACACTGTGTTTTGCTTTCCTGCTAAGTTGTGCTTATCCTGAGTCAAGGACTTTCTTTTCTTGTGTCATGGTCTGCCAGTTAGGACATACACAAAACTGTGAGGGAGCACAGCTGGGACAGGTGACTTAAACTGGCCAAAGAGATATTCCACACCACGAAACACCATGCTGCCTGTATAAACTGGGGGGAGTTGCCTGGAAGGGCAGCTGATCTGGTTGTGGGAATAGGGTCTGGCATCTTTTAGCGCACAGTGAGCAATTGGATTGTGCATCACTTGTTTTTCCCTTGTTACTACCATTATCATTTTTTGCCATTGTTACAGTATTTTATTTTCAATTTATTTAATTTCTTTTCAACTAGTAAAATGTTCCTATCTCAGCCTACAAATCTTACCTTGATTCTCCTCTCCAGTTTACAGGGGGAGGGTGAGGGGGAGAGAGTGGACGTTGAGCAAGTGTCTGTGTGGTGATTAATTCTCGTCTGGGCCCCAAACCACAATGTCTTCCCTCTTCCCTCTAATATGAGAATGTGAGCTGTAGATATAATTTCCACAGGCAACTTCATTTCTGTTACTATAATTTGCTTTTGCTTTCGTTTTTAGTTCTGCTTGCCAAAGAAGCTGAACAATCTGCTCTCATTTGGGCAGAGATTAGAAAGAAAGGGGTGGGTGAAGAAACAAAGTGGATGGAGTGAAAGAAAGGCTGCAGAACTGAGTAGTAGCATTGAATTTATAGGACCAAGATGACAAAGTGGTAACAAAAATTGGAGAAGAAATGATTAGGACATTAAATAATTCAAAACCACAGGAAAATAAATGAAAGCTGCAATTACACATAACAATTTTTTCCCTATGCATTAAACCTGTTTCTATGGTGTATTTCCCTGCGAGGAAAAAAATGACGAAAGGATAGTAGATGATCCAGATTTAAAAAATCTTGGGTCGCTTCTGTCCCACACAAAGAGAATGAGACTTACCAGTCTCTTGCTGGTAAGTAAGAAGGCCAGAAAGAGCTGCTTGTCTCAGAGTAACAGGGATATCTTTCTAAACTGTTAACTGGGAAATGCAGTGAAATGATTCTGTCTGGATGCCCTGCCCTTCAACTTGGAGAGAATTTGGTTAAGGTCCATTAAAGCATTTCTTTGGCATACTTCCAACAATCTATTAAAACTGCCACTCTAACTAGTATTTTGCACAGTAGAGAAAAAGACTCTATTTTGCATCTTGGACAGGCCATGAATTTGTTGAAGTGATTGTTTCCCCACTAGTATTCTATGGGAGGAAAAGGCTGCTTTGAATAATTTCAGGCGCTGTATACTTAAGGAACAATATTTAGTTTGAAAAATCTAGTGCAATTTGCTAATATGGATGTAGAAGACTTTTATCACTTTTTAGAAGCTGAGGCATTGCAACCAAATCCTTTACAGACTTCATGAGTAATGATTCTTGTTACTCACTCTGATTAATACAGGAAAGCCATAAATATGTTTATTATTAAACAAATAATCTCTGGCAAAAAAAGTTGATCTACTTGTGGTTTCCAGTAATGGGGAAATACAGATTTAAGACCTCTGGAAATGCCTTTAGAGACAGATGAAAGGATGTTGGATATGTGCAGTCCCAACCAAGATCATGCCAAATGTCTTTGGTTGTCACCATGTTCAAGACCATGGTGAATGCTGCACAGGAAATGGAATTCAGAGTTTCTTTAAAGATTTTATAGAATTTATATGGGAAAACATCCATTCCAGCTGTTTTCCAACAATTCAGTGAATTAATGGTCTCCTCAACTAATGCATTTGCTACATCAGCCCTTTGTTTATGTAGGCATGTGGGGCACTTGGAGGCTGTTAAGGAGTCCATGAATTTTATTTTTATGTGCATCAGACTAGTCATTTTTCAAGTATATACCATTGTGTAGTATACATATCACAGACCTGCCTAAAGGCTTTATCTTTTTGTTTGCCTCAAGTTATTTCCTTTTATCTTGAATTTAATTGCACCTTGCTTTATTATTGTTGCTTTATTTTCTAAGTGTACATTCCAGATATTTTTCATTGCCTGTTGTCTATTTTCCAGTGCTGCTCTCTTAAGTGCTAATGTACAGCATATTGTACATTGGGACTGGAGACAATTTTTATCTGTAAAAGCTGTAAAATGGAAGATTTGTCCCTCCACCACAATAATGTGTCCTGGGTTTTTAGATTTCACAAATCACGATTTGAGATGGATCAGTAATTGTTGGCATTTCTGTAACAACCAGCATTTCAGGAACTTAAAACACTTAAAAAATCCCCATGACCAGAGTCCTGAGAATACCCTGAAGATTTTAGTAATACTGTGGTGTGTTATTTTCTCCCACATGCAGGGCTACATGAACATACTTTCGAACAGAAAGCAGCATGAGCAACTCATCGTACTTTGGCTGCAGTACTAGGACTAGAACAGAAAACACAGATGTGGTTGTCCAGAGTCCATGCACAACACCTAAGAAGAGACTGAAGAGGTACATTTGAGGGATTTAGGGGGAGAAGGGATTTACCAAGGTCAGATGGAGAGCTGAGGTTTTTGGATCGGGGTTATCATACAACAGTATGATAAAAGTAGCAGAGTAAGGAAAAGCAGTTGTAGGGGGAAAAAATGCTTGTTATTTGTTTGAACAATATTATTTCAGCAAAAATCCTTTAATTAGACCTTTCTCATTATGTCTGTAGTATACCAGTAGAATATGTATGTTATTTTCTGATGCTCAGCTCCTTTCACTTATTTTTTAGTTGCAGCTTCAAGTTACGTGGCATTTCTAATCAGTTATTCAAGCTCCAAAAGTTTCATTGGAAGCTTTCAAATGAAAGCTGATCCACTGACAAAAAAAATTACATGGCTGAAAACCTCCCCAAAAACAAAAACAAAAATTAAAGGTAGAGGGAGGGAAAAAAAAATTCTTTTTTTAGTTTAAATTCTTGATTTAAAAACAGCTGCTGAAAATATGAGTAACTGGGTCCAAAGACCCCAAAAACAAAGGTCCCTTTTTGAAGTCCAAGAGACTTGGAAGATCCAGCTTAAGTAATTTATTTCATGGTCATATTTCTTTACTTTGAATGATTTAACGTATCTGGAACAGAGAGAAGTCGATGAGCAACGTCAGCCCTAGATGTGGCCAGTGAAAGAAATTACCTTGCAGATGTTTGCTAAACTGAACTTAGTGATTAGGCTGAGGAAATTCACACTTTTGCACTCAAATATATTTGCTTCACCCTAATACAAACTATCCTTTAACATCTGTAGCTGAGGTTTCTAGAGCAATAATTTCTACAGCCCCTGCACTGAACTGACTTTTTCCTGGTGAATTTACTTGCTTGTGGTACTTGTGCTCCTGCAGCAACTTTGCTGCAGGATGTAACTTACACAGAAAAAAGAGCAAATCTCTGACTATTTCCTGAGGGCTCAGTGTTTAGATACTCACTGATTTTCTTCTCTTTCAAATACTACTCTAAGCTGCATCCAGTACTAGCACTGACACTGTTCATTCCCTGTTACGAGAGATGTAAGACTGAAAGCTTATCCTTTTGTTTATTTGTCAGGGGAATCATTCTCTCTGAAATATCAGTATTTTGTGACAATCATGGTGCAGGTGAAGCTCTATTTAGTGAACTTGCAAACAGAGGAGGGCTGGGAAGCAGAGAGATTACTAAACAAATAGCACCTTGCAAAAATAAAAGAAAAAAAAGGAGAAAAAAAGGGCAGGGTGGAGGAAATTACCACTTTAAAATACTCCACTTCCCAGGAAAATTCCAGGTTTTGATCACTCTTTGTCCAGTAAAATCCATTTACTAAGGTGAGCAAGACTGTCTTTGCATGTTGTGGCTGTCTATTCCAAATGGCTGACTGCCAGCAGTTTTGCTGAGAGTGGGAGACATCTGATGTTACAGCACAGAGAAAGAGAGCGAGTGCATCAGCAGGACATGCGGGATCAGAGAACCAAAGGGCATTCAGAGCACAGCCTGTGTTTTCTGTGCAGTTTGGGAGACAGCACAAGTTGAACAAAAGCATGATTTTGTTGGTAACCAGATTTTATCCAATGGGCTATTTTTAAGCTCTAAAAATGTAAAAAATGTGCTTATTAGTTGCAGCTTGTGAAATAAGGGCTTGAACGTTGAGCTTTTGATGGGATACCCTTCCTTCTTGGACCAGGGTAAAACAGAGCAGAGGAGGCTGCTGTTCTGCAAAGTTCTTTATTTCAGAGTCTCATAGCTTCTTGAAGGCAGAGTTCGAAGGGGTTTACATGATAAAGCCAAGCAGCAACAGCAGCAGCAGCAAAACAGCAGGCAGAATAAGCTTCTTCTTCTAATTTCTTCTAATTCCAATTCTTTTTCACAGAAGTGTGGATTATATGTGTTAATTAACAAATTAAATCAATACACGATTCTAGTTTTTCTTTTCTTAACCTATCCTGGTCTAATTTTAACAGTCGCAAACATTACATAGATATCACACAGATTTGCGTATACAGTTTCTATCAGCTCTTATTGTTTATGTGAACACTCTATCTAAAAAATGTGAACAATATCGTTCTATCTATATTTTGTCTAAAATAAAGAATTCTGTGAAAAGGCAACACTGCTGCAGAAAGAACTGTGTTTAAGGTCTCTGCTGCAGCTTTTTAATGTTTAAGGCACTTAGCATGTATTTCTACTAAAAGTTAAAAATCTGTATTTCTGTTTTCCTTTTCTATTTTACTTCATGTATCTCAGCTTGTCCAAAGGTTTTAATTCAACTCCTGTGCTTTGGCTTTCATCTGGGCCTGAGTCCAGAGAAGCTTTCACTCCAACACTTGAACAGCTCCAGTCTCAGTCAAACGGTGCTTCAACACAGGAATGAAGGAGGAAGACAGAATCACAGAATTAACTAGGTTGGAAAAGATGTCTGAGATCATTGAGTTCAGCCTATGACCTAACACCACCTAGTCACCTAGACCATGGCACTAAGTGCCACATCCAGTCTTTCTCAAGCACCTCCAGGGATGGTGAGTCCACCACTTCTCTGGGCAGCCCATTCCAGTACCCAGTCACCCTCTCTGTGAAGGACTTTTTCCTAATGTCCAATGTAAACTTCCCCTGGTGCAGCTTCCGACTGTGTGCTCTTGTCCTGTTGGTGGTTGCCTGGGAGAAGAGACCGAACCCCACCTGGCTGCACCCTCCTTTCAGGCAGCTGTAGAGAGAGATTACATCTCTTTCTGATGAGGGCCTATGACATGCTGGAATACCCTGTGCTGTGTGTTAGCTCCATGTTGCACTTTCCCTGGAGCCAGACTTCAACACAATGGGCTCACAACACTTCACATTTTCTGACCTGGATGTACTTTTCGAGTCCACTTTTCTCTGTCTGAGCAGCAGCAAAACTTCCCACCAGTGTACCTGCATATCCATTTACTGCAGAGTTAAATTGAGCTCTTACTACATGGTTGACATGAATCTTCCTCTTCACCAGCTAAAACCTCACCCATCTTCACTGTGACCCTCTAGATGTGCTAGCTTGCTCTCTAGGCTGGATATTAAACCCTGCACCAGGTTTTGGGCTCAGCTTTGTAAGTCTTCCGTGCTGCTGTGAGGTTGCAGCTGGTGTCAGCCAGCTGTGGGTAGGCCTCTGGTGCCTCCCATATCACGTCCAAAGACGAAGCATGTTCTTTTATGAGTCAGCATGGAGGAACCACAAAACATCTGAGTTTATTAAAGCATCAAAACATCTGATTTACAAATGGCGGTGGCCACCAGCACCAGCAAAGGCTTGCTCCTCGCACGTGTAAGGGTGACCTGCCTGGTCAATTGGATTAGACAAAGCTCTGGTTTGTCTCTGCAGTGAGGACACTCCACTTGACATTACAGTCTGCCAAGTTAGGACCCTCTACAGAGCTCTATGCCACATTAGTGAGATCTCAGTCTTTTCCATCACCAGAGAAAACGTTTTCAGAAGTGGGAGGGGGGAGCACCTTGACTTTTCTGCAGTCATTATTTTAAAATTATTGTAATCAAAATCATTAAAGTCTTTGAAAACAACAACTATCATACACTTCACATTGAAAGTATTTGTGAGAAAAATGTGATAATTTCTATGTAATTAACAGAAAAAAAGCAGGATTTGAATAAAATTACTCAATGTGAGTAGGTTTGGTTAAACATTTTTATTTCTCATAACTCGTGCTGTTAGTAGTGAACTCTGCTCAGTAATTACAGAATCTTCAACCCATCAAACATTAATTGCCATCACATGAGTGAAGCCTGGTAGGCAGATAAGTATCACACAGCTGTTTTGTCACTTTCCCCTCACCTCTAGTGGAATGGGGGAGGAGCAAAGGAAGTGTGTTGGCAAAAAACCTTTTGGATCCAGCCAAAAATTGTTCAATAGGTGAAGAAGGAGTGAAAGAAAAAAGAAATACATTGAAACAAAACAAGTGGTGCAAAACCACTCGCCAGCTCTCACAGGCAGACTGTTGCCCAGCCAGCTCTGAAGCAAAACATGGCCAACGTCTCCAAACCCCCTCCCCTTTGTTTCATTGCTGCTGCGGCATGATACAATGTGGAATATCTCCTTGGTAACTCAGCACATCTGCCTTGTTGGGTCCCCTCTCACCATCCTGCCCACCCCCAGCCCCCTCACTGGAGTGGCAGAGGGAGAAACAGAGAAGCCCTGTATGCTGGGAAAATACTGTTCAGCAAGGCAGCTGTATCAGTATTGTATTGGCCACAAATCTAGAACACAGCACTGTACAAGCTGCGATGAGAAAATGAACTCTATCTCAAACAGACTCAATACTCTTGGTTTTGTTTATTATCTCCACTGCAAATTTCCTTGACTGATTTTCCATAGTTGAAAAGGGAGACACCATCACATTTTCTATGACTGAGGGGATCGCTGTGCAAAACTGCTTTGGTCCCTCCCAGAAGTCACGACACAAGTCCTGCAGTAGCCACAAGGCCAAGCCCAGTAAAATCCATATCATACTCACTTAGAGCTACTAACACTTCCACAGAGGGTGAGGGATTGGAGTGCAGTGAGTTGGTCCCGATCTGCTCAAAAAAAATTAAACTGAAATGTGCTTTCTGCTGGTAATAGTTCCTCCAGATTCAGAAAGCACTATGTTATTCCCTGGAGGACGTAGGCTCTGGCATAAGGCAGACATTGCTGAGCAGTCTCTAACAGGCAGAAAGCACATCTACTTTCTGTTTAATGCAGCATCTTTTCTGAGATGACCCCAAGCTGCCAATGTCTGCACACTTTATCAGTGTCATCTCCATGGCTGTTTTCCAAGAAAGACAAAATCCAGAAGAGAACACAGTTGCTGACTGGAGGTCCTACACAGCCACGGGTGGAAACGTGCGTTTAAACATGAGAGCTCTTTCCCATGAGGACCAATGGGTAAACACCATTGCAAGCAGGGCCCCAGTGACATGGACCCTTGAGGTGTTGTGTAAGGGCATGCAAGGACAGAAAATTTTGTGCCAAAGTACTAGCCTGTATCCTCACTGTACTGTTTGTCTAATTTTGTTTTCTTTTATACATTTGGTATGAATTTACCTTAATTTTAGAGGGACATGATCATTTAGGGAGTTTTTGGAATGAAAGCTGAAATCACATATAATGAGGTGGCACTAATAAATGAAAGCTGACCAGCCACTGAAGCAAGGCAATGCAGGAGTATTCAGGCTCTAGAAATGCGTGCTGACGCAACAAATAATAATAATAATAGTAATTACAGTTCAAGAACTTTTGACCACATAAATCTTAAGCTTTATTTATGTGTCTGTGCGAGTTAATAGGACCCAAATCAGTAGGACAGTGGCATAATTTTCTATTCAAATTGTTGAATTTGTGTACATATGTTGTGCTGAAAGAGACAGAGGCAACAAACTTAGAAAAATATGGGCTGGTTTAAATATTGCTTCCAAATTCACTCACATAATGTCCAGGCATCAACTGTTTTATGTGACTGCCAGGTAGGTGCTTGTAGGCACCTTTGGGTTTGGTTTCTCTTCTTAATCAATGAAAAAACATGTTAAAAGTAGGAGGAAGATGACAATTTCAATGTTCCCATTCACCTAAAAAGGTAGGACTGGCTGACAAGAGAAAAAAAATGGGAGTCTGATTTCTTAAGTACATCTAAGTGAACAAAAATCAGTTAAGATTGGGCCATCAAACACCTTGTCAAGTGCCCATACTTTTATACTTATGAGCACTATTGGTTGTTAGTACGATACAAGGCAGGTTTTCTAAAACTAAGCTTTTCTATTTTGCAAAACAAATTGCTAACATCAACCGTTCGAACTGCACAAGTCATTTCATGGTTCCAAAATTATAGTGGGATTTGTGACTTCAAAATGACAGATGGATTTATCCACATAAGCTCTACCAATTTCAAATAGGGCAAGATGGTTAGGTGCTCTGGTTAAGTCTAGGAAATTTTTTGGCTTTTTGTTAAATCAAGCCTAATACAAACTAGTATTTGATCTTGGCTTTGTTTTCCTTGCATATGTTTCAAACTGACAAGGAAAGACAGTAGTGCGTAACATACTGTTCAATTACATTGCTTATCTCCAGCTGTCTTTTCCTATTTATGCTAAAACTAAAATACTAATAATAGCTTTTGAAGCGTTATTATATTCCTAAGAGCCAAAGTGAGGTCTGTTTGAGTTTACTTAACACGACCCTTTTTATTTGAGAACACATGTACATGCTGCATAGTTGTGAAACACAGCTACTGAAAGAAAGATCATCAGCCAGGGGTTGAAATGGTCTAAAATCTCTGCTTTGTCCAAATTAGCAATGTGTGTTGTATTTTCCTCTTCATTTGCATATATTAAAAGCTATGCATGCAAAACAAATTCCCCTTTGTGGAGAATGAACTATGTAAATGCAATTTATAGCTTTAATTTGGACTTGAAAATTTAATCGATTCAAACATGAAAAGGTTTTCGTGCACTGAATATTCCTGAGGTGGTTTAAAATGCTTAAAATAAATATTGAGCAGATGACAGAAAAACATGTCCTCCATATCAGAAACAAAAGCTGTTTTAGAACAATAATTTAGGTGCCTAATTAATATTGACTGCTTGGGGATTCTGAACTATTAATTGTGCAATCTATACAGGAGATTGCACAGGCAATTGATGGAAATAGAATGCAAATGGGCAAGGCAAAGGTACATCATAAATTTTGCTGTTTTAACAAATACTTGCCATGAAATAAAAGAAATTGATACAAAAGAGAGTTTGTTGCACGTCTTCAGCTCCCAAGTTTCCTGAAGGCAAAGGTTGTGTAATTTGTTCAAAAAAGCTTTTGTTTGAAAGGATTGTGTCACTAGTACACTGTCAATCCCTTGTTTGCCAAAAGACAAACATATTGAAGCTCAGTCCCAAACACTGCAATGAGGTTGCCACGTTGTGGCTGCTTGGGCTTGTGCCTTTCTTTTGACCAGTAGCTGCCTCAGCTTCCAAGCTGTCCCATACGTCAGAATTTGTTAAACTCTACCAGAGGAAACTTGTCTCTACATTTTGTTATAAAATAAAAAAAAAAAAAAAAAAAAAAAAGCTGGACTGGCTGAAAAAAGGTAAACCTATGGAATAAAATTTATACCAATTTGTTTGCTAGATAAACAAGGCAGAGAGAAGGAAAAAACCTCACATCTCTGTAATTACAAGCTCTCTATGATTTTCTGAAGTGCACTTTAATGTATCTCAGGGACTATAACATGCTGTTTTACGATTGGTCATCTTGCCTTGCTTTAGCCAATACTCCTTATGTTCAGTAATGGATTAGTTTGCATCTAGAGTACAATCAAAAACCTCATGTATTTTTCTGAGCCCTATGCTTATTAAAAAATTGTGTTTTGCAAGTTCAGCTTAATGCAAAGCTAGTAGCTGAATAACGTTTAACCTTATTGTATGTCCATCCAACCGGATGCAAGTCTGAGGAAATCAAGACCAGAAATATGAGATCCAGGCTTAATGAAATTAAACCAGTCTACTGGTGGGAGGGCTTTTGTAACCTGATGAGGATGCTTTCCAGGTTGAAGGTGCTGGGTCTGCTCATAAAGGAAATCAATTGATTTGAACTGAGGGCTCTGTCATGACCACTGAAAAGTTTAAAATATAAGAGCTAGAGTGTGGGTAGAAGGTCTGTTAGTTGTTTGACCACTTGGCATCAGAGTATAATGATGTCAAGGCTTGAAGAAGAGGAAACAATGCTTTGGAAACTCCTTCTGACCTGAAGGAGTGGTGCCCAGGGACGTGGTGTATCAGCATCCGTTTGTTTATATTTGCGTACATATTTGGAGTTTCAAGCCGGGGTGAGTGTGACATACACCAGCAAAAGCCAAGAGAGTTCTCACACCCTCAAAGTATGGATTATTTATTAGTATTGGTTGGCCTGACAGTCAGTGTACTATTAAAAGTAGAAATGTGTTGAAAGCAATCAGTGATTTTTAAGTAAATACCTTAGTAGTTACCTATATAGAGTATGTTCACCCAAGTGTGAATTAATTTAATTTTTTTATTGCGTATTCTAATCACAGAAGGTGTATGTGATCTGAAGGTGCAATCATTCATAAACTCTTAATCTCTCTTATTCATAAAGGAAGACAAAAATTACCTGCAGATGATCATTGTTCATTGGCAGCAGGTTTGTATCATTTGCATGCACTGTTGCCAGGAGGCACAGTGTTCCTGTTTCCATGTTATGAAGTCTGGATTTGCTTCATATTTCTCGTAGACATAGAAGTTAAATAAGTAAACAGCAATGACAAACTACCTCACAGCTGTTTAGCTTTAATACATTCAAGTCCAATCCTGGAATTTATGTAATCTGTGAAAAAGGAAGAGAAGAAAAAGATTTTCTTTTAAAATACTTAAAATTTTAGCAGAAGGCTGCTCCTCATGGCTCACTGAAATAATTTAAGGCTTACTAAATTACACTTCTGGTAAAATTAAAGCAGAACTTCATGATTTCTCAAATAATACTGAGTTTGGACAGGAGCTATAACAGCTTTCAAAAGTGCTCCAGCAGCTAATTAATTAATAAATAATTTTGGAACAGGGAGTCTGCATCTTGCTGAGATTTTTTTCTGAATCACTTCTGGCTCTCTTTGAAGTGGTATTCTTGTTGTATAGTTATCACAAGATTTAGGAAAGTTCTGAAAATTCTAGCAAAGAGCATTTTCAAAGAACTCAAAACATATAAGTGTACTAACTCTCAGTGTTTTTAGCTACTCTTATGGTAACCCTATACTTCCTCTGTACAATCTGTAGCAGGACTGTAACATGGGAAAAATGAGGGAAATTAATTATAGCAAAGCAGTTTTGTATGCAGCATACCTTGTTGCACCGGTACAAAGACAAGTGGTAATAATATAAGGGCAACCAAGTGCATTGAAGCACAGCTCAATGTTGCCAGCTGGCTCATGGAAGAGTTTCTAGGGTAAATATTTCTCCATGTTTTCTTCTTCTGTCTGCGACCTCAAAGCCATTTTTTACAAAGGAGTTTATACAGTGTAGCTCAGCAACATTTGACAGCTCAGATCCTTTCTTCTCCAAAGAGCCTGGGAAGGCTTTTGCTGGTAATCAAGTAGACTCTGTTATCTCCTTGTGGCTCTTTGAGTTAAGCATGGGAATAACTGATAGTGGCTTTAAAGATGCCTGGGACCTAGCCTTTTAAGATAATACACGTGAGGAGATGCCATGTGATTATTTTATGAAAATTATCCAGAGTGAATTAACAGCCAGCACAGAAGGCTTCACATGGAGAGAAAGCTGCATTAGCTGTCCTCAGTGACTGACCTCTAACCCTGCCGGGCCATTTCTTCTGGGGTAAGACAAAGAAGGGCAGAGATCACATAAGTCTGTGGTAAGCAGGGTCATCATCAGGAGCCCTTGGTGACAGGAGATCAGGATGCAATGGTGGCTACCAAAGAGCAAGAGCTTGTCTCCGAGTTGCAACCTGTCATGGGAGAAGAGGAAACTGAGGATGAAGACCAGCGCAATCACAGCAACTAAGTGGAGACCGGGAGACTTTTCAAGGGCGAGAGCCCACACTTTGCCCCAGGGAGAGGGGCATGCTCACAGAAGCATGTGTGAAGGGAGAGAGAAGGGATTCTCATTGCATTTCCTTTAGCTATTACAATCCCCACAATTTTACTTGTGCAAGAAAGAAACAGATTCTTTACAGAATGTGAGTACTGAGTATCAAGGGGTGTAAAAAAAATTCTGATGTGTCAGTTCTGCCACAGACCACATATTTCTTGCCAAAAACCTGACAGGAAATCTAGTATTATTCTGGAACTATGCTAACCACTCCTCTGTGGCGTGAGTGTCCTAGTAAAATTGCTGTGCCCAGCAGTGAGTGGCCTAATGCCAATTTAAAGTGGCTCCTGTAAAGCTACTGAAAAATGAGGCCATGCAGTACCTCAGCTCTGTGTAACTTACATTCTTCCTCTCCTCCCTATTCTTCACAAGGACCCTTGACACTCTCTGTCTATAGAGAGCAGCCAGCCTTCTCCATCCCTACCTTCACTCGCAGGACATGCCTTTGATGTCCATGCAAATCACCCTTTGTCTATACAGGGATTGTTGGGCCTGTCAGGATTACAGTCCATGCCCCGGGAAAAAAAAAAAAAAAAAAAAGAAAAAAAACCTCAGAACCTTCAGAAACCCAAAGTTGCAGCACTATGTTTCAGCAGATAATTTCGACATTTACTATTCCCAGCTATTTTTTTATATGAAAGATTGATTTGGAAGATGACTAATACAACTTCTCTCCTTAAGTAAGGCCTTTGGTTGCAGGATTTGTAATTTAATTACAAAACTCTCATGTTATTACCACTAGTGTGTCTGTCAGAATTAAAAATCATTATTGTCTTTTACTTAGTATGTAAATTGTTCCTGGAATGGAGTAAGAACTCTGTTTTTCTCTTACAAATTCAAGCACAATATTCCCAGCCAGCTTGATTTTAATTTCTTTTAGCTATATTACCCCAAATATATTACAAACATATTACCTGTAAGAGAGATAAAAATTTGAAAGTCAACACAGTGGTCTTCCAGCATGAATCATTATTAGAAATTAGTTAGAGTTTACCTGAAGTAGAAAAGACACATATTTATTGCTGGCAGTGTTTAGCAACTGCATCTTCAACAACAACACCAACACCCTTTTTTCTGCCTTGGGACATGACATTGTTTTTCAGAGTGTCTAACAGTGTTGTGGTATAGCTTTGGAATAAAAAAATAAGAATTTTTCTGTCATATCAATAATCACTTACCCACCAGGGAAAGCTTGATAGCAGCAGGATAGACAGAATCCACAATGCAGCTAAATAATTTTATCATTATTCCCAGAATTGTTTACTTGTAAGGAAGTTATACATGACCGTGAATGACAGAAAAGGAGAGTTTCTCCCCATGGTCAAAATCTACTGTAGTCAAGGGAAAACCCACAGGGCCCTGTCTGATGCTGCACAAAAGTGGGGTTCCCAACATCTGAAGGGATGTAAGACGCTTCTCACTACCTATAATCCCCTTCTTATTCTGTCTTATTAAAGCAGATGCCTTACTAAGCCACCTGTTGTTGGGCTTTTCTCACTAAGATTCAGAAATATCCCTTCACTGGCTCCCTCTCACCTCACTCCACCTTCCACCCCTGTGCAGAGCAAGTCCTAGCATAGCCAGCCAATGGGTCTAGAGAAGATGGCTTGCTACTTCTAAAAAGTGTATTTGTCATTAGAACTTCAAATAAAACTGCCTCAGTTTTTCCCATTAGACAGCCACCCACAGCTCAGCTCCAGACAGCCTGAACCACATTCAGCACACATATGGAGGGGAACAGATCTGCATCCCATCACAAAGTGTTTAAACTATCCACTTCTTTTGCACATAAACATTTGTGAGTGTAACAAATCACCTTGCTATCAAAGTTCCTGGGTGTGCTATGTCCTCACTGAGTTGGATGCTTGCAAAAGGGGAGAGAAGTTGTCCAAATAGGAGTATCTGATTTTTTGGGGGCCAGTCATATTTTGGGAGTAATCTTTGACTCAGTAAATCTATATGCATTCCAATGCGTGCAGAAAGAGATCTTTGTGTTTAGTAACATGTTTAAATGCTGAATATTGCTAATATTGAAAAGAGCACATTCTCAGAAAAGGGGACCCAAAGTGAATTTTGTCTTCTACATTTTCATGGGCTCTCTTGATTTCCTGGCTTTCATATAAGACATTTTTGTATTTGGACGGTTCCAGGGTAAGGTGGAAACCAGCCCAGCAGTCATTTCTAGTTCAAGCACTTCAGATTGTTAAGTACTGATTTTTCTGAGCTGAGCTCTGAAATCCTTGAGTGGCAGCATTAACAATGCTTTTCTTTAGAAGCTTAGCATTTACATATGCAAGAAATGATGAAATTCCAACCCCAAAGCTGGTGAGAAAAGCTGTCCTTGCATAGCATCTCATGGGGTGCTATTTTGAAGATAGAAGCCAGAAAGCAGAGTTTACAGCTATTGTTATTTTCAGATTGCTCTTCAGCTGGCACAATTTCGGCATCATAGGATGGGAGAAAGCAGTCAAAACAAAGCTAAATATGGGTGTGTTGGACTCTGTCTTCCAAGAAAATTAGGTATCCTGTAAGGTAAGTATCTTTTTATCAGGTCCTTGGGGTCACAGCAAACTAGTACACTAAGAACACACCAGTCTTGCAAACACATCTTCCAAGATTGGTGCTCCAGCTGGGAAATCTGCTTTAGTTTGAAATTTGAAGGCACAGATCACTAGCTATCTTAGAGCATGTGATTTGCTAATTTTACAGGAATGAAAATCTGCCAATAAAACAGAATAGAATACTTATGTTGGAAGAGACCTACAGCTATCATCTAGTCCCACTGCCTGACCACTTCAGGGCTGACCAAAAGTTAAAACACATTGTTAAGGACATTGTCTAAATGCCTTCTAAACACTGAAAGTTTTGGGGCACCATCCACCTCTTTATAAGCCTGTTTCAGTGTTTGACCACCTTCTTGGTAAATAAATGCTTTCTAATGTCCAGACTGAACCTAACCTGACACAGCTTCCCATGCATCTTGTCACCAGATCCCAGGCAGAAGAGCTTAGCATCTCCCTCTCCACATCCCCTCATTAGGAAGCTGTAACAATCAGTGAGGCCACCCGTCGGCATCCCTCTCTCCAAACCCAGAGGCCTCAGCTGCTCCTCACAGGACATGCCTTCCAGCCCTTTTTTTTGGCTGGCTGGTGCTGCTGCGTCTGATGCAGCCGGGATGGGGTTTGCCCTCCTGGCTGCCCGGGCACACGCTGCTGACTCACACTGAGCTGCTGCCCACCAGCACCCCCAGATCCCTTTCTGCAGGGCTGCTCTCCACACACTCCTCTCCCAGCTTATACTTGTGCCCAGCCTTACTGCATCCCAGGGGCAGAATCTGTATTTGTTCTTGTTAAATTTCATGCCACTGATAATTACCCAGTGCTCCAATTTATATCCAGATCCCTCCCTGAATGCCACACTAGGTTCTTCAGCCTTGTAGTGACATCCTTAATTTGGGTCCCAGGGAGGCAACAAATTGCCATCAATAGAGGATCTGCAAACAGGTGTTTCCTTTCCATACCGCAAGGCATCACCAATACCATACCTTGCTGTTGTGTCTTCTTGCATTGGTCTTAATGCAGGTTATGTTGCCGGGGATATAAAGCTTTAATGACCACAGCATCACAGCACAGCTGGGGGGCTGTCAGGCAGCTCTGCAGACTGTGCAGTCCAACCCCCTGCTGAAAGAGGGGGGCTGGACTGCTAGAGCAGATTGCCCAACACTTCTATCCAGTTGACATTTGAATGAGGCCAGTGATGCAAATGCTACAACCTTGCTCGAAACCTCTTCCAGTGTTGACCACCCTTACTGTAAAAAAAAAAAGGAGGCAGTATTTTCTTTTGTTTAAAAGGAACTTTCTATATTTAAATATATGACCATTGTCCTTTTTCTGGGCACCACTGAGAAGACTACTCCTTAAGGTTCTTTACTCCTGCCTTGCCCATTGAGCTAGGCATTTTGGTTTAGAAGGCTATCAGGCTGATCACACATGATTCCCCTTCACAGGTCCATGTTAACTACTTCAAGTCACCTTGTCTTTCATAGACATGGAAATTATTTCCAGGATTGTGTCCTCCATCAGATTCCCAGGGACTGACGTGAGGCCGAGAGCCCTCTAGTGCCCTGGGTCCTCCATCTTGCCCTATCCGAAGACAGCAATGACACTTTCTCCTTTCCAGTCCCCAGTAACCTCTCCCACTTGCCACACCCTTTCAAAGGGAATTTAGAGTGGTCTCATAACAACATCTGCCAGCTCTCATCACACTTGTGAGTGCAACCTATCAGGCCTCAGGGATTTGCATGTGTCTCCTTTGTTCAAACACTCCCTAAAACGATCCTCTGCACCAAGAGGAAGACTTCCTCACCTCAGATTTTTGCACAGGTCTCAGGGCATGGCATTCCTGAAGATGGGCCCTACCAGTAAAGACCAAAGCCAAGGAACAGGTAGATTTTGGCTTTCCTAATACCATTCGTGCACATTTGGGCAGTATCACTTTCCCTGTTCTCTTGAATTCCTCCGTTATGTCCAAGATTCATTATGAGTTCTTTGTTCATCTTTGTAGATATCCTGCCATCTGTGCTTTAAATCCGGCATATTCTTGAGGTAAGCCTTGGACATCAGCCAATATAGCTGCTGTAGTTATACCTTGGACATTGTTAGCCTTTATTATAGACATTAAGGATTTTTTTATTTTAAATAAAGGAAAAAAGAGAAAATGGTCATGGCATTTGAACACCAGTAAAATTATTATCCATATCACTATTAAAATAGCAAAAAAAAGTCCGCATTTCAGGGATTTTTTTTACATTATGCGGTCTTGATAATCCTTAGCTTAACATTTTTATACATTTTTTAAAATTTAAAGATTGGAAGGTTTTACCTTTTAAGTTTGTGCAGTATTTGGAACCTTATAAAGTCACAATTACTAGTAAAATACATTAATCAAGCAATAAGTAAATAAATAAAAAGTTTCCTTCCTGAGTCCTGGTTTTAACCCAAGGCTCAGTCTTGGGGCCAACCCTGCTCAGTCTCTTCATCAACAACATGGGTGAGAGGATTAAGTGTACCCTCAGGAAGTTTACAAGTGACACCAAGTTGGGTGGGCGAGTTGATCTGCCCTTGGAGGGCAGGAAGGCTCTGCAGAGGGACCTGGACAGGCTGGATCGATGGGCTGTGGTCAATTGTACAAGTTTCAACAAGGTGCTGCCCTTGGGTCACAACAACCCCAGGAAGTGCTACAGGCTGGGGGCACAGGTGCCCAGCAGAAAAGGACCTGGGGGTGCTGAGCATGAGCCAGCATGTGCACAGGTAGCCAAGAAGGCCAATGGCATCCTGACCTGTGGCTGGCCTTTGGCCAGCGAGACCAGAGAAGGGGTTTTTCCCTTGTTCCTCTGTACTCAGCGCTCGAGTGCTGTGTTCAGTTCTGGGCCCCCTACTTCAGGAAGGTCATTGAGAAGCTGGAGTAAGTCCAGAGAAGGGCAACAAGGCTGGTGAAGGGTCTGGAGCACAAGTCTGAGGAGGAACAGCTGAAGGAGCTGTGGTTGTTCAGCCTGGAGAAAGGAGGTTCAGGGGAGACCTTATCACTACAACTCAGAATATTCTGTGATCTGGAAAGAAATTAAATTAAATGTTTCAACTCTCTACATCTACCTGAAAGGAGGGTGTACCCAGTTGGGAGGTGGTTTCTTCTCCCAGGTAACAAGTGACAGAACAAGAGCAAATTACCTCAAGTTGCACCAATGGAGGTTTAGATTGAATATTAGAAAAAATTTCTTCATGAAAAATGTTGTCAAGCATTGGAACAGGCTGCCCAAGGAAGTGCTGAGTTACCATACCTGTAAGTATTTAAAAGATGTGTGGATATTGCATTTGAGGACATAGTTTAGCAGTGAACATGGTGGGGCTCCTAAATTGACAGTTGGACTTTATGGTCTTAGAGATCTTTTCAAACTTTAACAATTCTATGACTCTGTGATTCATGATGCAGTATCAAATAAAAGAACAAGAAAGGGAAAGATAGACGAAATTGAATTTAAATACTAGGACACTGGGATATTGAAAAAATTGTAAACAAGGGGAGAAAATATGTGAAATTTTCAATTTAAATGAATACTTAATGATGTAACTATATTTTTGAGGTATCTTTAATTATCAATTTACTTTTTTTTTTTTGTGCCTTAAGTACAACTCACATGTTGAATTGATATTTATATCTTTGGAAGTACCATTTTGAAGAACACCTGAAGAACAACAAAATCTTTAAGAGAAGCCTACATTTTACACAAAGAAGCTAATTACTTAACAATTAAATAGCATTAGGATTTGCTAACCTCTCCTCTTCCGTAAGCTCAGAAACACCACAGAAAAATCTGCTGTTGCATAAGGGTATTACTCATTCTGGCCACCTGCCTTAAAGATCCTCTGCCAAATGTCTTCATAGTCAGTTTTGAGCCCTGAAATGAGCAAGAATTGAGAAGTATCACTTCTTCGAAGGATTTTCATTAAAAAGGTGAGGAAAAGGGTGTTTACAACTTCATCTTTTGATTTTCGCTGCTTAATAGCACTTAGTACTTGCAGCTCCCTTTCAGTTCACTCACACAATACCTGCACAGACTTAGAACTTCTTCAACTCAGGCCATCTTTTCTTAGTCTCTTACGGAAGGAAAAAACCCCAACTATTTGAGCACTCTCCAGACACCCAGATTTGAAGTCATTGACCACACTAAAATGATTTAAAAGTTTTTCCTGTTATAATGGCAATACCTTGCCCAAATAATTTATCTGAAATATTTCATTTTTTTACCAGACAGGAACATAGCTGTGTTTCATGACACAGGTAGGTGTAGCTCTAAAAATCTTTGGAAAAGAAAAAAAAAAGTGTATTTACTCATTTGTGCCTCATCTCTGTGTATATGAAGCAAGATGGATCCATTTTCAGTGCTTGCACACCTTCTTTAATAAAATTCTGTCAGCTGGGTTCCTGCACCTATGATGAGGACAGAAGGATGATAGAGTTACAATCTACTTTCTGCTCAGGAAAAGAAACTTCAGTACCGCCAGTTTCTCTTCTTGTGAAAGTCAGAATTATTTTGTCAGAAACTGCAGTGACAGCAGTACTTTGCCTCTCGCAAAGAAAAATGCTGCAAAGCAAGAAAGAAAACTAATTATGGAAAAGAACCACAGAGTCAACACATAAAGATCAACTCTTCGATTACTTAATCAGCTATACAATATACCATATGGGGATTTCCCTGCCCTTTCCAGTATGGTACATTAATAAATAGCCTCCTTTAAACAAACACAACTAAGATGCATTCCAAGTGCACTCCAAGACTAAGTGAGTCCCGTTAATGAAAGAGAATGTAGTATAACCTATGCTTGAGGAGTTTCTCTTTCCTTCTTAACAGTGGTTGACTGATTAACCTGGGGGTGTGTATATTTTAAATACATTGGAAAAAGAGAATTGATTAAATGTAATGCTATAGTAAACAGAAGGCTGCAGCACATAGGTCTACAGTAAAACAACAGATGGTAAAGGTTAAATCTATTTATTAACAGTCACTTGGCAAGGAGACTGGAAAAGAGAAGGAGACAAACAGATGCCAGGTGTAATATAATAACACTTGATATAATAGTTCCACAAAAATATGTTTATTTTTCTTGTCTCTCTTAGCCTTCCACCAGAAATTTTAAGAGTCTACAGTTTCTGATTAGGAATTTTTAAAAATATGCACAGTGCTTACTCTAGGATATGCTGAATAGCTGGTTCTCTACTGCTGAAAAACAGGAACATTTTTATTACTTCAGTGGAAAATCAGGGACAAGAAGCAGTGCAAAGTCATCAAACAGTGATGGACAGCCAGTTTGCCACGGCAAAGCTGGGTAGCTTAACTGCTTTTCTGTCTGTTAACTGCTTTCACACTAAACTGCCTCCCCTCTTTGTTTGTTGTAACACTGCCCTGTAGTTTTTTCAGAGTTAGGATTCCATTTTTCACAGGCATTATTCTAGTTTTCTCTGTGAAGTTCCTGAAAAGATTTAAAAAAATGTTTTTAGTGTTAACTTTGGTTTTAACCTCAAAGTCGTCGTGAACAATACAGTGGTCTATGTGTTCTGAAGATAATGATCCTGTTATTGTTCCCTTTAAAGATCACTAAAATGGAGGTGCATTTTTTTTAAGGCAATAAGTCTGTTAACTCTGGTGTTTACAACATGGTCATCATCTCACTGGGTTTTTTTTTCCTCCTCTTCTTTGAAAGGTTTGGAGTACACGGGAAACAAGCTAGCTTGATCACAGTTAGATCAAACTAACCTCATATCCTTTTGAAAGTGTAACTTTAATTTTGAGTGATACTGATAGCAACTCTACCCCAGCCATGGTCAAAGTGAATTCCTGTTTCATGTGGTATCACACTCCGTTATTGTTTCCAGATAATGTGGCCACTCTTTCACATGGCAGCCTTTTCAGGCAGCTCTTTGTTAGTGCATATTAAGAGCTGATAAAACCTACAAAAGTCTCAGATGACCTCTTTTGCATTGTAAAAAAGATACGTGGATTGATAAATACATTAGGATATGTCATTATCCATTATTCAGTTCTACAATTAGTGAACATCTGGCATGGGGAAGATGAGATGCCTATTTGCTTACCATCTGTATTAATGTTGATTTCTAGCAGGCAACTGAGAGCACACCACTTTCACCTGTTTAAAGGAGGCAAATGTGAAACCAGAATAATTTAACTAACATTAAGAGATACAGATTTAAATGTTATCTTTAAAGATTGTGTATTATATACCTTTTTTTAAGGTATCATTTATATGAGGTTTCTTTATGAACTTGAAACAAGACCAACAAGGATTGTGAAAGGTCAGTTTATTTCAAGTTTGAAGAATAACAAGGTCAAGAGGTATAACACTGCAGGTGAGTATAGCCAGATAAAAATAGTTTTGTTTTGTCTAGCTGATATTATCCAGTAGAGCTCAATCACTCTGATTTTCAAATATAATTAGAAAAAAAAACCCAGCCTTTTCTGTAAATTGCAGTTATGAAAGCCTGATAATGTTTGTTTGACCTCTGTTGGCTGTGCATTTGTTCTATGTCTTTGGCCTCCAAATTCAACACCTTTCCATTTTAATGTGCAGATTAGATATTTGAAAGAAACATATGGACATGTCAGGTTTGCAAATCAACAGTAACTTATAAAGAAATGAAATGTTGAACAAAATTAAGAGGAAAAGATTTTTTGTTAAGAACAGCCATTCGAACCTCCAGAAATTCACAGCTAAGACTGCAAAAAAAACAAGTGGCATAGATGAAAATACTAATTAATTAGACTAGTCTTCACGGAATAAAGGAAGATTGTGCACAAATTTGTGGATTACTTTTCTTTAATGTGTGCAGTGGCGTGTTTTTCTCAGCATTGAATGACCTTCTGGATGGTATACTAAAAGTAACATAACCTTTACATAGCAAGTAGCATATTTAACAAGAACATTGAACTTTTGACCCATATATGTCAAAGTAACCCAGTGAAGCTGCACAAAACGAAAATATATCCAGCAGAGAAAAAGAGTGGGTTTCTACTACCTGCACAAGCGAAGAGGAGATAATGTTCTACCATGTTGCTAACCATCTATAGATGACTCTTGCACTTTACTGAATATTTATTTTACAAGTGGTTTTTCAAAGCAGACTGTTCCCATTTACAGAATTCTTACCTTTGAAAGATCATTACTTTTCTGTCTACAATTAGCAATGCTAATGTTTGTGCCGGTTTGGACAAATTTGGAGGAAAATATCCTCTGATAGAAGGCAGGTTACAACCAACCCTCCCCCACCAGGTTCGGGAAAAAATAAATTTTCCTTGGAGGAAAGTGAAGAGATAAAAGCTATTTATTTAACAAACACACAGGAAAAAGGATAATAATGCTAAATGATAAAACCTCTCGCTGTGGGGAGAGAAACCTGGGAAGTCCTTCTGTAGGTGTGGTCTCTCTCTTCCTCCTCGGAGCTGGGTCAGTGTGGGCCCACCTCTGGGGCCTTGGTGGAAAATTTTCCCAATGTGGTCTGATGTTGAAACAGTCCAGAAGAGAAGAAAGGAAAAACCAAAGTCCCAGGAAAACAAAGTTCAACTCTCTGTCTCCCTCCTGAGAAAAGGAGCCGAAAGCTGGCTGAGTAAAAAGCAAGAAGGGAGCTTCCTCCACTCTTGCTGCTGCAGAAGGACACAGAGGAGTGTGTATCTGTGTCCTTGAACAACTGTTTTGAAAAGTTTGCTTGGATTTTTTTCCTCTCCCCCCTCTCAGGCTCACTTTAAAGGCACAAAAAAGGCACAAAGTTAGTTTCTGGGCATAGAGCAGCGATAGGGGATATACATCATAAAGTCACCCCAAGACAATGTTATTTTTCTAGGTTCTTTCATTCTCATTTTCTTTCTGTCCTTCTATTTTTTTTTCCTTTTTAGTCTTTTTTTTTTTTAGGTCTCAATGCTTTTCATCTTTTTTATCTGGGATTGAGAGCTTCCTTATGATATTTGCCAACCTTCTCTCACGTTTTTTCCATTTGGATGTATTCTGTTCTAAGAGAAAACTTACACTCCCATCATTTTACATGGACTTCCATTCTTTTCATCCCCATGAAGTCTCCTTCTAAGGAGGCTTGACAGACTGTTGCTCTGTTTACTGCTAGGCCTCCTCTGTAGTAAGCACTGCCTGCTTACACTGAAGCAAGTTCAGGATAATCCATTTAGGACGATACTTAGAACTTAAATGTGCTCCATAAGACTGTATTTATCTGTACTCTAGCAGGCAGACTGCACTTGTGAAGTTGGTGTAACTATATGATAGCACAATGTCCAGACTATAATCTGACACCACATGTCGGTCCTATTGTAACCCCTCTCTATCACGTGATACAGAACAAGATGATTTCAGCTGGGGCCCTGAACAACAATAACTTTTGAAAAAATTAACCAGAAGATTGCTCATGCAGTAACCCTTGGGCCAGTCAGGAGAGGGCAAGATGTGAAGAACATGCCCTACACTGCAGCTACAGAGAATGGTCCTTCCTGGAGCCTCTGACAAAAAGTACCCAGGGAGTCTCAAGGATGACTCCTGAGGTTCTGGAGTTGTGGATACAAAGGATCCAAGGCCAGCTATGCCCTAACTGAAAAAGAGATACTGGAAACTTATGAAGCGGTTCAAGGTGCTTCAGAAGCGATTGACACCAAAGCACAGCTCCTCCTGGCAGCCTGACTTCCAGTGTTGGGCTGGATGCTCAGAGAGAAAGTCCCCTCCACGCATTATGACAATTATGTTAGGGGAAGTAAGTGGATCACTCTGACCACACAGTGAGCTCGAATAGGAAACCCCAATCACCCAGAGATCTTGGAAGTCATCACTAACTGGCCCGAAGGTCAAAATTTTGGATTATCATCTGAAAGATGAGGAGGACAAGAAGGTGACACATGCTAAGGAGGCCCCAACATATAACCAGCTACCTGGACATGAAAAGTGATACACTCTCTTCACGGACAGTTCCTGTCCTGTCATAGGGATACATCAAGAATGGAAAGCAGCTCTTTGGAGCCCTATGCGGAGAGCTGCAGAAGCTGCAGAGTGACAAGGTGGATCAAGCCAGGTTGCAGAGCTGGAAGCTGTCCAGCTGGCTTTAGGTATCACTGAATGAGAGAAGTGGCCCGTGCTCTACCTCTGTACTGACTCATGGAAGGTGTCAAATGCTCTGTGGAGGTGGCTGGAATGATGGAAAAAGCACAAAATGTGTCATGTATGCCAGAACTACCATGGACAACAAGCATGGACTGCTCCAGATACACCAGTTGTGAGGTCCTGATGCACAGTGCAACCCCAAGAGCTCACCAGCCTTCCTGTCCTGGAAGACATCTAGGCCAGATAGAATCCACAATTATGGACTAAATGAATTAAACAGACATCTTGGAGGAACAGCCACTGACCGTGGAAATGATACCTGTGCTTGTGTATATTTATATTAATGTATGTGCATGTAGTTGGAAGTTGTAGGATCCGGGCATGATGCAAATAGTATAGAGTACAGGGTGGATAATGTCTTGGTTCCAGCCACAATGGAGTTAATTTTTGCCATAGCCATGAGGGACTGGAGCTGGGAACCATGTCTAGAAGGTTGTTCTATACCACCTCTCATCATTGTTGGGAGTGGGGCTAAGGGACCCTCTGGCTTCTGGGAAGAAGGGCGTGGTTTCCAGTTGAACAAATATGGCAGATGGAGGGAAGCAGATGTTTCATTGGCAGATGTTTCATTGTCTTGGGCTTTGTGAGCATTTTGCATGTAAATTACCCTCTCTTTGTACACTTTTTCTATTAGTATTGTTGTTGTTACTGCTCGTTTTCTTGTTTCATTGCTCCAGTAAATTGTTCTTATCTCAACCCATGATCTCAGCCTTTTGTGCATTCGGTTGGGGTGTGGGCAGGGGAAGTGAGTGGTGGTGTGGTTTTAGCACAATTACTGAATTGGGGAATGCTTTCATGATGATTAGCATGGTGGCAGCTAAGCTAAGTCTACATCCCTACGTAACAGGAGGTTTCAAAAGATGTAGTAATATCCTTCAAAAGGCCTGTAATACTGGAGCCAAGTTCTAACTTCTTATGCCTCCCTACTTGCCTTTCTTGAGCTAGCTTATAATGAGCAGGTCCAAGATAATGTAGACTTGCAATCTTCTGCCTTAGTGCCAGTAATGGCATCATCACCTTATTGTTTGCATTCTAAATTCTGTTTCTGTTCCAATCAGCCCTCTATCTGCACTCAGAAGCACCAAATTTTACCAAATATTTCTGAAACGTATCTTCCTACACTTACAAGCAATACAGTATCCTATCTGGAACTGCATCTACTCTCATTGAAGGACAATAAACAGTATTTTTCATCTGCTCTTTGAAACTCAAATTCAGAGGCTGTGCGATATATTGAGCAAGCACCATGAGAAATTTTTTTGTAACACAGCCAGCATCCCTGCTCCCAGTGTTCTGAAGAACCAGACAGACACATTTGCTGGCTACAGCAAAACTTTGAGAATCCTGTTGAGCACTAGTAATAACATTTCTATCAGTGCTAGATATAATGTCTCCAGATGCCTCCAGAGATAAGAATTTATTTTCTGTTTTTCCAAGTCAGCTTTCACTGCCTGTGAAGGTAATTTTGGAAGCATATAGAAATTCCTCCTGTTGTTCTAGGACACCTTCACCAAAAAATACTCTGTTTCTGTTCCAATCAACCCTTTATCTGCATTCAGAAGCACCAAATTTTTCCAAATATTTCTGAAACATCTCTTCCCACACTTACAAGCAATACAGTATCCTATCTGGAACTGCGCCTGCTCACCATAAAGTTGCATTCTAATTAGAAATTTGATCCAGAGAATTTCCAGCACAAACTTTGATTGGGTCCAAGAGATTTCCAGTCTATCTTTTAGCCTTAAAAATTCAACCTGGAATTTTTGAATCTGAACATTTTTTTTCTTGTACTTGCATACTGTTGGTCAAGCAAACCATGAGAATTTTGGTTTGCTCATAGCCATCCACAAATCAGAATATGATGAAATGTGAATTTTGGATGCACATATCCATCTATGAGTCAGAATTGAACATGTTTACTTGCTCGCTGCTCAGTTCTCGGGTGCCAGGTGCCATAATATGCTGTGGGCATTAAAGTTTCACACACACTGTACAGAATGATCGCACTAATTTACTTCTTAAACAATTAGAGAAGACTTCTAGCTGTCTTAATGAACTTTCAAGTATCATTACTGCATACCAATAGGAGCATTATGACATCCAGAATATGATTTATTTGTGGTGCCACTGCTTTCAGCAAAAATTAAAAGTGGATATGGAAGTCAAATTTGAATAACCTTAGATCATAGTTTCTGTTGGAATATGTACAGGTACATCACAAGTAAGATCTAAATGATCAGAAAATATGTAAATCAGTAAATCTGGTTGCAGCATTTTCAAAATACACATTTTTGTGAAAATATCCTGATTGTCCAAGCTGAAGTGTATAAAAGACATTGTTAGCTCTATGGAGTTTTTGCTGGAAAGATTTTAAACATCCTAAGGCAGTTATTTCAGGCAGTTATAACAGGCAGTTATTTCAGTTGAGAAAAGATGAAATTGAAGATCTGAATAATTTATTCAGAAAATGCTGTTACAATGCAATTTTCCTTGTGAAAATTCCTTAGAAGTTTTGGGTTTACTCCAGTGCAGAAGAGAAACAAATTTGAGAAGTTTGACTGGTACAATGAAATCAAATTCTAGATTTTTACCAGCTGTAATAATATCATTGTTTTCCAGAGGATTACAAAACTAAACTCAAAATATTTATTCAGACAACAGTTCTTTTTAGAACCTCTTCTGCTAGGGCATCTCAAGAGCAATTAATTAAGCCTTGCAATATTCCAGCCATGAACACCACACCTGCATATTACAGAAAATACAGAGATTTAACAATTTCCTGTCAAACTAGTAGCCTACGATAGAAATCATCTCTCCTAACTGTTCTTTAACCTGAACACAATGAATATCATATTCTAGGAGCTAATAACTATCATTAAGGCAATACAAAATACTACTGTTCACAAAAGAAGTCTGTAAGTCTCAGAGGAATATAAGCCAAAAAGAACCCTTGTTTGGGAAGCGACTTGCTATCTGTAAGAAGGAAAGTTCAAAGTAATTTAGTTTCTTTTTTAAAAAATAAGATAATTCACTATTGAATCATCACCTTGGATGATTGGTTGAAGGATCACGAGCACAAGTAGTGTTTTTATTGGTCTTTCCAGTAGCAAGAAAGAATAACAAAAGGAACAGGCATACCGATCAGACTAACACATGGCTCCAAGTCTGATGTAACTGGAAAAATTTTGAGCTTTTTGACTGTGGGATGGTGTATTTAACACCTGGTCTACCAGCATCTGATGGGATGCACCTTTCTCAGGGAGGGAAAAGGGTTCTGGCACTGGAGCTAGCAGCACTCATGGTAGAACTTGTAACAATATTTGAAGGGAGCAAGGGTCAAAACCAGGCTTGCCAGTGGTAAGAAGTGGGATGTCATGCCAAAACTTGAGGAACTGAGTGCTAGAGGCACCTTTCATACTGCCCCAGAGACGTTAACTACAATGAACCACACTTGAAATGTTTCTACACAAACACGTCCAGCATAAAGAGTGAGCAAAAGGAGATCAAAGCCTTGGTCCAGTCCCAGCGATATGACATCACTGGCATAAGTGAATCCTAGTGGGATGAGTCCTGTGAGTGTTGTGCCATGTTGGATGCTTACAGCATCTTTAGGAGGGATAGGCAGGGCAGGTGATGTAGGTGGGTGACATTGTATATAAAGGAAGACTGGAATGCATGGAGCTTGCAGTTGGCACTGGCACAGCTGAGAGCCTTTGGGAAAGGATTAGGGGACAAACCAATAATGTGGACGTCAGCATGAGAATCTACTATAGACCTCCTAGCCAGGATGATAATGCCAATGAATTATTCTTTGAGGAACTAACAAACACCCGTAAATCAACTGTCCTTGTCCTGACAGGGGACTTCAGCTTGCCAGATGTTAACTGGGAAAACCACCCAGATGACACAAACAGGTCCAGAAGATTCCTAAAACACCTGAATGATTGTTGTGGATTTAGTGAGAGCTTTAGACAAGCCCTGCCTCAGGATCAGATTTTTGGCAGCAGTTCTAAATCCCCACACCTAAATCACTCTGGTTTGCAAGTTCTTAAGGATGGCCCATCAGGTGTATTAAAAAATGAGTTATTTACTGAATAGAAAAAACAGAGTTATTTAGTAGACAGGATAAAGCAAAAAGAACTACTAGTAGATTACAGAAAACAGTGCATGACATAAAGGTACCTATATTATACATAGCAAAGAAATAGTATAGATTAGGAGTCAATGTGATTTACCACCGAATTCACAATAGTGTACACAAAGCCCTTTCTCTCAGCCTCCAAGAGAATTATCACAAAGTAGGCATCCTGACCTCAGGGATAAAACTCCACACATTTCAGGGAATGTGCAGAAGACTTCTGCTTGGTGAAAGTATGGTGTAGCTTTTCTAGTTTTTGAAGTGAAGTGTCTGTCAGTCAGAAATACCAGCTTGTCTTTCCACATCTGCTTCCGCAGTAAGATGTTTACTGTCAGCAGAAAGCATCAATCCCATGGCACTGAAATAACTCACTACAAAACTTAAACTGTCCTGATTGAGTTACTTCACCAAGGCTCATCTGAGGCTTGTGTGAGCGCATGATGCCCTGGGTTATTGCACCCCCTAACAAACAACAGATAAGGTCTCCTGTGGGAGGGGCAGAAATCCTGCTACAATGATAACTTCATGGTGCAGGTACTAAGGGAGCTGATCAATGCTCCTTGATGTCTTGCTTCTTAACAGAGAAGGTCTCACATGTGAAGTGGCCGTTTGTGCTGTCTTGGCCACAGTGACTATGAAGCAATAGAGTTTTAAATCTCTGTGGTAAATTGGGAAAGTGCCAGCAAAACTTCAACCCTGGACAGGGGCAGAGCAGACTTCAGGCTACTCAGAGTAATAGTGAGAACGGGCCTCTGGGGAAAATGTTTTTGAAGGTGCTGGGGTCCATCAGTGCTGGTCACCTTTTAAGCATCTCCTCTGAATGGCACAGGAGTTGACCAAGGGAAGCCAATTGATGTGATTTTTTGGGGTTCAGTAAAGCTTTCATTGCTGTCTCTCACAGGATCCTTCTGGACAAAATGTCCAGCCCACAGCTGGATAATCCCATCACGGGATGGGTGAGCAACTGGCTCACGGGTCAGGCAGAAAGGGTTACAGGGAATGGGGTGACATCAGATTGGGGACCTGTCACTGGTGGGGTTCCACAGGGCCCCATCCTCAGCCCTCTGCTCTTCCACATCTTCACAAATGACTTGAACACGGAACTGGAAGGGATACTGAGCCAGTTCAGAGATGATACAAAACTCGGAGGAGCTGTTGACTCCATGGAAGGCAGAGAGGCCCTGCAGAGAGACCTCAGCAAATCAGGGGTCTGGGCAATCACCCACCATATGAAGTTCAACAGAGGAAAGTGCCTGATCCTGCACCTGGGATGGGGCAACCCTGGATGTAGGGACAGACTGGGGAATTAGACACTGGAAAGCAGTGCCATGGAAAGGACCTGGGGGTCCTGGCAAGTTGAACATGAGTCAGCAGTGCCCTGGCAGCCTGGAGGGCCAACCCCGTCCCGGGGTGCATCAGGCACAGCATCGCCAGCCAGGCAAGGGAGGGGATTGTCCCTCTCTGCTCTGCACTGGGGCGGCCTCACCTCGAGTGCTGGGGGCGGTTTTGGGCAACACAATATGAGAAGGATCTGAACCTATTAGACTGTGTCCAAAAGAGGGCTACAGAGATGGTGAATTGCCTTGAGGGAAGCCGTATGAGGAGCAGCTGAGGTCACTTGATCTGTTCAGCCTGGAGGAGACTGAGGACAGACCTCATTGCAGTTACAACTTCCTCGTGGGGGGAGGAGGTGGAGCAGGCACTGATCTCTTCTCTGTGGTGACCAGTGACAGAACCTGAGAAGATGGCCTGAAGTTGTGTCAGGGGAGGTTTAGGTTGGATATTAGGAAAAAGTTTTTCACCCCAAGGGTGATTGAGCACTGGAACCAGGCTCCCCAGGAAAGTGGTCACAGCACCAGCCTGACAGAGTTCAAGAAGCGCTTGGACAATGCCCTCAGGTACATGGTGTGACTCTAGGGGATGGTGCTGTGCAGGGCCAGGGGCTGAATTCAATGAACCTTCTGGGTCCCTTCCAGTCCAGGATGTTTTATGATTCTATTCTATGAGTCTATTTTTGCAATCAAGAGATGCATCTTTTATTTATTAAACAAGAGACCGCTATTACATCTGCAATGTGGACTAATTATTGTAAAAGCATAATCAATTTGTTAAGAACTTTCCGGTAATAATGTAGAGTCTTTGTTGCTGCCACAGTAAGATTTACCTCACATAACCGTAATCTGCTCACTGATAAAAATACTACCTCCTTTTAGTTAATTTCAGGAAAACATTTTAGAAGTACTCTAGGCCAAAAAGGGACGATAAATGATTTTGAGAGGGAAAATTGAAGTGGATTGATTAGGAGCAATTTTTTATGTTTTACACAATAAAAAGATGAACTACATGGTTCATGGCGACGATTTGTAGAGCAACCTCTTCTCTCTAATTGCTGCTAGACTAATGTAGAAGCACACTTCTAGAATGTAGAGAAATCCATTTACCCAATCACATAATTTAAGCGGTCAAGAGAAGTAGTGGATTTTTCCATTAGCTTTCATATTAGCTTTGCTACATTCCACCTGTGACCCTTGTTTTGAGAGTGCTATGCTCTTTTAAACAATTTCGTAAGCATGATGAAGTTCCACTTCAAAATTTTTCAAAGTAGACTAAGGACATTTAAAAACCCCCATAAATAGGGACATAACCAATCTCACTAATTCCTGGTAATGTACTGTAAAACCAAATTATTCGGTAAGACATCTAATAAATTCTCATCTTCAGGGGCAGGAAAGAACATTTCCTGTATTTCCCTTGGAACAAAACCTAGTTACTTTTCTGACTACTTACTCTGTGGTTGTCCCAGGATCTGCAAATTTTGTTTTTAGTATTGTTTGAGGGTTTGGGGTTTTGTAACAGGAAATAGACAGTCCTATTCAAATCAAGTACTATTGTTTTAAATCAAGTTACTCTTTTAGTACTGTTCATGTGATAATAGATAGGTTTTTGTTGCTGGAGAGACAGAAAGCATATGCTTAGCTCCACTCATTGTATCAAGTCACAGTACAAAGGATAATTATCTTTATGTTCCAGATGTCTCCACCCAGGACCATTTCTATTAATTGCTGGAACTGCATTAAAAAGAATAACATCAGTAAAACACAGCCCTGGGAAAAGAAGTTGATTCTGTGCAATGCTTTTAAGTTTTTTTATTGAAATAAGAACTTGTTTTAAAAGGTATTTTCAAAAATACTCAGAAGTAAAATGCAAACATATTTGAAGAAACTATTCTTCATTACTTCATACTAAAAGCAAACAACATCACTAGCAGTGTCAGGTTCCCTACGAAGCTGAAATACTTTCATACATTGTTCTCTGATCTTCGGATTAATGTGTACAACAACTGCAATGTGTCATGACACTTTAAAGTATTTTCTGTGTTATAGCAAGACCAAATTAAAGAATTTATTCAGGAATAACTGCTTGAATTCTGCATTACACACACAGAAGCCCCCCAAAATATGAAAAACTGTTACAGCTTTCATGGCAGGGTAATTAAGATCTGTGCAGAGAAAATAGAACTGAAAATGCCAGCTTTTTTCTTTTAGTAACAACAGCTCTACTTATAAAGCATTAACACAGCTAACAACATTCTCATTGCATAATGTTCTCTTTTAAAACATCAGAGAAACCTGCAACTTCCTGAAATCTGTATTAACCTTAACTGCAGTAATTCAAACCCAACATTAAATATCAACTACCTGTTTAAATACTGATTGGAAGGCATTATTTAGATACCATAAGAGCAAGGCTAGCATAGATACATTAGTGTTATGGTATTTACTGGTATTCCAGCCATACCTAGGGTTTTAAAACAGGCCTCACAATTCCCTGGCTGGGATGTTAGGGAAAAAGAAAGGAATTAGTAAATACAAATTGCACAAAGGCACATTTTAATTAACATATTACACATACATAAACACAGGAAGTAATTTTTGAAAAATAATTCATATCTTGAGAAAGGGTCAGTAGTTTTGATCTGCCTGCTGCATGTGCTGGTAATCCCACTACATATAAAGGATTTACTGATGATTTAGATAAAATGAACTAAGTAAATCACTCTTGAAAGGAATAAGATTTCTCCAAACTACACATGGCTCATGACCTACTCCAGAAAAACCGAGGAACAAAAGAAAAATAGGCTATGATGTCCTATTTAAACAGCAGGAACTGGATTAGCAAAAACTGTCAAGCAAGAACAAACTTGACTTTCAATGTATAAAGGGATTCTGATAAGCAAGGTTTCAGATCTGCACAATGTAGATATATAGATAGATATAGATAAACACATACCTTGACATTTAAAACCAATTTACTAAATAAGTAGCTTTTGCTTCTTTAAGAGAAGATCTCTCAAAACTAAGAGATACTGTATTTTAAAATTAGGTGGTGACTTTGAAGACCAGAAAAACTCAATTTTTTTTAGTACTGGGGGTAGTTGTCAGCCGTTAATGTCTTTGTGGATTCAGTTCTGAATATCATAAAGGTTTCTCTTTCTGCTACTGTGACCAAATCTTCTTTTCCATTTCTTGCTAATGAATTGCACAGGTTGCAGACCTAAAATTAGAACAATGCAAAGAAGACCAGTTTATATCAAAGATGCCTTAAGATATGATTGTTAAGGGACAGAAGCTGGGCCAGCAGAAGTTCCTACCACAAATAGGACTCCACTGGCAGAAAAGTGCGCTGGTGATTCTAAGTGATTAATACAGAAATTACACAGCTATGGATAAGCAAAAATGGCATATTTGTAGGTCATAGCCCATTTTTGTTAGGGTAAAAAGAGCATTTCAAATAAGCCCACTTTTTGTATGCCTAACTGCATCCACCCTGGGATAGCTTTAGGAATATCTCAAGTGTTGATATTCTTCAAAAGGAAAAAATTGTGGATTTTGACCCTAAAAAAACTTTACAGCTGCTTATAATTTTAGTCATAGGAAGATGAATTTGAAGGGATCTACCTTTTTTATGAATTTGAAGAGATCTACCTTTTTTATCTTTCTTCTTTCTCTTTTCTCTATGCTGATAGGCACTGCATCTCCAGCCTGGCTGCCTGTCCTTTTCTGCCATACCACCAAACTTCTATTTTTTTTCCAGCCCTCCCAGTTTCCAGTCTTCCAGCTTTTAGCATCTGCCCATTTACCACCATCTTACAGTTCATGTGCAGACCCTTTCCCATAGCTATTCAAGTTTCTCACCTTAGTTGTTCTTCCCTTTTCCTTCTGCAGGCCTCCACATAACCAAATTTCCTTTGTCTATCTTGCCTTCCTCTTACATCTCCAGCTTTTACTTCCTGTTGTTCTGTCCAGGTACTCAGAAGGTCAGGACTGTCCTCTGCATCTGGACAAACCTTTACAAAAAAAAGTTTTGTTGTAGCTTTCATGCTTTCTTTTCCTCTAGCCTCTGCCTTTTCCTTGCTTTCTGTCTTCTGAAAACTCAGTCCTCTCCACTTCATTTGCCCATTTCTCTCTTTCAGAAGTTGAGCTCTGCAGTGCAGGAAAAACTCCTCTCCTCTTAGCTGTTGTGCTAAGTGCCAGAGTGCCACTGGTGCCAGTGACAGCAATTACAAGGAAAGTCCTCCGCAGTCATTTCAGTTTAAGAGGCAGCACACAACGTGCAGTCCAGTTAAAGCAGAGTGCCTTTAAAGGGAGGGGTTGTGTGTGTAAAGTGGTTGCCAACACAGACCCTACTTTCAGTAGAGTATCTATAATATAGCATACACCAGAGTAAGATGGTAGTGCTGCCTCTCTTCCAGCTGTTACGTGGTTACCTGAAATAAAATAAAACCCAGAATCCTTGACTTTGTAGGAAAGTGAGTGTGGAGAAAAGTTTGAGAGTATGCATCCTCAGGCTTGAATATCAGTAAGTAAACAAAAAACTTAATATTTTTGAGATGTAATATGAAAAAGTAGTTACACAAGTCTCCTGCTTCTTGGGGCAGAAATACCTACTCTACTCCCACTATTGTTTTCCCATTGACTTCTTATTCATCACTTAAAACACCAGAACAAGAAGGGAACATGATGGAAAACTGCTGCATTCTGATAATCTTCTTCTTGTAAAATAATCAGCCAAAATTGTCTTCAGGACTGTAAACCAAAAAGCAGAAAACCAGTTTTTTCTGGAAAAAGAATTTCTTCTACTTGATTTCCTGTATCTCAAAGGGCAGTAAGTTAGAGGCAGCAAAAAGTTGCTGGGGTACCCAGCCTCCTGAGGTGGAAGACAGGGATAGGGAGCAGAATGAACCTTCCATAGTCCAAGGAGAAATGGTCAGTGACTTACTAGATCGCTTAGACCCACACAGGTCTATGGCGCCAGATGGAATCCACCTGAGGATACTGAGGGAGCTGATGAAAATGCTCTCTCAGCCACATTCTATAATTTATCATCAGCTGTAGGTGCTAAAAAGCTAGAAGCAGAGAAATTCTTCAGCCTTTTCTCAATATTCTGTGAGAAGACTGTCTTTCCTGTGTAAACTATTTCAAACAAGGTCACAGTTTCATAAACTTCTTGCACCTGCAAGCTGTTTTGCAAGATTGTTATGGCTTCGACTTTGAAAATATTATGGAATAGGTATCTTAGGACTTGGCCAATCCTCTCAAGGGGTAGATGGCCGAGGAACCAATTTCCTGTTGCCATTCAACACACTTTTGCAATCTATCCTGTAAAAGTACTTAGAAAATTATTAAAGCGCTTCCACCTGTTCATAAGCCTGGACTCTGTCATTTTCTTTATGAGTCTCGGACGTAACAGCGACAATCAGCCCTTGTTAAACAGGGGATCCTAGATGACTGAAGGTTGGCCAATGTGATGCCTTTTACAGAAGGGTCAGAAGGAGGATCCAGAGAACTACAGGCTTGTCAGTCTGACCTTGGTACTGGGGAACATCATAGAGCAGATCATCCTGAGTGTCATCACAGGGCATTTGCAGGACAGGCCAGCCAGGAGGGGTTTGTAAAAGGCAGGTTGAACAACCTGATCTCATCCTATGACAGGGTGATCCACTTAGCAAACGAGGGAAAGGGTCTGAACATTGTCTATGGGACATTAATAAAGCCTTTGACACCATTTCCCACAGCAATCTCCTGAATAATCTGGGTGTTCATGTCTTGGATGGGTGCACTGTTCACTGGGTTAAAAACCAGCTGGATGACTGGGCTGAGAGTGTTGGTGAAGGGAGCTACATCCAGTTGGTGACCAGTAACCACAGGTGTCCCCCAAGGATCAGTATTGGGACCATCCTATTTAATATCTTGATCAAGGATCTGGATGAGGGGATTGAGTGCATTTACTAAGTCTGCAGGTGACACCAAGTTGGGTGGGAGTGTTGATCTGCTGTAGCGTAGGGAGGCCCTGCAGAGGGAACTGGACTGAGGCTGAAAATGAAAGTATGAGGTTCAACATGGCAACTGAGGGGTCCTGCACTTGAGTCACAACAGCCCCAGTGCCACAGGCTGGGGGCAGAGTGTCTGGAAAGCTGCCCGAGGGAAAAGGACCTGGGAGTGCTTGTTGACAGCAACTGAACGTGAGCCAATGTGTGCCCAGGTGGCCAAGAAGGTCAGCGGCATCCTGGCCTGTATCAGCAATAGTGTGGCCAGCAGGACTAAGAAAGGGATCATCCCTCTGTATTTTGCCCTTATGAAGCTGCACCTCATTTTGGGCCCCTCACAACAAGGACATTAAGGGGCTGGAGCGCATCCAGAGAAGGGCAACGGAGCTGATGAAGGGTCTGGAACACAAGTCTAGAGCTTGAGGAGTGGCTGAGGGAACTGGGGTTGTTTAGTCTGGAGAAAAGAAGGCTCAGGGAGACCTCATTCTTTACAACTCCCTGACAGGAGGGTGCAGCCAGGTGGGGGTCAGCCTCTTCTCCCAGGCAACCAGTGACAGGACAAGAGGCAATGGCCTCAAATTGCTCCAGGAGAGGTTCAGATTGGATGTCAGTAAAAATTTCTTCACTGAACCGGTTGTCAAGTATTGGAACAGGTTACCCGAAGAAGTGGTTGAGTCACCATCCTTGGAGGCATCTAAAACACGTGTAGATGTGGAACTTAGGGACATGGTTTAGTGGTGGACTTGGCAATGCTGAATGAATGGCTGGACCCAATGATCTTAAGGATCTTTTCCAACTGGAATGATTCTATGATTCTAAGTAAAGCATTGTTTCATATCTTATGGTTAAGAGTTAGGGGTTATGGAGTATAGTTTAGTGTGTTATGGTTGTTTTGTATTTGGGGTTATTAGGGTTGGTCCATGTTTCCTTGTATTATGTTTTATGTTTTTACTATTACCTACTTAAAAGTTCCAAGTGAATGTAGAGAAACAGTGCAAGACACTTCAGTTAAAAAAAATGCAATTACAAAAATAGTACAAATTATAATGAACTTATTGTTCAAGAGCACAAACCAGAAAGAATATGATAAAAATTAGTATGAGCAGCACACACAACAGTAAAGTCAGAAACTGGAGGATAGGATTACATTATTGGTAAGGCTTCTCTGTGACTGAGATACTTGATCTTAGCAATATAACTAGTTCTGTGTATTTATTTCTCTAACCTAATGAAGATTTTTCTTAGAATAGCTCTAGCCTTCCTTACTGAATTTTTCAGTTATCAAAAAGATCTTTCAAACAATACTATAATTGCCACTTAATATAAATTTGCTACAAATTCCAAACAATTATTAATTAATATTGTGGTGATTAATGCTACTTGCAAATGTTCATTCAGTGTTTTAAATCAGTTTTCATACTTGGATTAACTTGTGTGGAGATTTTTGGTTGCTGGGTTTTTTGGTGGTGTTTTTACAGTTTAAGCAACACTAATGACATGTGGATTATGGCATTAACTGTACGTGTATTTAGAGACTGTGCACATACCAGATTTTTTAAAAACAGGTTAACCTGACTGAGGTTTGTGTGGTAACAGAAAGGGGTATGAATTTAAGAAAACAAGGAATAGATCTTACATTGAAAAAATATTTCTTTTTACCTAAGTGTTGCAGTACCTGAATCACAGGCGGTAGACAAGAAGTAAATTTTAACAACATTTTGTACTCACTAAACTTCTGATGTAGGCATAGTCTGATTACCTCATTTTCTTGATTTGCAACAAGGGAATCCTCTGGCTGAGGATGTTCACAAGCCTAAGATTGCTGAAAGAATCCAGGAGGTAACACTTTACCCTTGCCATGCTACCCTCCACACCTTGTACTAGACATCTTCAGAGACAAAATACTGGACTACATGGATTATTGATATCAATCTTTACAGGCTTCCTTTATTGTTGGTTATATAGCAAAAAAGTATTAAAAATTTCATGTGGTTGCCCTACTATTCCACCATAAGTTAATATTTGAATTCTTGTGTATGAGTATAGCTTGTTTACAAATGTTTTTCTATACACTGCAAGTGTGGAAAATCACATTTGGTGTTTACTGTATCATTTATATACTTTTGTAATGTATTCTGAGAACTCATTAGGATACAATGGATTGAAAATTCCCATTTAAAGTCAAATAGCTCTTTAGCAACTTTAAAATTTAATTAGAACCTTTTCCTGCATTTCATTATGAGGTTATTTCATAATTACTCAGCAGGTCCTACCTATTTATTAATGCAGAAATAACAATACATGACTGCTGAATTACAACTGCACAGCTGGAGAAGACACTTTGAGAAATAAAGAACAGATAAATGCATTGTTTAAAAAACATCAGGGGAAAACTCCGCATTGAGAATCCTTCCTTACACTTCACCCACGCTACCCTTCACTGTTGTAAACAGTGCTACAAAATTCAGCATGGTTGTCTGTATTCTAATCAGAGCCAGTTTGTTCTTTACTTATGCAGCTTAGAGGAACTGGGATGTTGGCACCTAGAAGAAAGCTGTGCTGCTAACCAAAGGAAGGATGGGCGAAGTGCTGCAACAGACCCTGTACTCATTGCATTGAGTGTAGTCCAGTGAGTGAACAGGATGGTGTTGAATTGGGTTCAAAATATACTAAGACACACCACATTTTGTTTTTCTTCGGGAGTAAAGTCCTAAACACACAATTCCTTTCGCTTACATGACATCTGCATTGCATGCCCCTCTGAATTCTGACAGGAAAAATGATGTTAGCACCATCATTCAAGACGGTTTAAAGGTTTATTACAGGTAAAGTTTTATTATGTTAACAGTTGGACTGATGATCTTAGAGACATTTTCCAACCTAAACAATTCTATGATTCTGTTACCACCTCTCAAAAAGACAAATATTATTATTATTATTGTTATTGTTACATTATTTTCGTACTCATTCACAGAAGTACAGTATATAATTTAACACTTCCAGATGTAAGAAATTAAAGTTCAGTGGAATACTTCTGAGAAAACAATGATTCACTATGCCTTCCTTTCTCTTTTGATATGAAAATTTCAACAAGAAACATACTGTAGATACTAAGCCCCCACAAATTAAGCAACTTATTCCAATTATTTTTTATATACTCACTGATAGCTTTAGTCAGTATTAATATGTACTATTTTAATTTTTAGCTGCTTCTGCAGTTGAATTGGGCTTTCTACAATCACTTATAGTTTTCAGCATCACAGAAAGCTTTGATTTTCCCTTTTCCCACCCTTGTTTATTATTCTTTACTGCTCCTAATAAAGACCTTATTTGGTTCATGAAAGAAAACAAAGGATGCAGTAAGCTTTTTCTCATTTTGCTATTCAGAGCTTTACCTCTTCACTTCCTTCCCTTCTGTTCTTGACTTCCCCCCTCTTTGTATATTTTCATCCTATTTTCTTCCTGCTGATTCCAAAGGATGCCTGTTGCTATCCTTCAGCAGAGCAGTGGCTATGGCTGCACACACAATAAACTGGCATATGCACTCTCCATGTCCCTACCCTTCCTTCTTTCCACCCCTGCAGCATTTCCTCCTTTGTACCTCAGGGAATTGATTCAAGCTAAAATCCAGCCCAACAACTACAGAAAATTTTTAACCCAGTGGCTAATGGTGATGGTTTTGATTGTTTTTAACTCAGCCATAGAAGACAGCACACAAGCATGAAAACAGGGCCAGGAAAGGTTTAATACTTTGAGTGGCCAGGATGGGTCATACAGGTCTAAATCAAATGCAGAACTAAGGTATGAAGTGATCCAGTCCTCAATCTTTTTTCAGTCAGACAAATTCTACCTAAAATTTTAGGTGCAACATGGGTGTTATTTTATTAACTGGGGTTATTACACAGCTTTCTGCAAAATGGGACAGATTGTATCAGCTCAAGCATCTTTATACCAATACCACAATGTCCAATAATTGTCAGTCTGTGTCAATCATACCACAAATAATTAGTTGCACCAAACCTGTTCCCCATAAAACCCAAACAAATTCACTTCCTATGCCTGAAAAGCATGAGGTTACCCAAGGCATCTGAGAGGTTCGCAGGCTTCTTCTGTAGAACTAGTACACAAGTTTTTGCCTTCAACAACATTCCAAATGAGACAGAATGGTAAAAAAAAATTAGAGCAGCCTGAAGTTTTTGGCAGACGAGTTATGCTATGAGAGGGTCCAATAAAAGTTTTGCTGCTGATTGGTCTGTGCATACCACTAGAGCAACATCAAGCACACCATACGTGTAAAGCACATTGCTTCCTTACCTGGGACAGCAACCTTAGTTTATTTAAATAGACTTTTCCACAGAAACCAAATTAAATTAAAACCAGTATATGATGCTTTGGGTTTTTTTAAGTTGTTTTATTTAAGCTTTTGCTTTTTTCCCCTCCACTCAAGTAAGGAAATGTCTTGCTAAAACACACTTCTTTTAAGATGTGTGACTTTCTCTGACTTTCTCTCCAACCACCCTTCACTAACAAATTCTCCTCCTCTAACAATCCCTTACACTCCCAAAATGAAGACACACAATTTCCCAATATTAGAATATACTTCTGTCATGATAAAAATTTGTTTTGCTTACTTCCATCACAAAACATCTTTCTTAAACATTTAAATCCTTGGTATAATACAATGTGAAAGTATTGGAAGTATTTCTCAGGAAGATGTAAAGCGGTAAATTGCACTGAAGACATAATATTGGATTTTTAGATTCAAAACTATTCACTTCACAAAATAATGAGTCTTCCTAAATAACGTAAACTGTGGATTTAAATCAGTTTTTTAAGATTATCTGAACATTAATATTTTTCCTTGGCACACATTTTCATGTATCTTCAGATGAAAAAAAAAAATTCTATAAAGAAAGCTTCCCTCTACAAAGAAGCAGCAACAGAGGCCTTAATATTTAATTTCTATCTACAAGATAGCGGTTTTGTAAAAGCTCCATCGATACATAGCATACGGTTGAAGCATAGCAGATTCTGCGTCATATGGATAAATTACTGCTAAAAAATAAGGAAAACATATGTAGACATGCTGCATTTTGTATATTTGTTTCTGTCTTTGCAGAGTGATTAACAATAGTTATGTATGGAGAAATAGTACTGAGCTGTCAATATTCACAATTATGCTGCCGCTTTATTTTTGCCCATGTACCTAGGGCATAATTTACTGATTATTATGAAGGCTATTGTAAGGATATCATTAGATCAAACTAACTCCCAATTCTATTTTTCAAGTAATAGAAATGGAAGAATGCTCATTGAATCAGGAGTTTTAAATGCAATTGGGAAAACCACAGTCACCTAACCAGTATCACCTGATAGAAGAAAACCAGACTTTTAGGGCTTTTTGGTCTCTCAGTTAGTTATCAACCATCGCCAGTATTAGACAGTAGATAAAGTACTTTGCTAGAGATAGAGGATTATTTCACACTGTCCTTTCTTATTCTACATTAAAAGATTGTAACTCATATTTTACAACACTGGTATTAGAAAATAAGAAGGCCATAGATAAAAGATAATGTGGATTTTAAAAATATCATGAGCATCAGCCTCATGCTCTTTCATGAATAGCAATGGGCCCCATAAGTAAGACACCTACTTTTCTCCTATTTTGTCTTTGCCTACGCTATCCAATGTGATCCCACAGCACTTAACAGCTGATGGTTGCCTTTGTGTCTGACCACCTGAAAAACAAAAAAGTAAAACCTATTTCAGTGCTCTTCCATACACTAACACCTATTTTAAAGTGATATAGTATTTATATAGGCCCTTATTGCACATATGCTTGGCAGAATATTCTTCGCAGCTCAAAGGAATATTTCAATATTTGCATTTGCGTTACCCATTTGTAAATAAAAGGTTTAAGACAAAAGACATGTGTTTTCATAAAAAGGTATCTAATGAAAGATTATTTGAAAGTTTTAAATTACAAGTAGATCCTTATTTATACTTTCTATTTAATGGTACTTTCTAGTTTGGAGAACCTGTATGAGGGAATTATGCTAACATCGGGTACAAGAGGGTAAATTAACTAAGCATGTGCTTAGGCAGCCAGCAGCATTAGAGCTGCTGTTTTTCTTTATGACAAATGATAGATTTGTTGTTTAATAGCAATAATACTTGCCCAAATTTTATATATAGTACACATATGTTAAATGATGATCATGCTGTAATTGTAAATATAAAAAGGAATTGTCCTAGGAGCAGGAAAGTCAGTTGTGAATATTTAGGTTGTAATTACATTTATTTCCTAAATGCTGTTAGTGGAGCACAACATTTCCTCTTAAATACCACAAATCACAATCTTCTATCATAGTTTGTTTGAACATATGTATATTTTCACCTTAGCATTTTAATGTTTTTTTAATTTGAAAGAATGGTTTATGATTCTGTCAGTACTTTAAAAGTGAGATCAGAGTTTCATCTTCTGCAGTTAGTGCTACCATTACCTTCTTCTTGGACTGTGATTATGAATGTCAAGAAAAGAAATCCTTGACCCTTTAAGCAGAAATAATAATATGCTTTTCATAGAATAATCATAGAATTGTCAAGGTTAGAAGAAACCTTTAAGATCATCCAGTCCCATCATCCAGCACTACCACTGTAACCCCTTAACCACTAAACCACATCACCCAGCGACAGATCCAGACTCCTCCTGAGCACTTCCAGGGATGGTGACTCCACCACCTCCCTGGGAAACCTATTCCAGTGCCTGATTACCCTAATAGGGAAAAAGTATTTTTCTAATATCTAAACTGAATCTCCCCTGTCTCATCTTAAGGCCATTTCCTCTGGTCCTCTCACTGCAGGCACAATAGAGGAGACCGGCCCCCGCCTCACTACACCATCCTTTCAGGGAGCTGTAGAGAGTAATGAGATCCCCCCTGAGCCTCCTCTTCTCCAGACTAAACAAACCCAGATCCCTCAGCCATTCCTCACAAGACATGTTCTCTAGTCCTTCCATGAGCCTTGTTGCCCTTCTTTGGACACTCTCCAGCACCTCAAAGTCCTTTTTAAAGTGAGGGGCCAGAACTGAACACAGGATTCAAAGTGTGGCCTCACCAGAGCTGAGTACAGACGGGCAATCACTGCCCTGGTCCTGCTGGCCACACTATTCTGGATACAGGCCAGGATGCCATTGGCCTTCTTGGCCGCCTGGGCACACTGCTGGCTTATACTGAACCAGCTTCGACCAGCATGCCCAAGCCCTTTTCTGCCAAATAGCTCTCCAGCCATTCCTCCTCCAGCCCATAGCACTGTGTGGGGTGGTTGTGACCCGAGTGCAGGACACAGCACTTTGCCTTATTGAGCCTCATGCAGCTGTCCTTAGCCCATTGATTGAGTCTCTCCAGGTCCCTCTGTAGAGCTTTTTTTCCCTCCCTACAGCAAAGACTATTGTCATCATAGAAGAAACTTCAAACCTACCAGGTATGCAAACAAAAAGTTGTTTAACATGTCATGGCAGTCTATACCAGCTAAACTAACTGTATGGTGTATCTCTGAAGTTTATACAAGGAATTAAACTAAAAAAACTAAGTCAGTGTGCAGGGAGATACTCATTTAGCTACTAAGAAGCATTAAGTGCAGAAGGTCTCCGAGCTCCAATCCCCACCTACCAATGAAAGTTAAATGCTCTCTCTCAATCAATTGGATTGGAATTCCTACTGCTTTTTGAATAGCCACAGAATTTAGGCAAATTTTCTTTGCCACAATGACTCTGTGAGAGCTCCCCTGGTAAACAGGGAAATACCCTTATCCTGAAAGGCCTTTAATCTGTAACTCCTATGAATATCTCTCTTAGTTCACCCAACTCAGTTCACCTGTGTGGTTCATGTATTACCAACTCAGATGGTATTTGTGAAGCCTGCATTTTGCCCTTTTTTATATTAACAGACCTTTGCTGAAATCAATGTTACTTCTGTCCATGAAAACAATGTAAAAGATGTTCTGGTATTCACCTGCCACAAAGCACTAAGTTATATATTACCATGGCTTTTAAAATAACATTATCTAGTCAAACATGCTTTTCCACCATCTGCACTGCCACTACAGTGAAGCTATTTTAAAGCCAGCATTAACTGTGACTTCCTGTGATACAGCCTAAATAACTTACAGCTTACACAGGCAACACATATACCCAAAGAGGCAGGTGATTCATGAGCAGATGACAAGAAAAGCTCACATTTTCCCAAGCCTACTAACAGTAAGTAGAAAGATAGTGCAGTCTACTGCAAGTAATGGGACAGGGAATGCAGTGATGCTGACCAGAAGATGATTACATGTTGAGGGCTCAGTGAACCACATCATGGCCAACCTGAGCAGGTGCAGGTGTGTGCTGTGCACAGCCAGGGTGGCCTTCAGGTTGTGTTGGGCTGTGCAAATCTCTTGGTGGTGGAACAAGCTCAGGCAGCACACAGTGTTGGAGGAGCCAGCAGGCAGCTGCCAGTTGTACCAGAGCTTATGCTACCTGCATGGCCGTGCCTTTAGCTTAAAGTGTTAGCTCTAATAACTAGTGTTTTAAATTGTATTTTAGAATCAGAGTGTCTTTTTTACTGCGATCGTATGCACCAGCACCTCCTTGTAGCAACAGACTACTTTACCCTGCAGACACACACAACTCCCCATGGGACCAGAGAGGGTGCTGGTCCCCACAAGGCCATTCCCAATGACACTGAAAAGGTTACAGTGGTACCTGATGAGTGGTAAAAGGCAAGTGCCACACCCATGTTCAGGGACAAGGATCCAGGGAATTACCAACTTGACAGTCTGACCTCAAGTCGCAGAAGTTAGAGCAAATCCTTTCTGAATCCATACCTAGGCACATGAAGGTGACGGTAGTTTGAAACAGTCAGCACAGGCCTACAATGTCAAGTCATGTTTGCCCAACCTTATTCTCACTAGGAAGAGGTTTCTGATTGTGTAGATAAGGGGCAAGTGGTAGAAAAGCTTCCACTGATGGCAGGGAGGGGCAAGAAAAGAAGAGAAAACAATTAGTGATAGAGAACCAGTACTGCATGGGTTGGACACGTGGACTTGTAGAAACTTCCTTAAGTTCAACAAAAAGACAAATGCAAATTCCTTCATCCTAGCAGAAATAACTCCATGCAATAGCATGGGTTGGGAACCAACTGGTTAGGAAGCTTTAGAGTAAGAGCTGTCTGCAGTTGTGTGTAGCTTGAACAGAAGTCAGCAGTGTGACCTTGTGGTGGCAATGACCATCAGAGCCAGCAAGCAGGTCCCAGAGAGCAAGCTGCCTTCTGCTTTCAGCACTTGTGAGACTGCATGTGGAGTGTTGTGTCCTATTTAGAGTTCCCTAGCACAAGAAAGCCACTGACAGTGAAGCAGGTGACCAGCAGACACTACCAAGGTGGTTAGGGAGATGGAACACATGCAAAACATGCCATTTCCTGGAAAGGAATGAGAGAAACAGGTTTGTTTAGCCTTAAGAAAAGAATCAGAAGCTGGACAAATTCTAACAGCAACACACTGCAATTTCACCCTGTTAGAGAACCCAGTACAATTAGGAAAGAAATCCTTAAGGAAAAGAGTAAAAGACTGATACAAAAGTCTGTCATACATATACATTTAGACGAGCAGCTGATTTGTAAGAAACTTTTGCCTCTTCTGTTGAATTCAGAGTTGCAATGTCAGTTTACCTTTATCCTCTCATTTGCTGTCACTACTATTGGTATTCTGTTCCTTCTAGAACCATAACACCAGGACATTTTATCTGAAATGAGAGGTGTTACTTACATTTTAAAGTCGTTTTTGCCTCTTTCTCTCAGATAAATAATTTAGTTTTCCTTGCCATCAGATAATTCAGAAACACTGCACTATAAATAATGTTGTCCTCCCTATAGCAAAAAGCTAGAAGTTATTACCTTTTTATTCAAAACAGAAATGTTTGACATTATTACAGTGAGACATCAAGAAATAGGTCTTTGCAGTTAGAACCAAATGTTATGTTTACTGTTCCATCCAATCATGTTCCACTACGATGAAAATTTCTGCTTTTGATATGACCTGAAATATATAATTCTTCTACTGTGAGGTCATGTTACTGAGAAATTCAGAATACCTTTTAGGAAATCCCTTAACAACTCCATTCATGCTTTGAAATTACATTATCTCAACTAGCTGTTGCTTCCTTAGAACACTGCCTGCATTTAACGAGAAGGAAGTTGCTGGGTTATAATGACATGCATATTTGTGACCAAACTAATACCCAGTAGGATTAGACTAGTCCTCAAACTGTTCTTGACAGCCTAGTTTATTTGGAAACCTGCCATATTTCTTGGACTAGCCACGGCCTTGTTCTACTGTTTGAGAATTAATACCTTGAAAAGAACTAGGGCACGGAAAAGTTTCTAAGTGCCTTTTGTTTTCTACTTGCTTGCTTTAGTGACAGAGCTTTTTAAGGATATTCTGATGTAGGTACTTGGCACTGCCATAGCACATTCATTGGTTTCATTTTCTTTAATAACTGTAAGAAAGGCAAGAACAAACTTTCATTGTTAACAGAGTAATATCCATGCCCCTGTGTGATAGTATTGTTTCATATACTGAAACTGAATTAGTTGGAAGTATTCACTGTGCCCAGCAACAAAAACAGCAGCTTATTTTTCCCATTAAAAGGAAAACATTTCTGAAGAACACGTATTCTGAAACTGCAGTCAGATACACTGCAAGTGCAGAAGTCCGCTTAGCACCTGAAACAAAGATAACAAGAAGTTAGTTTGTGATATAGTGTAGACAAGAGATGACAGAAAGTGCAAAAGCTGCTTTCTACCAGAAGGCTACATGTAACTTGTGAGAGCAGCTGCCATGACAATTGCCTTCAGCAGCTGGTACCGGAGTTCTGTTGCACTCTCCAGAAATGTGGCCATACCCCTGCTGGGGCTGCAGCCTGTGTTCTGAATTCAGCCTGTAAGAACACTAGTTACCTGAAGGGCTCTGATACACACCACTGCCAGGTACAGTGAGGTGACACATGCACACGATTCATACACACAGCACCAAAACATCAAGACTGTTAGGAGAAAAGTTGATTCTGAGAGCAAATAAAATGGATAAGGCAGGAATCAATGACTGGTACACACAGCCACATAAACCATTTCCTGTTTGACATCAGCTCTTAACTAAGCATGCTTTCTCAATACCACTAATTTAATTCCTTTTTTTGCTGGAAAAACTATGCAATATTTCTCATTAATTCTAAAAGCTTGAACACAGATCTGGAAACCTTATACACCAGAAAATTGCACTGAAATATCTGCAGAGCAGTCATGCTGTAAACAGCTTTATTGAGATCTTCTTGCTTGCACAGGACCACACACATGAGAGTGGCCTTCCAGAATGCACATGTTGAAAATGAAGACAAGGACAATGTGGGGTGGGGGAGAGGAGAATGTCAGAAAAGTAACATTGTCTTTAAGGTGGGAGGGTGGGGGAGGGAGGAAGAGAATGGGAGACACACGCAATTATTGTAGCAGAGACAGCTAAACCTTAACGCAAATGCAAAAAAGGAGGGGTAGGTGCGACATCATCTAAACCAAACAAAACACTTAATTTGATTTTGCAGTTTGAATAACATGACTCTTGCTTTGCACAAACAGAATAAAATCTGTGGATTATTCGTGCCATTTGAAGTTTAAAGACTCCTATCCTTTTACATACTAAGGCAAAAACTTCAAAGGAAGTTTCCTAACTCAATATAGGAGAAATATTTCCATAAAATGATACTAAAGGTTTACAGTCAGCTCTATTAACTTCTACAGGGATTACATGAAATAAAGCTTGGTCAGTTTCCTACTAACAAGCAATTTTTTCTGAAATTGTAACCCAAGATCCAGCAACGTAGGTTCCAGACAGGCAAAAGCTTTTGCTGCTATGGTCCTAAACAATGTACAGTTCCCAAAAGCCTCAGAAAATAAACCCAAAGGTAGCTCACAGGATTATAATTTGCTCAGGTTCTCTTCACAGTGGGAAAGACGAGGAAAGAAAGGGACACAGGGATGTTTGTGTTTCTAAAATGTACAAAATAAAGCCTAAAAACCCTCATGCCTCAAGCATGAAAACCCTCAAGATGTCCCACGCTCCATCTTCCTCCATTTTTGCCTTACTTAGCAAATTACCTTTAGCTTTCCTTGGAGTCTTGAAGCATGCTTCTCAATTTGGGATTGAGCAGTAAGGCTGTACTGACAATCTGTCACAGCAAATCTCAGTGGCCTAACAGATATTGTTTAGAGAAAGAAAAGGCTTTGAAAAAAGATACTGACAGGTCAATTAAAAAAAATCCCTCTCCTAGCCACCAACTTTACATGCTTTGCAAACACTACCAACACAGGGCGGACAGCTCCTGTCACTGGTTCCCCTACTCCCGCCAGAATATTAATTCTTCTAAATTCACAGGGAAACAACCCAACTCAAACCAATCAACCAAAGGAAAAAAACAAACAAACAAACAAACCTACAAAAAAACAAGACACAGGGGAAAGGATGGGAAGAAGAAAAAAGAAGAACAGAAGACTTAATCAAATAATTTCTCATACTCTATACACCCAACAAAATACATATTTTTCTTTCAAAGTGACTAAGCAGCATCCACCAAAATTTAAATGAAAACTTTAATATATTATTTTAGAAGCAGAAATTTTAAAAAATCAATCAAAATTAAGATGAACATTAAATATATACTATACAACATATGTGCAGCACAAATATTTGACTACTGTGTAAAAAGGGTAGTCAAGTAACCATAGGAGTTAATGAATGAGTTTGTCTCTAGTTTCAAAACTATTAGCAATGATTAACAATAACATGACAAAAAAAAATAGAATCCCCATATGTTATAATAATTTTCTGCTAATAAGGGTTTTTAAACACTTGGGTTTCTTTTTAATTATTTCTAAAAATATAGAGGGTTTTTTAATCTCCTTTTTGTATAGGATTGGATTTTTTTCCTCAGACCTGAACCTTTAGAAGACAATCTTTCATTTCTCTATACTTTCTGTTCTTGCACAGTGAATATAGATTTGAGTCTCCAGATTGGCATAGTCAGAAGGGACGGTATTTAAACAATAATTTGTTCTTTACATTTATTCAACTGATTTTCTCCAAGAAAAAACTGAGAGTCTCCTGTACCTTTCTTTTAAAAATCAGGTAAGTCCTTGAAAAAGTGAAATAACAAGATGGTTTGTTAATTGTTAGACATTTCCTGACAAATTCTGCCACTCAGCATTACCAGTCTAGAACATGCAGGATTTTGCACTGAAAAAAATCAAGACAGAAATACGTGAAATCTTATTCCAGTACTGTCACCATAAGAAACAAACTGCCCAGTTTTGCTCCAACAAGTAATCCCCTTGTCTCACTTCTACATTATAACTCCTGATAAAAGACACACCACTTAATGTTAAAAATTAACTTTCAAGTGTCCTTCAAGGGAAATCTGACTTAAACATTTCCTTATATATAGTCTGCAAGTTTGCACATGTTATTTATTCAAACGTTTCTTCAACTGTTCTAGATGAGAAGCATCAGCATCCTGAAGAATTAATACAGTAGCTTTAGACTGAAATGGATCAAACTCAATAGTCATCAAACAACAGAGATCTATCAGCTGTTTTTGACATTTCTCTAAACCATCCTTAAGTTTTAGACGTAAAGTTGGATCCTTTTTCAGCCTATTCATTTCGGGCACTGAAAAGCCAATCAAACTTGTTAGAATATCATCAGCAAAATCTACTTCAAGATAAGCAGAGCCATCAGAAACTTTTGCCTTTATACCCCAGGACCCATTACTTTTTGTGAGGTTTCCAGTGAGAGTGACAATAAAACATTTAACTTTCAGAATTGTAACAGTTTCTGGTTTTTTTGCAAGGAGAAGGGAAATATACGTGAAAGGTGGAGAATTTAAATCTAAATGTGCCTCTACCGTCTTGCAAGGAAGGGTATGTGAATCACATTTCTGCTGATCTCCTCCTGGATCCATTTTTAAGGAAAATACAGGATTATCGTTTAATACCCTGCTGTGAGAAGTGTGCTGCTGTTTACATCTGCTCTCATCTAGGTCTGTATAATTCTGCCCTTCCTCAGGAGGATTTTCCAAAGAAAAATCTGATGAACTGCAGGTCTGACGTAAGCCCTTGTGCTGCAAAAAGTTATTCATGCTATTTCCATCTTCATCAAATATCATTCTTCTCAAGTTCTTTTCCTTGCTGATAGCTTCCCTGGGCTTATCTCTCTCATTCACATGGCCTTCTTCACCAGCGTGATTTAAAGAAGAATTGCAGGAGCTTCTAGATGTATGTGGAGGTCTGCCAGTAATTAAACCTATGTTTCTGTTCATGACCACTGGTGGCACTTCTTCCATCTCTCTTTGCATCTCTTCTTCCAGAAGAAAGTCATCTTCTAAAGGAAAGTCATTTAAAAAGTCATCAGCATATTCTATGGGAGGTGAAACTTGCTCATCTGAGTGAGGCAAAGGACTTGCAGATTTTCGTAGCAAAACATTTCCAGTGTGTGCAGCCAGTGAACCTGAGGCTGTACTAAAATTGTTGGTTCTACTACAGTATCCACTTTCTATAGATGTTCTGTTGTTTAAAGGAAATCCATTATTTTCATCAAGGCTGGCTAAAAGCTCTTCATCTGAAGGTCCAAGAGTTTGTTCTAATTCATCCACAGGCCTTGAAAAAATCTGTTCATGTCCAGCTTGTCCAACAGCATTGGGGTTCTCAGTTTCTCCAATTAATCTAGCAAGGACTCTTTCCTGACAATAATCCTCAAAAAGAGCATCAACTTCACCCCCCAACAGTTTCACATTTTCCGGTTTAAGCAGAAGAACTCCAAGTCGATATGAAATATTGCCGTGTACAGTGATTTTTGTTCCAGGAGGAAGATTACTGCAGAGAACAGGCACCGGTTGATACTCCATGCCCTGAATTTGGTGTATGCCATCAGTTAGCTGTAGCATCAGCATCCGAGTAGGCTTTGCTTCCCAGGGCTTCTGAAATGCCTGAGTACTGGCTGTTACTTCTTCATTTACAGTGCTTTTCCCTCTTAACTTCTGCAACTGAGAATATGCTGGCTGGCTAATATCAACCAGTGAATCAATCTGTATGGAGTAGAAGCCTGATAGCTCTCCTTTGGGAGTATCTAAGACGCAGTTAGGCAAAATGGGATATTCCAAGTCTCTCAGATCAGTGAGAAGCCATTGCTCAAACACCTGCTTGTTAATCTGAGCTTGACTTAAATTACTACCACTATTTTCTTCCTGGATCCAATTAATACATGCTTCCAGCCATGTCAAGGGAACTCTAACGTGCCATGTGGATGAAAGCCAGGTTTCCACTCTTGCTGCAATGCTAGATGTAGACATTTTATTTTATGGTAAGAGACTGCATTCCCTATAATGGAATTCAAAAAGACATATTTAAACTTCTGACAAAAACTGAAATTAGGACAAGTTTCACACTCATATTATATAAAAAAATTTAAATTAAAAACACTTCCACAGACAATAAAATTCACAGGGATTTCCAACATTTAACATTTCAATCAGCATAAAAGGTAAGTGCAATTAGCAGCATAAAAGGTATGTGAAAAATATAAGAAAAGTATGGAGACGTATACAAGCAACCACACTTCTTTTCTGTTCATTTAATTAGAAAAATGCAACTGAAATCTTTTTCTTATGGATGGAAAGTGTATGGACAAAAAATCTCAAACCAAAACAGCAGTAGGTTTTAAAAAATATTTCCTCTCTTTTTTATGGTTTTCTCTCTGTGTGTGCCGCTGTTAACACCCAGTTTACTTTAGAAATTGACCTGAGATGTTATTCTCCCACTTCACCGGCACTGTTATGAACAGAAGTAAGAGGATCTATAGAACCAAGCTGTGGTCTATCAACACCTACATCAGAGGGGTGACTTTCAGTCTGTGACTGAAAGCTTTGTACCTGACAAGAGAAAGCTGTCTTGAAACATTGTTATCTAGAGACCCAGTGCAGGACTTGGCTGCAATAGCACCAAGTCTTGACAGCTATCATCTCAGGGACATGAGTGGCTAATAAACTCTAACTTCTTGTTAGTTTAGGAAGTAGCTGTGGTGCACAAACAGAGTAGAACAGAAGTATTTCAGTTGGAAGGGATTTTGAATGATCATCTAGTCCAACCACCTGACCAACTCAGGGCTGACCAAAAGTAAAAGCACATTACTAAAGATATTGTCTAGATGCATCTTAAACACTAACAGGTTTGGGGCATCAGCCACCTCTACAGGAAGCCTGTTCCAGTGTTTGATCATGCTCTTAGAATAGAATCGTTCAGGTTGGAAAAGGCTTCCAAGATCATTGAGTCCAACCTTTGACTGAACACCACCATGTACACTAGATCATGGTACCAAGTGCCATGTCCAGTCACTTCTTGAACAGTTCCAGGGATGGTGACTCCATTATCTCCCTGGGCAGCCTGTTCAATGCATAAACACCCTTTCTGTGAAAAACTCCTGACGTCCAACCTGAACCTCCCTTGGTACACCTTGAGGACAGTCTCAGAGACTGACGCCCACCTTGCAACAATTTCCTTTCAAGTAGTTGTGGAGGGCGATAAGGTCTCCCCTGAGTGTCCTCTTCTCCAGCCCTGCTCACTCGGCCACTCCTAATACCACTTACTCTCTAGGCCTTTCACCAGCCTTGTTGTCCTTGGTAAGGAAATTATTCCTACTTGTGGAAACCATATTTTTACTAGAAAATGGACATATCGTGAACCAGCCATAAAATAGAAGAACCAGAGCACGTAAGAGAGAAGGACTTAAGCACGTACACAGGGAAAAAAGTCCATGGGAAGGTTGTGAGAAAGGAACAAGCAGCATTGGGGAGGATGTGAATGAGGAACAAGCAAAGGAAGAAAAGGATAAGAAAATGCAAACTGAAGGACAATTGTGACATATATGACAGATGATGTGACACGCATATAAGAGCCAATCATAAAGCAGAAAGTAGTGTGTGAAAATAGGCCTTAACCAATAATAATTATGCACAATTATGTGTAGGGAAAGCAAGAATTGTATATTAGAGACAGTAGTTCATCAATAAAGAGGGCTTCTGCCTGATTCATGTTGAATCGTGTAGAGTCCACTGTTTCTCTCTCCGCACCTATTGTCAAATCTGAACCTCCCCTAATACAATTTTGAACAATTCCCACATCTCCTGTTGTTGAGATCAGTACATCCCCTTCCACATCCCACCTCAGGAAGCTGTACAGAGCAATGAGGTCACCCCTCAGCCTCCTTCTCTCCAAACTAGACAAACCCAGAGCCCTCAGCTGCTCCTCACAGGATGTGCCTTCCAGCCCTTCCAGCAGCTCTGCTGTCCTTCTCTGGACCATTCAGCTGTGGGGCCCTGCACTGCACACAGGACTCAGGGTGAGGCCGCACCACGGCTGCATCCAGCAGGATGATCCCGATCACAGCTGGTGCTGCTGTGTCTGATGCAGCCGGGATGGGGTTTGCCCTCCTGGCTGCCCGGGCACACGCTGCTGACTCACACTGAGCTGCTGCCCACCAGCACCCCCAGATCCCTTTCTGCAGGGCTGCTCTCCACACACTCCTCTCCCAGCTTATACTTGTGCCCAGCTTTACTGCGTCCCAGGGGCAGAATCTGTATTTGTTCTTGTTAAATTTCATGCCACTGATAATTACCCAGTGCTCCAATCTATATCCAGATCCCTCTGTAAGGCTCTTGTCCATCGAGAGAGTCAGCAGCACCTCCCAGTCTGGTATCGCCAGCACACTTGCTAATGGTGCATTCAAATCCTGCACCCATAACACTGATACAAACACTGAAAAGATATTAGGTTCCCTAACTGTGCATAGATCATATTCAATCCCTTATAAAGGGCGACCGAGGATCTCAATCTCTCTACAGAACACAACGAAAGTAAAACCTACCGTAAGAATATTTAAGAAACACCAGGTATGAGTTTTGTTGGGTTTTGTTTTTTGTTTGGTTTTCCTTTTCCATTAAAGGCTTCAGAGCGAACAAAAAACATCCTGCCTCCAAGCTCTCCCCAAAAGATCCACTGCTCGGAAGATACCGCGTAGTTACTTAACCCAAGTAAAGCGACAGCTTTCAGCAGGGGAGGCGAAGGGGGTGAGGGAGGGAGGCAGAAGGGGGAGGAGGAGGAGGAGGAAGATGAGGACAGGCCGCACCTCGCAGCCCCCTCAGAGGGGCACAGAGCTCCAACTCACCGGGGCGAGCGAGCGGTCCTGGCGGGGCGGCCGCGGCTCCCACCGCCCTGCGGGATGGAGCAGCGCCCGAGCCCGCGCTCCCCAAAACCGCCGCGCGCACCCACCAGCCAATGGCAGGCTCGCGTCAACTCATCGCGAGAGTTTCGCCACGGCCGGCGCCGGGCTGCGCGCACAAGGCGGGGTTTTAGCCGCCGCCATTTTCTCGTCTCCCGGCTGCAGCTGCTCCCGCTTTCCTGGGGCGCCTCTCCGCTGCCCGCGCCGCTCCCAGCGCGGCTCTCGCCGCCCAGGTAGGAAAGGCCGGCCGGCCGCGGCGCGGGTCTTACAGCGCCACCCTTTCCGCGGGCCCATCTCGTCCCTTCCCTCACGGAAGGCGGTGCGGATTGCGGCGCCTCCTCCTGTGCTGACGGGCAGCGGCCTCACCCAACGAAGCGGCGGCGGCGCCCTGCGGGGGGCGGTGGCGGGGCCAATCGCGGGTGGCGCTGGTGGATGTGCGCGGCGGAGGCCGGGGCTGCTCCCCTTTCTCTCCCGTGCGCGGCGGGGCCGGCGGCGGGCGCAGGTACGCTCAGCCCCCGACGCCGTGCGGCCGGGGCCGGCGGGGAGGGGAGGGGGGTGGGAGAAGGGCACAGACCGGTGCAGGCCTCGCCTGGGCCGGCAGAGCCACCGCCGTGCCCCGCTCGGTGGCGCTGAGTGACACAGCGGTGCGAAAGGGCCTGTGTCTCCTGTCGTGGGGCCTTAACCGCCAAGGGCTGCCGTGGCCCCAAGGCTTCCGTGGGGTTCTGAAGGGTTGGCGGTGGAATGGGGAGAGCGCTGCGTGGAGGACACCAGTGTGTCGCCGCGTGTGGGCTGAGGGCCCTCAGACGGCCGCTGTCCCCCTTGCCCCGCGGGAACAGCGCGGGTTCCGCAGCGTCAGCGGGTGCACTCCAAAGGCGGGGACGTGACGGCCGCCGCTGCCTTCCCGCGCCCGCTCGTGGTAACTGTGCCCGGGGCGAGCTGCTCTTGAGGATTATGGCGGGCGCAGAGAGGGCGCTCCGGGCCGCGGCCTGCGCGGAAGCAGCTGCAGAGGCCGATCGGGGGGCGAATGCTCCGCATCGCGGCCACGCCGCTTTCGGGGGCGGGCGGAGTGCCTGTGGCGCTGGACTGCCCTGCTCCGCCCGCTGCGACGGGCTTCGAGCCGCCGGGCACCTCCTTTGTGTCCGCCCGGGCAGAGCCGGGTAACGCTCCCTGCGGCCGCGTGGTGGTGGCGGCGGCCCTTCCGCTCCCGGCTCCGCCTCGCAGCGGGCGGGCGGGCGCCATTTCGGAGGGCGCCATTTCTGTTGCTCCGCGGGGTTTCCGCTGCGCCGCCGCTCTCGCCCCTGTCCCCGCCGGGCTGGGCGGGCGGCTGGAGACGCGGGGAGGGAGGGGGAGAGAGAGGCAGGCGAGAAGTGTCGCTGCGCCCTGGAGGCGCTCGGGCGTTCCTCAGCTCTTAGGTCTGCGGTCGCTGGTCCCGCCTCTCCAGTTTAGCCCTTCGGTGTTCATAAGAAACCTGACTTTATTAGTGAGAGAAAAGCTAATGTATTTACAAACAATTTGATGGGTGAAGGTATGGGTGTTAACGTCTTTGAAATGGGCCTTAATGTCTCTGGTGACTTTGGGCAGTAGGTTTGTTGCAGAGCCGACACAGCTTGGCTCCGGAAACAGACAAGGGTCTGCAGAGGGCTGAACTTTGGTGTAGAGTAGTAGGTTCAAGGGGGGCATATGGGGAAGGCGTTTCGGGAAGGCTGTGCCTTCCTAGTACCTCAGTCAATGGGGAAAGCAAGAGGGCAACATGCGGCCGGGAGTTTATGATGAAAGGAGGCTGCGCCCTCCTAAACGGAGAGAGAGAACCCCTTTGGCGTGTGCCCCAGTGGACTCTCTCCCTTTATTCGAATAAAGTTGAAGGACTCCTCTGTCTCCTTTTTGGACATAAACCCCTGGCGTTTGTGGATTTTCCTGACATTAATAATGTGAATGTCCTCGATTTACCTAGCTGAGCGAGGTTACTGAGAACACATGACGTATGGAGAGGTTCGACTAGGGGAGACTAAGCCGTGAATTGTAACTGAAAACAGTTCGCTCCCCGCTGCCTTAAAGTTCTTGAGATAGTTGGAAATAGATTAACCGGGGTCTGAAAGGGCTATTACACCATGTCCGTTTTTTTCTTACTGTCCATCTGCATAACAGTGCAATTTTGGCGATGTCTGCCTGAGATCCCTCTATTACTGAACTTGTGCCCACTTCAAGTGCCTGGAAATACCAGCATGTGCTTGGAAGGCAATGCCTGCTCTTAACCTGTACAAGCAGGGCAACAATTACATAGCTGAGAGTGCGTTTAATAAGTTGTAATTCGCTTCTTCCCCATCCCCCTCCCTCGTTTGTGGATACCAGAATAAGTGCCTGCTATTCGTTGAGGCAATGGAAATTAATGCAGTGCGAGGGGAAGTACGTGATTGGTTGGTTGTGTTTGTAAATCACATTTTTAATGATAGTAAGTTGCAAAATTGTTTCTTTTGTCTACACTTCCCGCTAATGTGACTTAGTAGCTAAAAGCAGGTTACAATCTATTTCAGAAAATTTTACTGAAGTTCAGCTGCTTTTTGAGGTTTTGAGTGTGTGTACATGCAGTGGATTATATGTAACTACAGCGTGTGGTATTTTTAAAAAGAGGTTATTTTAGTGTAGCTGAAAGTTGTAATTTTTATTTTATTCATCAATTATAGTTGACAGGAAGGCATGCTCAGATGTATGCTAGTACATTGGTAGAGAATTTGTAGAACAGGTCCTGACAATTACCCTAACAGAACTTTTTATTGAGTTTAAATTGTGTTGACCTAAACAGCAGGACCAGATTCTGGTGTAGTGTCCTTTAAAAAGTGAAACCAAGGCACATACCATATAACATTGAGTTTATGTGGTTACTTAAAACTAACATGTGCCCAAAAACTGTAACTCAGACATTGAAAATGTTATGTAAGTGTACAGATTCGACCTTTATCTTCTCTTGGCTTGGCTATGCTTTTTCCTTTTATAAAGAAAAAATTCACAGCGACAGCTTAGGTCAAACGTTTGGTTTCTGGCTGTAGTGAGAATCAGAGCTGTTATGTGGGGAGACTCACAACTGATATATGCTGTTTTTATAGGCTCTTGAAGCAATAGGCTGTTGGATTTTGATCCCGCCCAGAATACTTGAGATTTTGTCTCGAGGATATATAATAGTGGTAAGTTCTAGCAGCAGGCATTTATTTTTGTGATTTTATTTCACTTTAGCATGGTGTACAGTGTGTCTTTTGACAGAAAAATGTACCATCTTTATTTTTCAACAGGTTTTGCTTGTCCACATAAGAAAAAACGGCAATGGAGACTGAACAACAGGAGGAGACCTTTACCAACACAGAGACAAATGGTAAATTTTTTAAAGGACTATTCCTTTTTAGAAAGAGCCTCTTAAAAATTTCAGTATTTTAAAGAATTTTGTAATTATTTAACTTCACCATGTGTTTGCATCAGCAATAATTTTGTGTTCTGCATTAAATATCTTCCGTTTTAATTAGTGTGTCATTACACATGCTTTTGAAGTATAAACACATAATCTTTCTGTTAGCATCTTTTAGACATGAGAACTGAAAAGTTATGACTAAATACTAAAAAATATTTCATAACTGTATGGAGAATGTGAATATGTATGAATATTATAGGGCATATCTGTTAATTTCATTTTGTTCATTGCAGTTGTTACATGCAGGAGTATGACTATGTGAAATATTGCTGAAGAGCTTCATGCAAAATTTCTTGGGAATAATTACCAGGGAAGTTAGGGCATTCCTGTTGATGATTTGTGCCAGTTTTTCCTAAACAGCATCTGAAGTGCTACTTTACTGTTATTCTGACAATATTTCACTGTTGGACAAACAACATTTGAGCTTTATGCTTGAAAGGGTTTCCCCAATTGTAAATTATAAATTAATACTAAGTGGGTGATGCTGCACTCGTTTACGCAGTGTCGTGAATTTCTTACTGGCTGGGTGCAACATTCTCATTTAAGCCACAGTTCATAGATTTTTTTAAATGCATTTTCAGTTGTTATTCTGTAAGAAAGCTGTTGAAGTGAAGACGTGTTTCTGTGCTATAGATGCTCAGAATTGACTTCTGTAATTAGTTTCGTGCTAATAGGAAAGAATGTATTAGTAGTACAGAGCATAAATTTGGCACATGTTCCATTTTGTTGTGACTTAGAAAGTTAAATAAATGTTTTTGTTTTCCCCCTATGGACCTCTCTACAGGCAAACGTCCTGCAGAAGATATGGAGGAAGAGCAGGCCTTCAAAAGATCTCGGAATACCGATGAGATGGTTGAATTGCGCATCTTGCTTCAGAGCAAAGTACGTTTTTTTGTTTTTACTGGTTTTGTGTGTAGCGTTGTTCAAGATGGTGGTGACAAAGTGTATGCTGGGATGTAAGTGTGGAGAGATTGTGCTTTTTTTTAAATGAGATAACTTATTAGAATAATTTTCAGTATGTAATAATGGTAGTTGCAGGTGTATTGCAATGGAATTGTCCCTGGGGTTCTCTTAAAAGGGTAAATCCCTAAGGATCGATACAGGGTTTTTTTAGAAGATATGCTTGCTGAGAAGTAGAGCAATAAAGATTCTAAGATATTTTTACATCTGAGTGGAAGGTAGCTATTTTGAGGGGAATGGCTGTCTATGAGTCTTTGGAAAAGCATTTGTTCATAGAGGATTATGAAGTGGTGATTTTAAATATGTGAGAGGAGAACGTAGGATTTGAGTAACTCTCCAGACAGATCTACTAAACTTGTTCAACTGTGTCAACAGAGAGAAGTGTGGGAGTAATGCTTCAGGGATTGCAGTGATTTTGTTGACAAGTGTAAATAGTTAAAGTTGCTGTATATGAATTTCCTCTGGTATTTCCAGTTGCTACAGATTATTTATACTTTCTGAAGTATCTGTCTTTTGTGTTGGTGTGAAAGAATGTTGCCTTAACTCTGTGTGGTATTTCTGGCCAATAGTCAAGTTGCATGGAGTACCATGAAATGTTTTGCATGCTGGTAGCACAATGTATGATGTGTGTAATAAAAGCAATACTTTCCATGTAATCCTTGAAAGAACCTGGTAAAAATGTAGTTACGCAATTACTTCTTTTTACTATTTGTCAGTTTATTCCTGTTGATGTGGGTGTCTTGAATGAAGTTGGTGGCTGTTGCCATTCATTTCAAAGTTTATCAGTTTATATTGCTCTGCAAAATTAGTTACTTTACAGAGATGCAAAACAATATTAACTTGAAGTTACCAAATGTTTGGAGTACAAAACTGGAATTTGTAAACATATTCTATAAGGGGGGGAAAAAAGCTGATCAGAGAAATTGAGGATGTAATAGACCTACATTATATTAATTTAGTATGGTTTTTTTAATAGGTCTAGTCTATGAGAAGTTCAACATGGGCAGAATTGCCTAGAAACTTCTCTTTGGAATTGAAATATTAGTGGCAGTACTGAGTTATCTTTCTCCTGTGTTCAGTGGTAGTAAGAGCTTTTTTTATGTGGACAAAATTCCAGTTGGTTTCAATTCGATTTGAACCTTTCCAAAGCAGTGCCTGCCCCCACCTCTTGGGCCAGCAAAAATAGATCTACTGTTTTTAGTCTTGAGTTCAAAAACTTAGTCTGTGCTGTGTTGTCATAACATAACTTCTAAAAACTATTTTCCAGAATGCTGGAGCAGTGATTGGAAAAGGTGGCAAAAACATTAAAGCACTTCGTACAGACGTGAGTATATATGAGTTTGAACTAATTTAACACCACTTCTTTCAGAGCACTACATCGAAAACTTGATTGCGTGCATTTCTAGAAATGGGAGCGATTCAACTCTATAGACATCCAAGTTACAAGCCATTTGTATTGATTGTCAGAGTAGATAACTTAGTTCTTCAATTTCTGTTTTAATTAAAACCCAGCTTGATGCATGGGAAGGAGAGGTTTATATTAAATCTCTTCACGTTTTGTAGGATTCTGCTAAATTACACACTTCAAGTGAGTTACCATCCTAATTAAAAATATTGACAAAGTTTAAACCCTTTCATAGTACCATTCCCCATATGTTTGAATCAATTATAGTACTGCTGAAACCCTTGCAGGTGGCTGGCTTAACCCAGTGATAGAGGAATTCTTTAACTTCCTTTAAAAAAGAAAAATGAAATCATCCATCTGTTCCTTAACAGCTTGCACACGAAACACAGAAGCATTAATGTTAAGGTTTCTTGCTTTAAATGTAGGCATAAAATACTAAAGGAACGTTATATTCTGTTGGAAGCATTTTTAAGTGGTCATGACTTAATGCCCATTCACATTTTACAGGGGGTCGACTCTGGTGATTAGACACATGCTTAGTGTTAACATTGTGTATTTATAAAACTTGGCAACGCTTCTTAAATTCCATTTGTTTACACTCCTGTACTCAACATCAGCTACAATTTCAACATTTTTTCCGATCAAGACTCTGTTCAGCACAAGATTGACAATATATCATTACAAATCAGTTCCAACTAAGTTCATAAACTACCGCAGCTAGAGTTGAGATTTGAGTTGAAATGGTCAGGAATCATACGTATGCTCACAAACTTTGGCAGCTAGTTGTTCCTTTTTTTTTCAGGGTTTTTTTTACCGGGTTTTTTTTTTGTTTAGTTTTTTTTTCATTTGGTTTTTTGAGTAAATCAGTATGTCACCTAAGTCCAGATAATTTAGATTGGTCTGGAACACGAACTTTCCCGATTTGCCCAAGGTTCTAGTACTATCAGTCTTGACAGGTTTTGTGTCTACCCTCATGAGCCAGCCTGCTACTGAAACATCATTTGTTAAAAGTAAAAAGTAGTCAGATCAAGTGACTCATTTTTAAAGTCCATACTGTTAGGCCACAGTCGGTGTAGCAATCCGTTATTGTGTTAGTCTTCAGAACAACTTAAGCTTGTTTCATTAATTGAGAGTAATGAGTATAGTTTGTATTAAATTAAAATTTATTGCTTTTCCCCCTTTTCCCTCTCCTTGTTTTTTTGGCCATATATCTCCGTTGCCCATGTACTGGATCGACTTGCCCCTGCGTTGCCCACCATGACGTTGGCCCATCCGCCCCTGAACGCCCATGTGAAAACCCTGGTTGGCTATGCCCAAAAATGTGCTCGTTGCCAAACGGGTACCATACTTGACAACTTCCGATTGAATACCCATGCCCAATGCCAACATCCACGAACGCCAATGACCAATGCAGTACAATGCCAGTGTTTCAGTCCCAGACAGCAGTGGCCCCGAGCGGTATGTCCCAACAGTTTATGCCTCACTGCCTGAATAGAAAGAGAGAAATGTATTTTATTACCTGCCTTTGATATAATTAAATAGTATCCCCTTATAGACGGTGTATTGTTTTTTTTCAAGTTTTCTGTCTTATTTTCCCCATTAAGTCTTTTTGTCACTGAACTTTTACGTGAGTTGCCCACCCAAACAATCCACTAATTTTATTTCAATGGAAGGAGCACAGCTTCAAGTGTTGCATATTTGCTGCATTGTAAATCAAATTGGTTCAAAATAGTCTCTCGCTCTGTCTTTGTGGCCCACCTTGCTCCCCTCAACATTGCCTGTTCATAATTATTTCTGATGAAATGCTAATTCCGGTTCGCTTTCCTTCACTTCTCATTTGTTTCGTCTTTTTTTGTCTTGCATTTGTATTTGTTTTCTTGGAGAGCCCATTAGTAATCTGAGTTCATAACCTTATTCCAGATACAACGTTCACCACTTGCATATCCTCACCTTTAATATGAGAAGGTGTGCCAGTTCTACGAATGTAATAGCGAGGGTATCCTAATTAGTGGTGGCGGGGAACATGAATATTCACTTCCACTTTTCAGTTCTGCGTCAATTTCTTGCCCACTTAATCTGAGCCCTTCCAAAAGCCCATTCTGTCTTTCTCTCTCTGCAAGACCTACCTAATCTTAAATTTCTCATGCATATATACTGGGCATAAACAAAGATGCATGTGTTGTAAATTGAGCAAACAGGTTTACTTTAAGTGGGGAATATTAAGTGTAAACTCTTCTTCGTAGTAGATCTTGTTATCATTTTGTGTGTGATAGAAAAAATTTACTTCCGCTTTTTCTTTTCTACCTTCTCCATATTGTCTGGCATCGTGGCTTCCAACAGCATCTTGAGTATAAGTGCAGATATAGAGACAATTGGAGAAATCTTGAAGAAGATTATCCCTACTTTAGAAGAGGTATTTATCTTTAAATTTTTTTCTATTTATAATGAAAAGATTAGCTTTTGAATGAGACGGTTCTAGTATTTGCTACTTTTTAAATACAGGAAATTAGAAAAGTAAAAAAATGCTAAAAAACTTTCAAAGAACGGTTATGACTCACACTACGTGTTGGCATTTTTTGGGTAGAGGGCAGAGTCTGTCATTGTTTCTTAAATTAACATTTTGAACAGCATTCCTTCTTTCCATATTATGAGTGTTGCACTGTTTGATACCTTTTTAAATCTTTGTAGCAAGTGGTGCAGTGTAATTTAATAAGTAATGTGAAAAATAAGGAAAACTGATACTTTACCTTGGGTTGGGGTGTTTAAATTGTTGTGATTGTATCAGAATAAATACAGGATTTCAATTCAGCAATAAATTTAATCACACCGTTGTGTTTGAAGAAAAAGCTTAGAACTGCAAATATTTTGAATTTTTGTGATTAATCTTTATTTTTTTTCTCCCTATATGCATCTTATTTACAGTATCAACACTACAAAGGCAGCGACTTCGACTGCGAACTTCGGCTTCTCATTCACCAGAGTTTGGCAGGAGGAATTATTGGTGTCAAGGGTGCTAAAATTAAAGAACTCAGAGAGGTACTTGCTTTGTGTTCTTCTGAGATTTTATTTTGTTCAATAGAAATGTTTTCTGTTCATAAAGGGCATATATAAGTATCTCCTGTGCAGTAATTCCTTCTGAGCATTCTGCATACATGCTTCAATGTTCTGAGATGGAACTGGGAGTTGCAGCTTTCTTGCAGAACCTCACAAGTAATGTCGGTGGCAGAGCCAGGACTTGGTTAAACATTTTTTGTGCTAGAGTACTGTTTTTAACAAACTGCTGCATAGTGTAGAGTTATTTGTGTAGCTGGACATGCAGAACAGTCTAGAATAAAAGCGTCTCCACAGCAGATGTACTGTAAAAGGACGTGATGTTTGGTTTTGTATTTTTTAATTCTAACTCCTGGAAGACCATTGTTTTTTTTTAAGTGAAAGATTAAGATTTTAAAAACTTAATGGTCTCTATGAGCTGAAAACACATGGTTGAGTTTCTTGGTGTTGTGTCGACAATTTCAGGTCAGTTCAGGTATAAGCCAATACCTGTTTGCATGGATTAAGAAAGGCAAGATAAGTAGACATAATCCTAGCAACATTGCTGTCTTATCATCCAAAGCTATTAATTTGAAAGCTAATACAGTCCGTAAGCTCACAGTGGTTATGTGGTCCTTTTTCTGTTACTTAATTAAATGATGTGTTGTGGATGAGTCATAATTGAAATAGGAGGAAATTGAACTTCTTTTCATCTTCATGCAAAGCTTATGTCAACAAGATCTTCAAAAAATGTCATCTTCAAATTTCATGTGATAACTCAGAAGCAAGCATGCAGGTTTAAGTGGGTGGGAACTTAATTGTCTTGAATATTTTTTGAATGTTTTAATGGTTTTATAAAGTTGTTTAAAATATATTTGATAATCTTGGACTATTTTTCTTCTACAGAACACTCAGACCACCATTAAGCTCTTTCAAGAGTGTTGTCCTCATTCAACTGACAGAGTGGTGCTTATTGGTGGAAAACCTGACAGGGTTGTTGAGTGCATCAAGATTATCTTGGATCTTATCTCTGAGGTAATGTTTATTAAATTTATTTTATTCTTTCATTGGCATTCATGAATGTTTTAGACATTAGTTGGATGACAAATGGTGTCTTTTAGTTTCTAGTTTAAATTCAGTGCCTACTACTTTCCCAGCAGCAAAGTGATGGACAGTTATGAACCTTGGGAACTATTTCTTTCGTTAGAATTGGGGTACACCTTATGAGGAAGGAAGGCAATTTCTGGTGCTAGTGGGCCATTATTTATGCTTTGCATGTCATCAGAATGGAAAACTCTGATTTTTGCAGAATTCTCAAACCAAGGAAAACAACATTTATCTGTCACATATAAGTAGTTTTGCTGTCATAGTTAAGTTCACAGGAAACGCATCAACATCTTTCTTGGCAGCATTGTGAAATCAAGAGCATTGATATGCATATGTTCCAAATGCATAAATGTGTTAGTTTAATTAAATATGCCAGTTGTAATAGAACTAATTGACTTGGGGAATTGTTTTGTTTGTTTGTATTAGTCTCCAATTAAAGGACGGGCCCAGCCTTATGATCCCAATTTCTATGATGAAACGTACGACTATGGTGGCTTCACAATGATGTTTGATGATAGAAGGGGACGGCCAGTGGGCTTTCCAATGCGTGGAAGAGGAGGTTTTGATCGAATGCCCCCTGGTCGTGGCGGACGACCCATGCCTCCTTCAAGAAGAGATTATGATGATATGAGCCCTCGCAGAGGACCTCCACCACCTCCACCAGGTCGTGGTGGTAGAGGTGGCAGCAGAGCTCGTAATCTTCCTCTTCCTCCTCCACCACCTCCTCGTGGCGGGTGAGTTGTTAAATGAATTACGCAAAAACTCATGTATATCTGAGTCATATTCATATTTTCAGTGATTTTTCCATGTTTCCTTGTTGGTAGTGATTATGCAGGATTGAGCCTGTATTGAACAAGAGTATTTTTGAAATTACCTGAAATTTAATTACTTGCTATGCTGCAGTAAGTTGCCAGGACTATAGTTAGTAGTTCTGAATCTTCTGTTATTGAGTACTGGGGTAGAGTAGTTTGGTATTATGTTATATGTGAACCATGAATGTGAAAATTTAGATTAGAATAAACAAGCTAGCTCATAACACAGTTAACATGCAGCTGCCTTTTTTGTTTCAGAGATTTGATGTCCTATGACCGAAGGGGCAGACCAGGAGACCGTTACGATGGCATGGTATGAGTTTAAAATTTGCCCTGTTGTATTCCCTAAGCACAGTTAGCATGCTCACCTCCTGCTGCTGAACACGTGCACATTCGTGTGGGACATACACAGCTCTGATAGTAAAACCAAAATGTTTTGTCCATACAAGTGGTGCTCCTGTGGATGAATATTTGAGGTGTAAATGGTACTCTATTTTCTTTCTTTCCTCCCTGTGATCAAAAACAGCTCAGAGAATTTGGCTGTGCTTATTAGCCCTGTAGGTTTTCATGCACTGGCGATCTTTCACATTTTTTAAATCAGGATGACAGAAATAGCAATTGGTAGATTTTTCAGATAGAAAAAGCATGTCAGAACAAAGTTCTCTGATGAGTTACACAAGCATTTTTAACACTAAACGTTGGAAAACACAAGCATAGATACAGTAATACAGATTATGGAATAGTATCTGAGAAGAGCTCTAGTTGATAGAAGGTGATGGCTGTTTTCAATCAATTCTTGTATATTTGCTGGTTTCTCTGCGAAAAATCCACTGTAATTCTGAATGTTTCGGAAGTAGAGCCACTGCTAAGTTGGATCCTAAATCACTTCTCTCTGGGAGGGAGATAGAAATGTCATAGTGTGTGGAAGCTTTAAACAAAGGATATGGATAGCCTTCTATGTTGCATTCTGAGCTGTCATGCCCCAGCAGCCCATGTGCTGTTCTGAGAAAAGATTCCTCTTTCCTCAGGGTTGTCCTGGTTTTAGCTGGGATAGTTACTTTCTTCTCAGTAGCTGATCCAGTGCTGTGTTTTGAATTCAGTATGACAGTAATGTTGACAATATGCTGATGTTTTTGTTCCTATGTAGTATTTATCCTAAGTCAAGGTCTTACTCAGTGTCTCATGCTCTGACAGTGATTAGGTGCACAAAAGAAGCTGGGAGGGATCATAATGGGTAGAGGTGACCTGAACTGGCCAAAGAGATGTTCTGCACCATAGAACATCATACCCAGTATATAAACTGGGGCAGTTACCCAAAAGGATGGTCCATAGGGGTTTGAGGATGGGGTCTGGCAGTGGTCAGCAAGTGGTGAGCAGTTGTATCATGTACGCTTGGTTTTATTACCAGTTTTTTATTGTTTTCGGGAGTGGTGGTGGTGGTTGTTTCATTTTTTTGTTGGGTTTGTTTGTTTTGTTTTTTAACTTTTTCTCAGTTACTAGACTGTTCTTATCTCAAGGTATAAGTTTTACTTTTGATTCTTGTCCCAGTTCCGCTGGGATTTGGGTGGGGAGGTGTGAGCAAGCAGCTGTGTAGTGCTTAGTTGCCAGCTGGACTTAAACCACAACAGAGGTGGATCGCTATAGTAGCAATCTTCTTGTCTCCTCTGGCTTTGTTTGGCACCTTCTTTAAGATGACAGGTGGCACTTTGTTTTTTTTTCTTCTAAATGAATGTAAAAGAGAGAAATTAAAAAGAGCTATGAAATGGGCTGCTTACATGGGCTTCGCATGTCCTCCTTGGAAATAAGAGTTACTGGAACTACAAACTGCAAGAATGTCATGTGCTTATTAGAAATAATAAAAGGAAAGATTTGCAGTTACAAATGTTTACAGTTACAAATAAAAGTGTTTCCCATGCTACTCTACATGCCAAGAAACTGGAAGAATAGAGAAGTACACCTCCAAAATTCCTTATCTATTTGCATGTTTTCAGAGCTTAGGTTTTGTGTTCTTCTATTTGTGGCTAATAAAGCCTATGCTAGAGTACATAAACTAAGCAGCCTGCCCTTCTTTGGGTGTTTGGTTGAGTACAGTCTTACTTATCTTGACTCTTGGGCAGTAGTGTGTTCTGTTCTTGTTCTATTTTTATTCCACTCCAGCTAGAATAGAAAATCCATTTTGACTTAGGTTAAGCCTGTCAGGTTGACCTTCACTTTGTTGACATGAGTTTCTACAAGCAAGTGGAGTAATTTCTGCTAGTTTGGTTTCTTTTATGGAAAAAAAAAAAAGCCGTTTTATTTCCTTTTCATAGTGAAGCTGCTCATGACTTTGGTTCCTTTGTGACCAAGTATTATAGCCTGGTTAAAGTGAGGACTACTTCCCAGGAAAGTATTTAGTGTCTAGTTTTAGTTCATCATGATCCTAGTATCCTAAATAGTGTAAGCAGAAAGGAAGTCTTCACAATGAGTGTGACATCAAAGCTTCACGATCATGCCAAAAGGTAAAGTCTTCCTGTGCTACCCTTTGTTTCAAAGAGAAACTGTTCTGTAGCTAAAACTTTAAACTAAAGTAAACCAATTATTATTGTGGTTTGTGAACTAATGATGGGAACAGCTGCTCTTAAGAGAGCAGAAGTGCTCTTTTACATGGATTCTATCCTACATAGATGTTGTAAAAGGCAACAATAGATGAACATCTCAAAAATACTGAAAAAATTGAATGTACAGAAAAAAATTTTTTGCCAGTTCTCTTTTTCACTAAAGGCAGAAAGATTGAGCAGTTGAAGATTAGATGCTGAGCTGTGGTTTTTCCTGAATTCCAGAGATATGCCAGTATTGACAGCCTTATAAATGCTGAGATGAGAAAAACCCATTTTGATTTTAAAAGATAGTTAAATTCCTCTTGGCCATACAGAGTAAATCAGTTAAGATGATACTTCTCTGTTAGCCTGGCTTAAAAGTTCTAGTGTAAATATGTACTGCTGTTAAAATGCTCATTTGACTTGTAATCTGTTCTGAAGCTTTTTCTCCGAAGTACAGAGTTGTTTATCTGTAAATAGAAGTATATATTTTAGTGTGTAACTACTTTGGATCAAATCCTGTGGACCATAAGGGCTATTGTGATCTGAAAAACCCCGAGTTTTCTGTATTGTTTAACACCCTCATTCTCAGGGGCATGTAAAAAAAAATAGTAAAGGAAGAACGTATGACAACTGTCCTATATATTCATGCAGATGCTGGAAGTAACAAAGTTTCACTTTCCTGGGTCACTCTTAAAAACCAGAAAAATTTACAATAAAATAATTTGACATCAGTTAGGACTGCATGTAGGCTTTTTTATTAGATGTGAAAGTTAAGCTCTTTGCCTTTTCCAGGCTATGTGTCATCTGGTGTCTGGTCTAGTACTGGGTAGTCACTAGAACAAATTAGTCTGCAGCATAAAATACTATGTTACGTGTGTTAAGACACCCTGTTTCAGATACTTGTTTTGCACAAATAAACATCAGTTGCTGAAATTGTAAAATTCTGAATTAAAGAAATTATGTATATCATATGTTTTAAAAACATAATTAATTTTCTGATATAGTTAGGCAGCGGTGGACTGTTACTACTTACTGGCTAGATGAGGTATATGGATAACAGACCATGAAAAGCAGCATCCTTCCTGCTTTACCTGCTGTTGTTCTAATCGCTTGCAGTTACTTGTTTCAGTCTTACTAAACCGTCTTTTTTTAACAGATGGCAGAAATAAAAGATTGATAAAGTATTTTTACATGTTAAAATGTAAAAAGGTTTTTTAAAAGGAAAACGGTTTTGCCTTGCTGTTAGTTTTCTGAGCTTCTTGGAGGAAAAATCTGCTAATACCACAGAAAGAAGAGTAAAACACGAGTTGCCCATTTAGAGTTGCCCCAAAGTAAAATTAAAAGGCAGTGAGTCTTGAAAATGGTCTAAATCACATAATTAAGATTTTGTTTATAGTGTAAAGGTTTCTTTGTACCACTGTGTATTATATTTGGTTGCCAAGTTCACTAAGAGTCTGTATGACATGGACTTCTTTCTTCCTCTTATGTTGCGTTTGGAAGATGATGCAGTGTCATGTGGATGCCTGTGATGACATGCAGCCACCGGAGTTGGTGAGTGTTTTCAGCCTGTTTTTTGAAAACTGCTTTTTTCAATACGTTAAGTGATAAAGTGAACTTTTTAAGAGATCTTGAGTGTAGTCCGTAGCAACTTGCACCTGTCTGACTCCGAATTTAGTGGCCAAATTTAGTGGCAGACTTAATAGTGTGTCCTTTGAAGGCAGGTAATGTTAAAGTGTGGAATTATGCAGCATCATGGTAACAATAGAGGAGTTTTTCTGTACCTCTTTTTGCCTCTTTTACACACTGTTTTCATTTTGATAAATGGCAGCTTTCTCCATAACTGATGCACTGTAGATGCATGCATTTACGATTTATATTTTGTGTTACTTCTGTAATGTTGTGGGATTTTATTTCAAACAGCAAATATTTAAAGTAGCTTCTCACTTTTATTTGTGCATAAACTATATTTGCCTGTCAATCTATTTGAAAATTATCATTTGGTATGTTTTCTATGATTCTGTTATCACAGAATCATAGAATGGTTTTGGTTGGAAGTAACCTTAAAGATCATCTAGCTCCAACCTGTTGTGGGTAGGGAACCTTGAACTAGACCAGGATGCTCAGGGTTCGATTGAACCTGGCTTTGAACACTTCCAGTGATTGGGCACCTACAGCTTTTCTGGGCAACCTGTGCCGGTGCTTCACCACCCTCACAAGTGAGGAATTTCCAATACATAAACTAAACCAACCCTCGTTCAATTTAAAGCCATTGTCCCTTGTCCTTACTCTACATGCCTGTGTGAAAACTCCTCTCCAGCCTTTTTCCTGTGTGAAAACTCCTCTCCTGTAGGCTGCCTTCTGGTGCTGGAAGGTCACAGTAAGGTCACCCTGAAGCCTTCTCTTTTCCAGGCTGAGCAATCCCAGCTCTCAGGCTTTCTTACAAGAGAGGTGCTACATCCCTCTAATAATCTTCGTGGTCCTCCTCTGGACTTGATCCCGTGGGTCCATGCCCTTAATGTTGGGGGCCCCAGAGCTGGTTGCAGTACTCAGCGTTAGGGTCTCAAAGGAGTGGACTAGTGGGGCAGAATCACCTTCCGTGACCTTTTGATGTAGTACAGGACATGATGGCCACTCGAGGCTGCAAGTGTACCTTGCTGAGTTGTGTCCAGCCTCTCATCCACCAGCACCCCCATGTCCTTCTTGGCAGGGCTGCTCTCCATCTGTCCATCCCCCAGCCTGTGCTGATGCTTGGGGTTGCACCGGCTCAGGTGCAGCACCTTGGTCTTAGTCTTGTTAAATTGAATGAGGTTCCCATGGGCTCACTTCTTGAGCTTGTCCAGGTTCCTCTGGATGGCATCCAGTCCTTCAGGTCTGTCAACAGCATCACTTCAGCTTGCAAACTTGCTGTAGGTGCAGTTAATCTGTTTGTGTAATTGATGAAGAAATTGAATAGCATTGGTCCCAGTGAAGGCCTGCCCCTGAGGGACACCACTTTAATGCCCATTGAAATGCTAAGCCATTGACACTGCTCTCTGGATGCAGCTATCCCTGTTCAATAAACAGTCTACCCAAGGAAACAATCCCTCTCCAATTTGGAGGGAAGGATATGGGGACTGTGTCAAAGCCTTTGCAGAAGTCCAGGTACATGGTATCTGTAGCCCTTCTCTTGTTCACCAATGTAGTCGCTCCATTGTAGAAATTATAGAGTACATCAGGTGTTGGCAATGTCTTGAAGATGGCAAAATGCTGCCAAATTAATACTTTTGATTAATTAATGTGAAACGTCAGTTCTTAGCTTATATACACAGCAACTGCGACCAAATTTTGTCGTTTTGTAGTCTGGGGAGGCTGATGTGATCAAGGAAAGGTTTTTTTCTTTAAAAGAAATTAGTCCAAAAAGGAATCCTATGGCAAATACCAACAGCAATATGTCTGTGTATGCAGCATGCCATGTGATTAGCTTCTGAATTAAACCTTAAGCAGAGTCCTTTGTTGTCTTGTATTTTGGCCTCCACTGTGAGCTCTATTATATTGTCTTACAATACGTATTTCTTAGTAACATGATTAGACTACAGGTTGCTTAGAGACAGAGGATAAGCTCAACACTTTGATCTGAATAGGTCCGTTTTTGATGTAAAAAGAAAGATGTTAAGGAAGATTTTTGGGAAAGTTGTTACACTGTAACTTCTATGGGCAGGTAATCGTGAGTGGTTGAAGTTGAGTGGCTCCTATGGGCCCACCCAGCTGCTCTCATACTCATTTCTAAGTAGATTGAGGGGAGAAAGTAAGAAACATCTGTAGCTCATGGGAAAGACAGGCAGATCACTTACTAATTTAACATCATAGGCAAAACAGAGTTGGCTTGGGGTAGATTTACTTCCACTTTGAGTAGTGTGGTGAGAAACATAAAAGCACCTTTACCCCACCTTTCACTCCTTCACAGACTCAACTTTCACTCCTTCATTCCCTACTCTTCTACTTCCTCTGCCATGAATGGTGCAGGGGTGACAGGGAATAGCAGGTTCCAAGTCAGTTCATAACAGTTATCACTGCTCCTTCCTGCCTGCACTGTTCCCGTGCTCCATTGTAGGGTCCCTTCCATGGGATGATAACAGCTATTTGTAAACTGTTCAAATGATCTGTTTCCAGCGGTCTGCAGTTCTTAAGAACTGTTCCAGTGTGGGTCCTCTTCATGGGGTGCAGTCCTTCAGAAAAAGACTGATTTGGTGTTGGTCCCCTCACAGGTTGCAGGTGTCTGCCAGGCATCTGCGCCTGCTTGGAATCTCCACAAAAGTGCAGCTTCCTTCGGGGTATATCTGCCTGCTCTCAGCATAGCAAACCTCCGTGGGCTAAGTGTAGTGATCTGCTCCAGTGTGGTTCTCTCCATGGGCTGCAGGGCTATCTCCATTCCAGTGCCTGGAGCACTTTTTTCCTCCTTGTACACTCTTGCCAGTCAGTGCACATTGCTAATTTTTTACTGTTTTCTTAAATATTATCACTGAGATGTCACCAGCTTTGCTGACAGTTTCAGCCTTAGGCAGCCTCCAGCCTCCTCTCACAGATCCCGGAAGTCTCTTCAGAAGTTGAATTTGAGAGAACCGTGTGTATTTATTCTCTGCTTCTGTAGGAAAGTATAAATATGGGGTCTTGCACACTGCAAACACATTAGATGAAATGAGAACTTGATATCAAATGCAAGTTTGCAAATCCTAAAAATACAAGGGCTAGGAGTGCTTGCTGCAGTGATTTGCATTTGGTATATGGTGGTTTAAATGTAACACAAGTAACTCATGTCATGTTTATTTATTCAAAAATGTAAAGGGTTTTAGCATAGTCCGAATCAAGAGACAAGTTGTAAAGCTTTGTTGTTTGTTTTTTCCAAAGGTGTAGATAAAGTAGGGTGATTGACTGGGCAGACTTTTTGTCCTAGAACTGGAGACTGGAGTGTCTCTTGAGCTATATTGGTGGTATTAATACGGCTCTACTCTGATCTTGTAACTTTAATGTTTGTTTAGTAGAGAGGGCACAATTACATCAGCATCAAGAGCTGTCTCTGGGAAGCTGAGATAGTGAGACTGCCTTGGTAAACTGGCATGGCTGAATCCTTTGTCATTTTATGCCTTTAAAGGTTTTGACAGGGCAGGATAAGAATCACAGAATATCTGGAGTTGAATGGGACCTACAAGATTTGTTGCATCCAACTCATGGTCCTGCACAAGATGGCCTCTGGTCCAAATGGACAGAGGTTAATGAGATCTTCTCCCACCCACCCCTTTTGTTTCTGGTCTTCTCTCTGCCTCAGGATGCCCTTGATAGCACAACACTGTTGTATTTGTATCAGGTTGGGGGTTGAGGTGTTTGATTAAATGGGCTTAAAGTTAACAGTATAATGCTTAAGACAAAAATGTGTTAATGAAGCATGGCTATTCACTTCAATTTTTTTTCTCTTTCTCTTACAGTTTGAGGGTGGCTCTGGTTATGGTAAGTGTTCATATAGAATCTTTGCATGTAGTTCATTATGTAGTTACTAAAGGGCTTGATGCATACACTTAAATCAGATTATTCTTACGCAGGGGGGCGTGGTTCATACGGAGATCTTGGTGGACCCATCATCACAACACAAGTAACGATTCCCAAAGATGTAAGTAAAGTTGACTTGCTTTCAACTCATGCTTTCTTCTAAAAAGAAAGTCACAGCCATTTCTCAGACTATTTAAGTAAATCAGAAGTACCTAGAGTGCTTGATAAGTACTTCTAATACAAAACAGGTGTTTCTAAATCACCAGCAGTGTATTGTTTGACTGTTTGGTTTCTGTCTTCAGAGACACATTAAATAATTTTACTTGTGGTTAATACTCAGTAGTAGAGATGGTCCTTGTAACTCGTGTTTTGCACATGAGAGCTCGTTCTCCCAGTTTCATCTCTCCTGTGTTTATACAGTTAATATCGCAGGGGATATTTTTAGGCTATAAAGAAATAAGCTCCCATTGGAACACTTAGAACTGAACTTGTGGAAACTACTCAAATGCTGCTGTAATTTTCTAACTTTTTAGAAAGACAGGTGTATCAGGAAATGAATGTTTTTGCTTTCTTCCCTAGTTGGCAGGATCTATTATTGGCAAGGGAGGCCAGAGAATCAAACAAATACGTCATGAGTCAGGAGCTTCGATCAAAATTGATGAACCACTAGAAGGCTCAGAAGATCGGATAATAACTATTACAGGAACACAGGACCAGATACAAAATGCACAGTATTTGCTGCAGAACAGGCAAGTTAAAGTTTAATATTGTCCCTACTATCAATTTTAAATTAACATGTATATTATAAAACTGCTCTCCTCTGTGAATCAGTTTTTTAAGAAGGCAGGCTTTAAGTAACTATTTGAACCTAACTTCTCCAGTGGTAGTTCTGCCTTGATTCTCTTCTGTTCTCCATTCTAATTAAAATGAAGACACCCTCAAAACTAATCTTGCTGGAAGACATCTTAACCAAGCAGTCCTCTCCTTTCTCTGGTGAAAACTGCTGCAAAAAAAGTACTTGTAATAAATTACATAGAGCCTGTAGAAAATATAGAAGATTTCAGTGGATGTTGGCCTAGTTCTGTGTGGAAGACTAGTGATTTTGTTGTTTTTAGATAACTAAATTGACAACAAATCACAGTCTGCCATATGGCACAGACCATGCCTCTACAGGACAAGTTGAAATCGATTTGGGGCTGTTACGCAGCATTTCACACCTTGCTGACAGTAGTTTGCCTTTTCTGCCAAGTATTAACAGCTACAGATAGCATTTACTGTATTAACATTCTGGCTGCTAATAGCAGATTTTAATGTCTTAACTGGAATGTTTGGCTTTAGATTACTAATATTTAACTATGCCTGAAATATACTAATATAATTATTAGCCATTGATACTTTAAAATTATTTACTTTTAAATTTATTAGAAATTTGTAATTTAATATGCTCTATGAATGTCATTATGAATGTTGATGCAAGATGTATGGTCCATCATTCTAATACATGCTTTTTTCTTTTTCTTTTATAGTGTGAAGCAGTATGCAGATGTTGAAGGATTCTAATGCAAGATTATTTTTTCTTTTTTATAGTGTGAAGCAGTATTCTGGAAAGTTTTTCTAAGACTAGTGAAGAACGGAAGGAGTCCTGCACCCCTTTTTTTTTTTTTTATCTGCTTCTGTTTAAAAAGCCAACATTCCTCTGCTTCATAGGTGTTCTGCATTTGAGGTGTAGTGAAATCTTTGCTGTACACCAGATGTAATGTTTTAGTTCCTTACAAATACATGGGGGGGGAAGGGCGCACGAGACTAACATTGAAATTTTGAAGCGGCAGAGAGAGTGAATTCTATTTTTGTTCATTGTTGGTGGTAAATTGTACTGTTTTTCTGTAATTGTTGTGAACACCCTGCTTTATGTACACTGTATCTTACTTTGAAGGGGGGAGAATATGGTAGGCCACATGTCCCTGACATTTGTTGAGAGCAGTGTGCAGAATGTAATGCTTTTTTGTAAGAAACATTTTAGGATTTTTAAATAAATTTAGTGAACCTATTCTTGGTGGTCATTTTTCTTCAGGTCTACATAAGATCATAACTAAAATGTATACACCTAGGTTTTGTTTTTTTCCCCATATAAATTAAAGTTGCTGTTAAGCTTGCTCTTCAGTTTCCTTGATATATAAGTGGAGTTATGTGGGGTTTTTTGACAAATTAAAGAAATCGTGTGAAAACAATGACTGCTTTGCTGTTTTGGGGGAAAAAAAGGGTGAAAATATTCACGCAAATGTTGTGTAAAACTTGACATTTTTGCAACTGTTTGGCCCTCTTTGCAATACATATATATATTGGTGACAGTATATAAATAAAATACTTTAAAACTTTGTGATGTCACTGAGTAAACATTGGTAAAGTACACCTGGTTTTAGACAGCTTGCTTAATGCAGATAACTGTTAAAAATGACAGTTGCTCTACCATTACTGAATAAATTATACCTGTTTCCTGAGCTTTTGTTTGTATGAGGTAGGAATTGCAGATTGGCAAATTGACAATATAACTATGTAACTTGTTTTTCGTTGTATGCAACACTTCAACTTGTTTCCCAGATGTATGTTGAATTCCGTAAGAGTTATTTGTGAGAAATTAAAAAAAATAAAAAGCCTCTGGATATCTCATGTAATACCATGGCATTTGTATTTATAGTTAAAAGTTTTAATTTCCCTTCCTGAATAAAAACAGATTAAAGTGTAAAGGTGTGTGGCACATACAGATACGATGGGTCCGGACTTAAGTGAGGATTCTCTTACTGTGTTTTTTTTGGTTGGTTGGTTGATTGTGTCCCCGCTCCCCCCNNTGGTTGATGGTGTCCCCGCTCCCCCCCGCCCCCCCGATTTGTGGTGCATGAACCTGGCCTTTTTAATGCAGCTACTCTTTAAAACGGAATGGTAAAGGTGAAGAGCCTGAGGAATAATGCATAAGGCCGTGGCCCTCTTGGCAGAGAATAGCAAATTCTGTAGAAAGTCAGAAATGCCATCCCTCTTTTGTCAGGGGGAAAGGCAGCTAGCTTGGTTGACAGGGTACCTAAATTAGAGAAGTCTGCAGTCGAGGCTAAGGTTTTGGGCAAAATGCAAGTGAACTAAAACAGGTACTTCCATCTTGAGTATGTATACAGAAGGGCTTGGGGACGGCCTTTCGTTTGGTTCTTTTCTGGTTTGATTG